>QUSF01000080.1:1019600-1114454 GCA_003676055.1 Chloebia gouldiae
TTCCCCGTGTCCCTCTGTCCCCAGTCCCTCTGTCCCCCTGTCCCTCTTTCCCCGTGTCCCTCTGTCCCCGTGTCCCTCTGTCCCCAGTCCCTCTGTCCCCCTGTCCCTCTGTCCCCGTGTCCCTCTGTCCCTGTGTCCCTTTGTCCCCTGTCCCTCTGTCCCCAGTCCCTCTGTCCCTGTGTCACTCTGTCCCCGTTTCCCTCTGTCCCCAGTCCCTCTGTCCCCGTGTCCCTCTGTCCCCGTGTCCCCCTGTCCCCGTGTCCCCCTGTCCCCGTGTCCCCCTGTCCCTCTGTCCCCAGTCCCTCTGTCCCCGTGTCCCTCTGTCCCCGTGTCCCTCTGTCCCCAGTCCCTCTGTCCCCCTGTCCCCAGTCCCTCTGTCCCCGTGTCCCTCTTTCCCCGTGTCCCTCTGTCCCCGTGTCCCTCTGTCCCCGTGTCCCTCTGTCCCCGTCCCGCTGTCCCGGGCGCGCCCCGCAGCGGCCCCGCCGCGCTGGCAGAGCGCCCCCTGGCGGGCCCGGTCCCCCCGCCGCTCCCGGCAGTCCCGGCCGGGCTCTCCGGGCTCGGCGGGAGGAACGAGCCCGCAGCGTCGGCAGCTCGCACCGAGAAGGGAGGGCCTTGGCGCCCTTCTGTGCGCTGAAATTGATTTCACGCGCTCAGGACGGTCAGTCGCATTCTGTCCATCACCTCCGATGCACTACTGCTAACACTCGGGAGCATTAGGAATTCTTAGACTCAGAGGAGCTGTGTAAAACCCGCACTTAATCCCTGTAAGTATAAAATAAAAAAGTAGCTCACTGTTCCCTTTCCCTATCTTGTTTTCAGTTTAAAATATTTACATTTATACGGGATTATAAAAAACTGATATGGAAAACTTTCCTTTTGTGTGTCTGCTGGTGAATATGGCTGACCATAAATTCCTACTCATTTTTTGGTGTGAATCATGCTATTTCATAAAATGCTTTTATGGATGAAATTCTTTTGTTCCAGGTACTCTGAAATCAGAAAAATCAACAGCATGCTCATCAGCTTATCCTTGTAGTCATACAAACGCTGATACCTTCTTCTCCAGGCAAGGAGATTATTCAGGAACATTTTAAAACCCTTTTTCCATTCGCAAAATTTAAACTTTTTGCAAGAAGGGCTTTTAGAAATACACAGTCATTTACCAGCTGGTGGAGCTTGGTAAATAGTGGGAAGATTTGTCCACAAACATCCCCTGAATTGGAAGAGAGTTGTGACTCAACCATCTTTATTAACCTTCTGCTTTAATTTCCACAAAAGCTGATGCCTTTGGGATATTGCTGCTTTTTTATTTCTGCTGACAGGAAGCATTACAAATGCACTGAATTTACTGTGGAGTTGCTACCACCCTGACCTACTGAAGTTCTACAGAACAGGTTTCCTTGGAACAAATGTAAATGTATAACTTTATATAGAACAGCTGTAACAGACGTGTGTAGGCCCAGTTATCAACTGCTGAAATTGGTCAAAGCATTACCCCATGTCTATAGTGAGATCAAATATGAACTATAAACCACCTAATTCTGATAAAGAACCCACTGAGCTCCAGTGGAAACCTACTCATGGAGCCCAGAAAGCCTGGAATGAGGCCCTGTTTGCAGGGGAACATTTAGTCACTGAAAAGGTACCCCAAACATTTCATTTGTAGTATGACCTGGGGGAAAATACTGTAGTTAATGTAAATGAGTGAAATACAATGTATCATCTCTCAAACACATTTGCAACAGAATTGAATATTCAACATGGATACCTGCTCAAAGACCTAGCTAAAAGATGTTTTAAACCTCCCAGAACTTCAAACTTTTGTTGTTTCCTTGGAGACACAAGGGATAGCACTTTAGCACTTTGAATGCTAAAATGTACCTTAGAATTAAAACAGGAAGTGTTAAACATTTAAGTCAGAAAATGAGTTTTCAAAGAAAAATACAAAATGCTTCATGAACAGCTACATAAATTGGTTATTTAATTGAGGAGCATCAATGTTCCTTTTAGGAATTATGAACTTCTATATGTTCTGGACTAATTGAGAAAAACATTCTCCTTATACAATCAGTAGAATTAAGAGTTGTCCAGTGTCCTAAGTACTGGACGAAATTGTGAAAAACATTATTCTAATGCTTTTTCGGGCTGCAGAAGCAGAGACAGTTGCCGCGGTGCCCCTTGGCAAAGCCACTAGCTCAGTTCCTGGCACCGGCTGGCAGCCCAAACCGCGCCCTACAGCCGCGCGTCCGTGCGTCGGCGAGAGTCGCGGTCCGTGGGCCGAAAACCCGCCTGAGCCAATGCGGGAAGTACAACACGGCGGTAACAGACGTGAGGAGCCGTCTTCTTGAAGCAGACTGCAGTCCGGTTTATTGTAGATCCGCGGGGAACAATAGCACCGAAGGGAAGTCTCCACCAAAAAGCCCGGAGCACTCGTGTGCTCCTCTTTTTAACTTGGGGCGGTAACCAGGGGAGAGAACAAACTATTAACCAATGAGGGAGTGGGAACTGGGGTGTCACTCAGATGGCTTCCAGTAGGGAGAGGAGGGGAGAAGTCCCCAGGGACCAGCCCATCACCCGAGGCTTCTGGAGGAAGTTTCTGGTGATGGGCTAAAGCCTGAGGCTAGGAGTGACCATTGAGGGTTGCATAACCAGGGTAATTGGCAGATAGGAAGGGGAGGAGGGGAAAGAGAGGGGGACCAGAAGACCCATATGGGGGGAGGAGATATAAAACACAATGCAACAGACAGTGATGTGATCTAATCAACTATTCAATTGCCAACACATCTTTTAAGAAAGTTCTGTTTGGACTCTCTTTAGACCATTCCTGTGCTAGTAATTTTTCTGACTGTGAAACATGCATATTGTTTGGGCTTAACTAAAGAAACCAGGAGGTTTTTCTAGGTCCTATCACTCTCACACAGGAAAAAAAAAATAAAGTGTAGGCTTTGTTCTAGACATACAAGCAGTGCCACAGAAATAGTTGGAATTTAAGCACATACTTTATGTTAAAAGCAAATGCTCAACTGTTTTGCAGGATCAAGAGCTGCAAGTCTTAGTGATGCCACAGGTTTCTATGACAACTAAGTGTGATATTACATGAAGGATTATGATTTAAAGGAACACACATCTGGCCTTCTCCACTGATGTGGTCCAAATTTATCCTGTACATAACTTGTGTTCAAATCTGCTCATCTTTGTGGAATCACTGAGCCCACAACCAGGAAGGGCAGTCCTCAGCAGAAATGCAGAAAGTGAGTGAAGTGCACTCTATTCCTGCAGATTTCAAGGAGAAAAAAATAACTTCAGACTTGGGGCTGCACTATCCTGTGAGGCACAGCAGCAGCCCAGGGGCTCGCTGACAGCTGAGGATACTGCAGCAGCAATGCAAGAAATGAAGTGCCTGGTAGAAAGCTGTAGGTGCTGTGCACCCACACTCCCTCCCTTCACAGCCCTGACATGCTTTCCTGCACCCCAGCCTGTCCTGGGGTTGGCTCCACATCCTGCTGAAGGCTCGAGTTGTGGAATTGCTAACCAAAGCCTGGTCCAAGCAGGTCAAAGCCTCACAGTCTCCCCCCTGCACCCCAGCAGTGATCTCTACTGGCTCACTGCTCCTCTCAGCCCTGAACTCTGTAAAAATTCCACTTCCACCCTGCTTTCTGATTAACTTCTTTTCCATTTGGCTCAGTAGGGAACATGTTTGATCTCTTGGAGATATACTCCAGCTATCTCCATGGTCCTCAGTGATCTCTGCAAATACAACCAGAAAGGTATTTTCATCCCTTGGGAGCAGGTGCCCAAAGTAATTCCATACGACTTAGTGCTAAAAGCTAGCCCAGGCTATCTAGTTTGGAACAGGGTGAGAAATATCTGAGAAAAACTAAACTCTCTCCCTGTTCTTGGTGTAAGAACAGCAGCCTGCTCTTTGACTGAGAGTGCCTAAACCAGCAGCCAGAAGGCTGCAGCATGTTCTCAGCTGCTCATGTGCTTTTTCCCAATTAATCTCAGCAGTTCAGCCATTTTGGGTAGGAATATCTTCTCCTCTGTCTCACTGTCTGATTTTCAGAGAGCAGCCTGGCTCTGGGCTGCTGTGCATTCAGGACACACTGATTCACCTGCTGCTTTTACAGGCAAATGACTGCCAAATTTGTTCAATAGCCCTTTTAAGCACATGGCTGGGTTTGTAGCAAACAGCTCCCTTTAGATTAGGATAAATGCTTTACCAGGAAGATTAGTGCCACTGCCACTTGTGAAGTCATGATATTCCCTACAAATAAAATCAGTGACTATAAATAGCCAGAACATCTTCCATCCTATGAGATTATGAGCTTCTTCCTTGAAAAACAGATGAGCTCATGGAGAGATTATTTTGTGATAGCCAGAGAGCTTCAATGTAAGATTGAGCCCATCATCATTAGTCCAATTAAAGCTCCTTTTTATACCAGTAAAATAATTGATGTGCTGATAAACTGCTTCAGTTCATTGTTACTGCAATATCCACATCTGCTCTGAACACATCCATGTAATCAATATGGCCCACTAAAAGGTTTCTAAATGAGTTAACTCTTCCAGGAATCAGCCGGATTTCTGAGGACTATCACACTTTTTGTTCTGTGTTTCTTTTGTTTACAGAGCCATTAAGTCCAATCACAAGCTGATCACACACACTCAAGCAGAGCATAATATGAATGTTGCATGCTATTACTGTAATAGAAGTTGAGCAAGAGAACCTGGCCTTGAGGCTACTTTTCCCATATTAAAAAAATAGCTAACCTAACCTGCATCATTCTGACAGAACTAGGTTAGGGAGTGACTGTGTGTGCAGTCACATTGGCAGAGCAGGATGTACAATGAGGGACAGCAGAACAAGAGCCAAAACCAGGGAGCTCTCATTCCAATTCAGCAGCATCAGGAACAGCACCTCCCAGAACAGCCTCAGCAACCTGACCAGAAGGGCCCATTTCACTTCCATGCCAAGCTGCAGCCAGCACTGAAGACAAGCTGGGGCTCCAGTCTTCCTGTTCCTCACCGGTGCCATCGCCCCGAGTCCCTGTGCTGCAGATGCAAACAGCTGTGCAGCTCCCAGGGCAGCAGCTCAGGGCAGCTGAGAATGGAATTCTTGTGTAAAGGTGCGGCTGTAGGTACAACCATCAGGTTCCTGCCCTGCTCTCTGGGGTAGATCAGAAGCATTCTCAGGAATCACAGAAAATCTCTCTAAATGCCTAACTTTACCGCAGGTCCAGAAGCAGCAAATCTCTCAGGCCAGCCTCTCCCTGCCCTGCTTAGGGGACTGTGGGGAAGACAAGCCTGCACACATTTATTAGGGGGCATGGAGCTTTTGTTGTTGGCTGAAGTTAAAAACCCCAACTAAAAGGCCAAAGCCTTTTAGAAGTTTTGCTAACCTGCTATGAGGCAAATGCTTGAACTTCAGACTTACTCATCCACCAATCTCTTTTGAATCACATACTTCATACACTTGTCACATTTGGGAGATAAAGGGTTTTGAGCAGCTGCAGATACCTATGCAGAAGCAATTACTTCTTCCTGATGCCTGTAGTATTCCATGAGAATTTTGCAGTGTGAAATGCAACTGCCCAGTCTCCTCTCAAGGTTCACTGCTGGCAGCCAAGCACTGCTGGCAGTACCAAGCACTAATGCTGGTGCTGCACATGCATTAGAGGAGCTACAAAGAGGTATATTTTCACTTAGAAGTGTTGCGGTGTGCCTTCATGGTTTACCCCCGAACCCTGGCTCCCCCTATGAAGGTGTCCTCCCAGGTGTGTCAATCACTCCTCCTTTCCCTACCCTGACCCCTCACAGCACTGTTTGTCACTCCTGGCATTCCAGAAGTGTGTCGAGTGATTGGGCAGATTCAAAAGATGCCCTTTACCCCCAGGGGCATTGGGCCATCCAAGTGTCCTTTGTCCCCTGAGACCTCCTCTCCTACCTGGTTGGTGGCTCCCTATCTCTTCCCCCCTCCCCTCCCCCAGGCAAAAGAGAGGGGAACCACATGGTCCGGGAGTTCTGGTGGAGCAGTGACTGGATTCAGAGTTCTGGTGCAGCAGTTGCTGGATTCAGAGGCCTGGGGGCCAGAATAAAAACTCTGCATTAAAACCCTCCATCAGAACCAACTCCTTTCCTTCACCATAGCCTTAAAAGCCTGTCTGACAGCAGGAAACCTGAGCTGCACCCTGAGCTCCACCTTGCCTGGACTCCATGTGCTCAGCTGCAACATCCAGCTAGCCAAAAGTGTCTCTGGGGTGAAACACCACAGTTGCTGCTATTTGGTCCAGCAGCAGGGGCCAGACAAGCCAAGGCTTGTCCCATTCTCAGTATTGGTGACACCAATACAGAAGTAGTCATCACACACATACATACCATGATGGAGGCTAGGCAGCGGCCTAAACAGAGATTTTCAGCTCTTTGTTGCTATCTGCTGCTGAAGTTGCCACTAGAAATGCAAAAAGGCAACTCTGCATTTCCTCTCCTGAAACACAAACCTTTAATGAGTTTATTTTGAATTGTGTCTCAAAGACCAGGAAGAGATAGGTAGTAGGCTGCACAGCTTTAAACAACTTGTCAAAATCCTTCCAGGAAACAAAATAGCATACATTTTTTGAGCGGTTTCCATCTGTCTGAATTTCTAATTTGATTTTTGCAGCTCACACAGCTCAGATGGGATTTAGCTGAGAATTTGTAACCTGAAGCTGGGTTCCTGAAGTTTTCTTCATATCAGGATGGCACCTACATAAGAAAATTCTTGAGCTCCTGAGCTTCAGCTCAGGTGCTAGGTCTCCTCTCAGCCTTCTTCACATAAGGAGGGTCACCCAGCCCTGTCGCACTATGACAAGAAATAACTCACGCATTCACTCAAGATGCAAAAGAGGGAAAAGAGGAAGTTTTATTTCTGACCTTGCAATATATAGAATTCCAAAAGTGACAGTGGACTGGAGGAAGAAATTGCCACCTCTCCAACCACACTGGTCAAAACAACAGTCCATCAATTCTCTCCTTCCACAAAGAAGAAAGCAAAACAGTCATTATTTACAAGACAGTGTTTGAGAAACTCCAGTAGAAACATGTAAACATCAGAAGGCATAGAAAACTTTTGAAGAACTTTAAAACTTTTAAAAGAACAGGGTGACATTGCCCCAGACCCCAGTGCCCCCAAATGTGCCAGGTACAGCTGCAGAGGAGCAGCTGTAACAGGGGCGCATCACTGAGCTCTCCAGACTGGCTCTGCCTCTGGCCACCTTAGCTCTCCACCATTTCTGCTGGTCCTGGTACCATGTTTTGTTAGTTGGTTTGGTTTAAAATCCCCTTGGAGGTTGTTTACAAAGGCTCTGGCTCATGAGAAGCACAAGGCCCACTTTGAAAGGGTGGTGTGCCCAGAGGCAGTGAATTCTACATTGCTTCAGTTGTAGAACTCCACCTTAAAGTTCCCATCCAGGAAAGGGAGCCAAAGGTAGCTGCCTCTTCCAAAACAAGATCTTCTGGAGTCTACATCACCACCTGACGTTTTGAAATTTCCAGTGGACCACATCAGTCATGGTGAAGTGAGAAGCAGCATTTACACTCAACCTTTCATGAAGAAGTACAGCATCATCTGTGTTGAAGATACTACCTTGTTTCAAAAATCCCACATCTGTTAGAATCCTTTTGGCTCCTATTATAACATATAGTGACTAAAAATAATTGCTTTTTTCCTGGTGTTTCAGTTAGTTTCCTCTGAGTGCCTGGCAGCATTTTGCAGAGTTTCACTGTCAGTCAGTTTTCCCTGTTGTTTGTGTGGGCTTTTCACACACAACACAGAAGAGGAAAACACTAAAAAAACCCGGGAAAATGTAATTACAATTACAATCCACTTAAAATAGGGGGAATATGCAGGACCAAGAACTCCTCTGACTTTTTGAAAAAAGTGAATGCATTTCGAATTTCCTATGCCTAGCTAGCTGTAAAAAATACAATCTCTTTCTATACCAAAAGAGCACAAGCCATCAGCCTATCACTGTCTCTAGTGATTTCAAAATCAGCTGAAGAAACACAATTTCATCTCAATTGATTAAATAATATACAGCTATGAAGGTTAAATGGGTGTAAGAAATCAGTGACCAACTTCTGCCTAACATTTTTGAAACACAAGCTGGGTAACGCGTTGCTCTTTTTAGGATGGGGAAAAAAGCATGTGGTTATCAAGGCAGGAAAGTCAGAAATTATGGATTCCCCCCCCCGCCGCCCCCCCCCAGTAAACATAATTAGCTCTATTGTTTACAGATCTTTAGTTTTACTGCTGTTGGTTTAAACAGTTATGGGCTTCAATCCCCAAAGGTAAGAGCTGCCCCCCTCCAAGGAGGGGCACCTACTTTGAGCTTTTCTGTCCCAGCAGCTCAAGCTGCTCCTCTACACACAGATCTGATGCAAGAGGCTGCACCTGAGAGCTGAGGCACAGGAAGCTCCATGGCCCCTGGTGTGAGCAATTACAGAGCAATTCCCTTGTTACACTCGGTGCTAATATTTGTCACCTTTTACAGAAGAGCTGCGTTAAGAAAAATCATCCAGGACATGTAGAGCTCCTATCTACACGGGGATGGAGCTCATAGTATCTTTTGTGACTTTCACGTCTGTGAGCAGTCTGGGTGATAAATACAAGCAGCTTTCTTCACACACCTACTCAGCCAAGTGCCATCCCCATCGGGTACGTGTGGCTCTTCATAAGCCAGGGAAAGCAGCAGGAACAAGAGGGAGAGAGCACGGTCATACCTCCACCAGAGAAGCACATTTCTCTCGTTGATAAATGCACACTTTCTGCGTGCAATGCCAAGGACGGGCAATGCCAAGGAGCTGACCAGAAGATGGAGACAAAGGAACACTTTTGGAAGCACATCGGGGCCGTGGCCGCTGCCCGCTCCCCCCGGAGCTGCCCTTGGAAGCAGGGGAGGGGCCAGACCCATCCCACGGGACACACGGATGGAGAGCTATCGAGCTGGTTAATTAAAGGGACATTTCTGATCTCCAAATCCCGTTTGCTCTGGAAATCTGACATTTTCTGAAAATCTGTACAACTTCAGTAAAAAATGAAATGACATCTACAAATCTTTTGAGGCAGAAGAGGAGAAAATAATTATTAATATTCTTAAGACATCATGTCTCTCTCTCAGAAGGCTGTGCAGACACTACAGTCTTTGGCAGGTATCTCTACACAAGAAGCCAGTGACACTCAGGTAACCCTGGAGCGTTCTTATATCACAGCAGCTACTATGGGTCAGTATTCATCCAGAGGAGATCAAAACATTCAAAGGACATTCAAAGATAGTTCCTTATAGGTTGTTGCTTATTTTCTTCTCCTGCTAAGCTCATGTGCAAGTTCAGAAAATACTCCTTGAATTAAACTGAACTATTAAGTTCAAGCAAAGTGTTCTATTTCTAGACAACTGTTCCTATTAATTCAAGTCACACTAATTTTGCTATTCAGCATCTTGACAAAACCACATGGTATTACCAGTATGGCATTAAATGATTCTGGTAATTTTAGTGTTCCTGAGAATCTACAACATACTTTGTATTCTGAAAAAGCATCTAGAAATCTATTTTTCAGAGGTTCATAAAGCCTTCACCTGTTTGCCAGTATTTACTTTGTCTCAGACTGAAGTCAGCCAGGGAATTAATTCTGTATGATAGTCAAACAGAGTTGTGATGGAGTTTTATAATCTGAGTGCAGCACAGGATGGTTTGATGAACAGTTTTCAGTGCTGATCCATTGGTGGTTACAATTTAGTGTAAAAAGGAAAGTATGCTCACATTAATGTTCCAAAGCTAGTCTAATCAATTTTATTAAACCACCACATTTTCAAAGTGGAAAAACTCAGTTTGGAGAAGCAGTGTTGCTCAATATTTATCCATGACTTGTTTCCCATTTAATTTCCATTTATTTCACTTTTCCCAGCCCATTTTTAACTAGGAACATTGAAAACTGTTTAAATCTGTTCTAATCAACCTTATGTTCCTATCTTGATATCTTAAATATTAAAATAAGAAGGACTTTATAGGAATAATCCACATTATCTGTTAAACTGGAATCTTCAACATCACCTACTTCAGTTACTCACCCAGCATCCATTGGCTTTGTGCTCCATCTGGGCCCTTTGTACATCCACAGAGATCCAGATGGCCTCAGTGTTAGTCCCAGAGCCTTGCCCTGTCACTCAGTTATGCACATGAACTCCAGGGGCCACAGAGTGCCAAGGTCCCCAACTCCCTGCAGGAACAAGTCCAACAGCCCTGGAAGCTCCCTGCTTTGCACTGGCTGCACTGGACCATTCCCAAGCCATCTGACACTCGCCATGGCTCTTCCTGAGGGCAGGTCCTGAAAAGTGCTACTCTAAGTAACTTTGCCAGGGTAGCTTTGGGTCTCCTGGAAAACAGACAGAGCCACTCATCTTCAGAGACTGTAAGAGAAGTGAGGCAGTGTTACAGACTGTGTTTTCCTCTGTACATCCGATGTTCGCTTTGGTACCTGCCATCCATCTGTCACACTCAGAGTGGAGCCAACTGCTTGGCAGTCTGCTACAATGTTCTTCACTTTTGTTTGCTATTAACCTTTTGCATTACTGATTTAGCTGCTGATTGACTATGGTTTCTTTTGCAGAACATGGTAAGAAATATTTGGAAAACACCCTATCAATGACCATTTCAAGTGGGTTTTGTCAGTACTACCTTACATAAACAGTCTGCAAATATCCCCAGCTTCCTCCACAGCAAAACTCTTGTAAGACACATCTATTTGTAGAAACAGGACTCCTAAATGACAGAGGTGGACATGGGAGACTCATGCAAAAGACTTACCAGTTGGACACTAGCAAAGAGTTAAAAAAGTACTTCTCTGAACACACAACTTGGGTAACCAGTGGCAGAGAAAAAACACATGATCAGTGGCCAGCTATAGAGAAGGAACAGAGTCTCCAAGAGGAATATTGGGGCACACAAGACAGAGTACTTTGGATCTAATTAGCATAAGAGATCTGATAATCAGGATGCCTTGGCAAGAACAAACAGAGCTTTGAGGATTGAATCAAGACTGGCTGAAGTGAAGATGATTGAATCAAGACTGGCTGACAGGAAAAGAATATTGAATAAACTTCTGCAAGCAATAGATGTTGCAAAATGTATAAGTTTGTTTATTTGATGCTTAACCCAATCATTGTAGTAAAAAATGATTAGCCTTTCTAGAATAGTATATAAGCATATGTAGTCCACAATAAATTCGGCTTTTTATCACCACTTAGTCTCCCCATCTCTCTCACCATCACCAATAGAAGAAGGACTGAAAACAGCCTCCAGGTAGGTTCTCTGGGGAAGTTCAAAACTCCATCCATATCAGCAGGCACCTAAACACCTTTAAAACATGCTCAGAGCCTTTCAGCAGTTCACCTCAATCAACCCATGGCTCCTCTTGGCTAGTTCTTAGTCACCAGCTTTTGCACACACACAGCCCTTGCCATGATTCTAATGCTGCTGCTCTGGGGTTAACACAACACTTCACAGCCACCATCCTCTCCTGGCATTCTCCCCATCTGGCCTTCGAAGTGTCTTAAGGCAGGAGTGGGAGACAATCCTGCACTGCCTCAGCCATGGTGGGTTTATTGTCTGCAGAGCAAAGGCAGCAGGGACAGGGTTCCATGGGGTGCAGGCTCACTGAGGCAGGTGGCACTCCTCAGGGGGACAGCTGGCTGTGCTCCCCCAGCTTCTGCCCTTTCACAGCTCCTCTCCTCTCAGTTATACAGACAAACAGCTGCCTGGCAGGCAGTTATGAATATATGCCCAGGGGACCAAACACTGAGGCATGCTGAATAGCACCTGCTTATAAGAAGTTCAGAAAACAGAAGTACAAATGTACCCTCTGGGAGAGAAAACATAATAAGAACTAATACAAAATACTGATGCTGCAGTGAAAATTCCCTAGTATAGCTGATAAACTCTTCATCTTATTTGAGTATGAAACTCTTCAATTTCCTAATAAACAGAAGGTAATTTCAACTCCACCTATTCCTTGTACAGCACCTCTTTGCCACAAGAGTGCATCCTTGTAGCTTGCACCAGGCACACCTCTCTTGCTGCAGCATCAAGGTACCTTAAATCTTGAGCTGCCTTGTATCAGCAGCCCTGAGCAGAGCCTCTGATAAGTAGCTGTTTGCAAGTGCTTAGTTTGATATAAGATCTGTTTTATAGTGCAGCAAATCAATGGTATGGTAAGAAAATGTTTTGTCACTAGATTTAAGATAGGTTTTGTAAATTGGCACACTAACAAAACATTGCTAGAAAAACAGTATCCAAACTAATATTGAAATATCCAAAGCAATATCTCTGGTCAACTTTCTTAGGATTTCCTTGCCATATTACCCTTTTCCCTAACATGCTAACAACCAAAGAATAACTACCCTAGTACTTTAACTCACAATTCCTTATCAGGTACTGGCTATGTCTTTGTCAGCATTGCAAAAAAGTGGTTTTGCAAATTAAACTTCTCAGCTGGTGATCTCCAGGCATGTTTCTAGGAATAGGAACCAAGGTGAATAGAAATAACACAGTATCTGAAGTGTACTCTTGATATTACACAGTTTCACACACCCAAGACTATGAGGCTTGTATGTAAACCAGGCAAAGAGAAAGCTCATGAAAACAGAAGTCTCCTCAAGTTTCCCTTTCTAAAAGAAGTGGTTCCATCTTTTTGTGGATTTTGATTTTCCCACCTGAACTTGTTCACTCCTTTGCTTGCCCTGCACAGTTGGGTACAGAGTTGGAAACCTAAAGAGAATTTTGAGTTGAGTATTTCCTACTTTGGTCAAAAAACATTCTTGCTGAAATCCTGTGAATTAGCAGAAGTAGCACAGCTGATCCCCAGTCAGGCTATTTCACTTCACAGACAGATTTCTGGAACTTCACTGCTGTCTTCCCAGAAACCACTCCCTCTAGGAATGATCTCATACTTTACAGGAGTAGAAGCATCACTTCTGATATTTCCACAGTTTCCACAATTTCTCCATTACAACTGCCCTCTAAAAAAGCCACTATAAATAATCCCTAGCAATCCCATTTCAGATATAAAGGCTCTACAGATTATAGACTTGTTCATGATAATTTTTTCTGAGCTGATAAACAGTTGCATTGTTTAGATTTACAGCCAGTCTGCACTGTTGGACTCTTAGTAAGGTCTCACTACCATCTGATACTTTGGAGTCTGACTGGTCTAGGGGCTGTGCCGAAGCCATGGGGACCCAGACAGAAAGCTGGATCACTGCCCCAGCTTTGTCACACGCCCTGCACGTGGCGCCTCACAACTGCCACACGAGGTCAAGCAAGTCACAGAGCCTGCTGGTGCCTCCCTTTCCTTTCCACCTGTCATCTGTCTCATCTCTTTAGACTCAGAGCTCTGCAGAACAAGGGTCTCTTCTTACAACAAACTCATTCAAGATCACAGGTGTGGTTTCTAGACACAACTGCAGCACAATGGGAAGCACAAAAGCAGAGCTGAGCTATTGTCTGAGACTGTCCCCGGCATGAGGCTGGTGAGGCCCAAGAAGTGCTCTCAAAGGAGGTGTCAAGGGCAGAATTCATGACAATAAGATTTGCTCATCTGAATGTCTAAATAAGTGTGCACATTACAGTCATTAAATTCACTTAAGAGGCAGACAACTAATGTGATACACACAGTTGTGGATAGAAGACAGTGTAGTCACTGAAATCATCTAACTAATAAATACTGGTGGCTGTTCTAAGTTTCTCAATTACCTAAAAAGATTTTTGTTTTCAACTTCTTAAAAAGAAGGAAGAAAATATTTTTGCAGAAAAAGGAGGATTAAACAGGGAGATCAATGCCCCTGGTTAAACAGATACGTATCAGAGAAAAATGCTTATAGTAATAAGTGGTGGCTATAAATATGGAACAGTCTTGGATGTGAAAAGAGAGGCAGGATATTGGTGTGAAGTGGTGGCACTCTTACTAGCAGAAAGACAACAGTTCCTGGATAAAAAAAGCAAAACAGGGCAACAGAGAACAGCACTTAAAAAAACACTGCAAAAATCCCAAATTTCTCATCGGTTGAAGTAGGCCACTACTGGAAAATACAAACAAGAATCTGATCCCAAACATATATAAATATGTCTCAAATCTCAAACAAGATTTTTTTTTAACATCTCAGTTCAAAAACTCTAAAACTGTGACTTTTCACTCATCAGCTGATAGGTTCTCCATCAGTAAAACAGCCAAAACAGCCAGTAGAGGATAAGGAGGTACTCTAGAGTAGTCTGATCAGCAAAAGGAGGATTTCCTTCATCTCAGCAATTGAGAATCAGCTGCTACAGATGTACCTGCCAGTTACTGGGTTTGGACTTTTAGGAATTAGGAATTATTATTCTTTACTTTTATCTCACATCACGAATGAATCAGTTAATCCAGAACAACTTTCTGTTGTATGCATGAATAAGAACTCTCAAATTGAAAGTTTGTAACACTGAAGTTGGTCCCTTTGTTTGAAAGAAAACTTCCCTCCTACAGGTAAATGCAAAGCAGCACAGTTATATTCTCCCAGCATGCCACCAAGCACTGCCACCATCTCTTTTCAAGAATTTCAGGCAATAGGTCAGATCCTGCTTTCAGGCATATGTGATTAACTGGGGATCAAATTAATCACAGGTGAAAACATAGCTATGACAACCAGGTCAATGGGTGTATTCATATCTGTCTTTGGAAGTCCAAACACAGGTAAAATTGTTTTCAGAATGTCGCTCTGGTGTCAGAGGCAGGAACGTGGCAAACGCACCGAGGCTCGTGCACAGCCACCAGCCCCACTGCGCACTCTGTGTCTCACACGGAGCTGAGGGTCGGCGCCCTCGGTCCCCGTCAGCCGATCCTGCTGCAGTTATAGAATCAGGGTTCTTATATAATTAGTGACCTTTCCGTTATAAAACGGGGATTAATTATTACTGCGAGGCCTTCAGGCCAGCTGTTGGCCACCACAATATCAAAATACAGCCTTAGTATTCCCATACTGCTAATAAGCTGAAATAAAGTCTGCTGAACTATTTTCCATGATTTACAGTGGTAAATTTCACAAATTTCTACCTGTGGTAGAAATCTACCTTCATAAACACAAATTTCTACCCGCGGTAGAAAATGTCATTCAAGAAGAGGGAGAGGTTTCATTTTTCTAGCTTCTTCTGGGCTCCAAAGACCTCTGAGAGAAAAAGTCAATTTCATTCATTTTCTTTAATGTTGCTCATTTGTGAGCAAAGACAGACACCCAACAACAGGCAAGCAAAGGACATTGTTGCATGAAAGAAGGACCACTGTGACCTGTTCTTTGGTCTGGGCATCATGGAACACCATTCTGTTACTATATTAAAATTTGATTTTACAGCTGCTGCTAAGAAATTCTGAGCTGCCCCTAAACCTGTACAGTGGAACTGACACAAACTTTGACAGTGACATTACCTGTGGAAATATCAGCTGGAAAGGGCTCCTGGTTTTCCACATGGCAGAGCTGGGGGAGGAAGCTGAAGACCTCACAATTGACTATTTGGGCCTGGTCAAATGGACAAATGATGGGACGCAGCATCAGCTTTCTGCTGGTGCCACAAGCAATGCACACAGAGCATTGGTTGGTATTTGGGTCAGTGATCCTGGGCTTTCCCTTGACAGAATGGCTCTGTCCAGGAACTTTGCTGGGCTTTTGTGCACAGGGAAGCCCTTGGTGCCTTTCAGCAGAAACTCCAAGACAGGTCTGGGGATCTTCATGTCAGCTGCCACCTTCCAGTTTTCCTAGTTTTAGGAAAACTAAGGAAAACTATAACTTGTGGGTCAAGATCCTCCATTGCCAAACAATACAGCAGGACAATTTGTCCTCCTTGTTCAGGCTCCGTCTATTAGTAATTGCTGCTGGTATCTTTCATACCCAGGTGGATAAAGGAATCACCTAGTAGCAACCAAGAGCTGTTTTTTCCTGCAGCAGGTGCTTAAAACAGACAGTGAGTGATGAGTCATCCCACTAACAGCAGAAGAATTGTATTCATTATTTACCAGTCTCTGGGGTTCTGTGCTGCTTGGAGATGGCCTCCATCTCCTCTCAATCATTTAACACATTCCAGTTCAGTGCAGTTAATACAGCTCAGAGCACAAATCTTGTCCAGAAGAATCTCCCACTTACTGCTCTTTTTGTGCAATCTCTTCCCCAGTCTCATGTTCCTTCACCAGCCTTATATAGCCCATTGGCAACGGTTCAGCTCTTTTGCACTTTAAAAATTCATCTGGTGTTCACGGAAGGTGCCAAACTGCCAGCACTCAAAACTGCAGCCTGATATCCCACAGAGCAGGCACTGCAGGTGCAGGGAGATTGTGTTGTGTGACACTGACGTGATAATGCATCTCAGCCCTTTTATGAGGCCCATTCTTTGGAAGTTAATTAGGTACATTTACAAACAAATTAATTTCTCACCTTCTAGCTGAGAATATGCAAGGTCCAGCCATACTATGTTGGACTAAATATACCTCTGGTCTCACTATCCTGGATCTCCTGATGTCCAAATTAGATGCTCCAGGAAGAAAGCAAGAGAGAAAGTACTAGCCCCAAATACCCTTCTGCAGACTGCAGCTCAGAAACTTTCTGCATGTCTCGGTTTGAAAAGACAGGTGTCTGCTAAGGAAGGCAGGAGCCTCTCTTGAAATGGAAAATGTAAACCCCTTCTTTTTGAATTACTATAATTTTAAAATCAAGGGGCTCTTAGGTAAAGATATGGGCATTGGAATAACAGTTCTTCATTATGGAAAAATTAAAAGAAAATATAAAAATAAAAATGCAAGTAATACATAACAGCACTGCCAGAGTCAGCAATGCCCTGGCATCCTGTGGGTCAGGGAGGTGGCTCAGCCCCATCCCAGGGTGGCTCAGCCCTCCTGCAGTGCCAGCTGTGCTTCTGCTGGAGCAGGGATCCTGCACAAGGGGGGAGTTTTCCTCTGGAGCTCCAGGGCTGGGGGAGATGGGCCTGGGCTCCTCTGGGAATGCAGTGGGGAAGGAAGCTGCTCCTCTGGGAATGCCACGGGAAGAAAGCTGCTCCTCTGGGAATGCAGTGGGCAAAGGCTGCTGTGCTGTTCCCAGGTCAGATTGTATCCAGGTAGGAATGTTTGGCTCCTCCCCCGGGCAGAGCATCTCCCCATGGGATGATGGAATTTTCTTAGCCATGCAGGGACACTCACTGGCCATGAACAGAAGATAATTAATAATTAATGGCCCATTAACCCAAGAGATATCCTGGAGGGAGGATTGGTCATGTGAAGAGATGAAGAAAACTGCCCAAAGAACAGAAGATAACTGCCCCACTTCTAACTGCCCCACTTCTAAACTGGCAATAGAATACAAACCCCCAGCCACATCTTGCATTTCCAACCTAAGACACTGGGTTTAAAGTATTTAGTGGTGCCTAGAGAATATGAATGTTTTTTCCACAAGCTTGTTCATAGAAGTCTTGGGCATCTGCAATCCTACAGCAATAATCCCATAGTTAATCTACCTGTTGCAATAACCCTCATATTCTTTTTCCTCTTGTGGACCTCCCACGTGACTAGAGAGGTTCACATGACTAGAGAAGATAGTGATAATCGTTGCCTCATCTGCCAATGACCTACCCCGAGATACAGGACAAAATACAGCACATCTCCAGAACTCTGCTTTACCTAGGTCAGAACAGGAGTTAAAACAAGAAGGCTTTTCTAGGATATCTCTGGATGAAGAGGTTTGTAATGTGAATTTTTGCCATGAGGTGACTGCTGGTTATAGCCTAACAGACAGAGAATAAGGTCAAACCACCAGGTCATTAAATGGTAGGTTTTTTTATGCAGCTAATCTGCAGCAAATACTAAACACACACTTAGAAGTAGGCCTGGAGCTCCTTTGGGATCCAAGGGTAACTGCTCCTTTGTTGATCCAAGGGTAACTGCCAATGCAACAGTCTCTTTCACCACCATCCTCCCTCAGGGAAATAGCTAAAAACCCTCTTGTGTTCTCATTCAGCATTTCTGGAAGGAAGGTGTACACTGAATATTTGCAGCAGCAACTTAGAAAGCAGTGCAAGTTTGAAAGGATTTAGAAATATTCAAAATTAAAGACATCTGGAGAAAAATGTCTATTACATGGTTGTCAAACCAAACAAGGTTTCCTGGGAAATGTTTTGAGTTTTCATTGCAAACCACAGTTGCTTAAAGCAAAATTGTACATAGAAGATTTCAGAGTGTTTCCCCTCTCCATTTTTGACAGCAATATGACGGCATTAATAGAAAGATTGTTTGTTTATGTTTACTTAATCTTTGGTAAAACTAAACCAACTCAACCAACCCTTCTTAAAAACCTTTAACAAATGGAAAAGCCAACAGGCGATGAGAGAGAAATAAATGAAATTTTTGCCATTTAGAAGACTTGGTGCATTAAAAAGAAGATAGAAAAGGAATTATGGACGAGAGAAAGAAATTGCAAGATTTTTTTTTAAGGTAGAATCCTGTTACTGTAGAATCCTGTACTGTACTGGCTTGTACTGGGCAGTTAATTTGGCTATAAACAAGAAACGCAGCTGGCTCCATAAACCAGCCCTGGGCTGAGTGACAGGAACCTCAGGCAGTCCCATTCCACCCTGAGCTGCAGACATCCCACTGCTCTGGAAGCTTGGCACTATCAAAGATCAGACCCATGATCCATCCAGACTGGGTTTTTCAAGCCCCTTTATAATGAGGGGCTGGAGGAATAACTCTCTTCTTTGCCACATGGACATCAGGGTGTGTATTATCCTTGTCTCCAACCCCCGACCCCACAAAACACATGGATATTAAATGTCATAGAATCCTATAGGAAATCCAGTGCAAACCACAGGGTTTCAAAGGGACAGCTCTGTGCCTGAGCACCTTGACATTGATTTATGTGAACAAGGAAAGTAGCTGTTGCTCCTTCTTCTGGTGCAATTCCAAATATCTTAAGTTCACTGAACAGTTTATTCCTTGGGTCTTACCCAGGCAGAGCAGAGCAAACTGACAGTGAGGGGATTTATTCTTCAGGGCTTTGGACAAAGGCAAAGTGTTTCAGTCTTCCTGAGAACCAGGGAATACACGTATTGTAGATTATGACTTCAGAAGAGTTTTCTCCAAAAAAGACAAATGTGAATTAGTCCCATGGATTACTCAGTATTCACAACCTCAGCTACTTCCTTAACTCATTTCTGCAACAAAACACAGCAATGCACTTCAGACAACCCCATGGATTGGTGTTTGCCTGGACTAAATCCATTAACTCCAGCACTAGCAAGTGTCACTACTTGTGCCCATTTTCTATTCAAATATCTTGAAGAATTTTTGGGATGTGGGTCTGTATCTTCTGGAATGCACAGTGAAAAGAGTATTTTCCTGATAACTTTGGCAATATTTCTCCACATTACCAATTGTGACAGGAACTTTCAGTTGTCTCCCAGACTTTTTCACAACTTACTTATGTGCAGCTATTCTGAAGTCAATGCATTCATCATGATTACACAGGAGACAGACTGGCAAATACCCTGTATGAAGTAATCAGTTGCTGTGACCATGCTCTTAATGTAACATGACAGCTCTTCACTCAGCAACTTTGCAAAAGAAGCTCTGCTGTTTAGAACTGTTATTTTTATTTTTATTTTGAGCTTACACAGTAAGAGATTATGCCTGAGTTATCCTCAGGCTAAAAGAACACAAAGTCTGTGTGCAGTTGGAGCATACGAAACCTTATGTGGCTCTTTTCCTCTGGGCGAGCTGGGAATGATACCTAACTAGCCAATGGAATCAGCTTGAGCAAGATAAAATCTCTCATTATATACCCAGCTTTAAGTTATAAATATTCAGAGTATAGACTCATAGAGTAGGGGACAGTTTGGGTTGTAAGAGACCTTATAGGTCTCCTGGATCCAACATCCTGCCATGGGCAGGGACGTCTTCCACTAGACTAGGATGCTCCAAGCCCCATCCAAACTGGCCTGGAACACGTCAGGGATGGCAGTTATACAACTTTTTTTTTTTTTTTTTATTTTAACCATGAACATGAAAACCTTGCTCCACATGCAAAAATTTCAATTATGACCTTGTGCTGTAGAAAATAGTAATGTATTTATATTTTGCACAACAAAAGGTGAGGGGAGGTTAAACAGAATAAGCAAGAGCAAAATGCTAAAGTAATTGAAAGAGACAAATGAATTTTATCATTAAATTTATCATTCTGATAAATGTAAGATTTGAATGCAAAAAGAGAACACCCCACCACACATGGCTCAAACTGAGCTGCATCTACAATGTGGTGAGTGAGCACCATGTCAAATCCAGCAAGACTCATGCTGCACTTTCATTCCACATCATTTCTTCAGGGAACAGCAGTGACAATACTCTTCACCTTCATGTCTATTCACAGCTCTTTACATGCATCTGCCTGCTTTCACAGGACTGCTAGAGATCAGCACACTGTTCGTTTTTCCAGAAGGAAGAGCACACAGAATTTCTGAGCTGGGCACAGCAGCCTCCCTCACTGCTGGGCCAGTGCTGCTTTCATGGGCACGTTGATGGCCATGGTGCAGGGCAGGTTTCCCAGCTCACTTCCCATGGCACTGCAGAGCCTCAAACAAGCCACCAAGTACCTGAGGAGCTCCGTGCTGCCAGACCACAGTCCTACCACGACCCACAGGGAAGATCTGAAAGCCAGCCCTGGGATGAGCCCGTAGGATTGGACTCTTTAAAATCCAGGACACATCATCCCCAAATCTGGAAGATTTGAACTGAACTGGACCAGGGAGATTTGGCCGTATCCACACTTGACCCACACTGAAACTTTCCTTCTCAGCTGTTTCTGCTGGCTGCTCCCTCTGTCTCCTCCCATTCAACATTTACATTGGCTCCCCCTGGGTGAGCCCCTCTCTTTCTGGCTCAGGCACATCTGTGCTCTCCTGAAGGCCCTTGGAACAGGCTGCAGTATAAACACAGCTGCATCTGCAGTCTCCAAGGGATCTAATGCACAGACACTCACTCAGCTTCTCTAGCACTGCAAGAAATGAACTCAACAAAATTTTTAAAATAGCATTCCATGTTTTGGTATCTCACTTGAGTTCATCACTACATCAGCATGGGAATATTTGCTTGACTGACAGCTGGACTGAAATTCATGCAGCTCCATTTTTAGGGTGAAGGAGTGTTAAGACAACCATGAATACTAATACACTTCACAGAACTGAGTGCATGAACCAACACACTTTTATGACTCATCTGTGACACTATTTAAGCATTCTAAGGAGTGAGAAGTTGAACAATGCACAGATGGTCTACTTTACATTGAAAATAAATTTGTATTTTTGTATGTCTTGAGAGTAGTTTGAATTCAGTGAAGTTCTGTAACAGATAAGCCGGAACTGCTGACATTTGCAGGTGCTGAAATGGCTCAGTATTGAGTGCTGCAGGCATAAACTCCAGCTGACAAAACAGTTCCTCCCAAGTTTATTGGGAGGTTAATATGGGCTGGATTGTGATGATAATGCTTTTCAGGTTTAGCCCTTTGAGGAAAGGTCAAGCCACAAGCACAAATATCCTATGGACTCCAGCATTGCCAGAGTCACTGCAATTTAGCAGCAATTGTAATTTCAATTGTTGCATCTACAAGTGGAAGTACAGGTCACAGGTAAAATAGCTTCTCCTGGGCTCTTGCTGAGCATGCTGTATTTGTTCTTTCATAAATCAGGCTTGGAACAAGCACAGCATGCAGCCAGGAAGGCACACTGCACAGGTGGATGTGGTTTGGATTTTTTGTGGGTTTTTTTGTTTCCTGGCTTGTTTGTTTTTTAATAAAATGGACCTCAGAAATATTTGCTGTAAGTATTATTCAAGCCTCTACCTGTCTAAAGCATTGAGGAGAATGTGTGTTTGCCAGAAGCAGAAGAGGATCTCATCATAGTAAAAAGAAAGGAAAAGGTTTTCTAACTCTCTTAAGGCAAAAATCTTGTTCCAATCCTCAGGTACATATACTTTCCCAATTGTCACTCTTTCTTAATTCTTCCAGTCATAAACTTAAATACTGGGCATTTATTCTGATGAATGTTATATATATTGTACAGGTAATTACCACACGGAGGTAATGATATGTTGTCCCAATGGATTATTCTGATTCAAATTCTGAAGAAATAGCAATGTGAGACCTGGGAAACTTGGACCTTTTGATTCTGAATCCTTTCCAGAATCTGATGGATTCTGGAATGTTGTACAAATTTCTTTCGATAGTTCCCTCCCTTTTAATCAGTTCTGAAATGCATTATAAACTATACTACTTCCACAGCAAGGCAGGCAGTTTATCTATTACAGTCAATCAAATCATCATTTCTGTTGCAAAAGTAGTTGCTGAGACTGGGAATATGGGAGAGATAGATTAAATAACTGCTCTTAAAACACAAAGATCTTGAGCCCAAATTTTTCATCATTGAAAATGAAATTCTAATTGTTGCTTGCTTTTACAATTATTTCTGTGTCATGCCTGAGAGATTTCCTGACAGCTTTTGACCAAACTGAAATGTTTCTAGTCAGGTCCAGCTGTAATACTTTGCAATGAGAAAGTTTTCATCAAAACATTCCCAGCCTTCTCTCCTTTTAATACAATTTGTTTATTTAATGATCAAGCTTTCCTGGTACCTCTAGAAACAAAGACACTGAAAAGCTCAGCCTCACTCAATAGTAACACTATTGTGTTACTTGTTCGTTCTACCTGCAGCCACAGTTGTGTAGCTGTGTCCAGAGAGTGGCTCTGAACTTGAAGAGCTGCCAGTTCTTCAGTTTGTTAAATTTGTTAAATACAAATTGTTAAATGTGTGTTTAACAAGCAAAGTTTAGGATATTTAGTAGCCAGGTTTCAGCACACCTCAGGCATTTGGCCAGTATCACTGGAGACAGAAGAAAGTTCTAACAACTCTCTTACAAGTTTTAAGCACACAATAAATAGAAAGATTTGAGCCAAGAAAAAAAAAAATCACCTTTGTAGTCCTTGGCATATGGAGAAGCAGAAGAAACAAATCTCCTGGAAATCCTTCTAACTGTTGGAAAGTCAAATGACACTCGAACTAAAGAAAGCACAATTTCTTTTCCACCTGAACAGCCTTACAAAGACAGAGAGCATTGGCAGCTGCTGTTCTCAGCCACTGGGAGCCAAAGCTGATAAGTAGAAAGAGTAGAGGGGGAAAAACCCCCAAACTTTACAACTAATGTGGGACTTCCAAGGGGAACCAATGCACAACTTTCACACAGAAATGGCTACAGGGAATCTGTTGAAATTCATGGTAAAAAATCACTTGATGTGATTTTAACACATTGAAGTCACATGATGCTTTAATCACATTAAGTGTGAGATGTGAGTGAGAGCTCCTTACAGAAATGATGACTTGGATGAAGCATAAACTAGGCTAGAGGATTACCTACCTCACAGTGGATAGGAGTAGCTGGCCCTTATAAATGCCAGGAAAACATCATCTTTAGCTATACTGTAGCTACAGGCACATCCAGCATAGATATTCTAAACCTGTAGGCCAGCACACTTGCACAAGTTGTTCCTGGTGGTCTCTAGCCACTGTTATTTTTCTAACAACTCTCTCTACTTACCTCCAAACCATCACCCTTGCACTTGCCCTAAAAAAATCCATCTAGGGCTAAATCTGGATGACTGGTCAGTATCAGAAACAGACTTTCCCCATGGGAAAATCTCTTCCATCAAATTTTAATGCTTGCTTCCAACCCTGCAGCCTCAGCCACAAAGAACAGACAATAAAATTAATCTCCATCATCATTAAGTGTACAATTTTGAAAGTTCAAGAGCACTCATAATTCCATTTGGATTTCCATTTAGGATGAGACCACTGTTCCACAAATTACACTGCCTATCAAATACACAGCTCCTGTAAAGTGACACTAAATCTCGTTTCCTAATACACTCTCAGTGATCTCATATTGTAAGTACAAGCACACAGACAGAGAAAAACAGGGAAGGAACTTTTCAAAACCCTCTTGATGATTCCATTAGGCTGCTCCTTCTACCAGAAATATTATAAATTTGAGAAAGAGACAATTTGCATCCTTCATGTCTATTAGCAATGTCATTACAATCCCATTATTATATAAGATTACAAGGTAAAAACAACTTTAGTGCAACACAGCGGAGACCCCCTGATGATCTTTCAGAATAAAACTATAACAAGCTTCCTCTGAAGATGGAATCACAAAGAAAATTGGGCAGTTTTAATACAGCTTCTACAGCTTTTCAAAGGAACATAAGGAATTAAAGACTGTAATTAGAATGAATGTTGTATTATAGGCAATAAAGCCCAGTGACACGCAAGCCACGTACTTTTGCATCTGGTTGTTTTGGGCCTGCCCAAGTGTTACCGTTTCAGTGTCTGTTCTGCAGTGGATGATGACACCTGAGCACAGCAGATCCCATTTGTGTGAGCTGGGCACGTGGCTGGACATGAACTCCCTGAGCCACGACCCTGCAGTCCCCAGGGACAGGAGAGCAGCACAGAAATGCTGCCAAGCTCAGCGAGCAGAGCTGGTGCTGCCAGGGCAAAGCAGGCACGTGAAAGGATGGTCTGCAGGACAACATCTATGCTCATGAATCACCTCAGGGTTCAGACCCCAATTCAACATAACTTCTAAACAGAAGTTTTGTTCTAAGGATGCATTCAACTGTCAGTACTCTTCCAAAAGTGGGTGGACATTTGTGCCAGGTCCTAATGCATGGGTATTCTCAGTTCAGTCAGAGAGAAAGGAGAGGTTTCTGCCAGGCTCGGACCTGGGAAAGAGTTGGAAAGGAATGTAAATAATCCTCCATCTCTCTTGTTCACATTGTTTATAGATATGTTCTGCCACCGTGTGTCATTCAGAGTGCACCAATGGTGTGAGATGTTTTTACTTTCAGCATTAGTCTTCTCGATGTTCTCTGTAAAAAGAGTGATGTATTTGAAATCAATCAGTTGAGTTCACTTCATCTAGCCTTCTGACTGGAGTTCTTCTGTTCCCATCCTGCCTCAACAGAGACACTAATGCAGATGGAATAAATGCCGTATGTGCATATTTCTTCAGTCTGATTAGGAAAATAATGTTTGGATTATTTAACCAAGGAAAGATTGTTATTGATGTAATATATTTCTTAGACCTTTTAAAATAAGCCAATCAATAGTCCTTCCATTTCCTTTCTGTCCCACTGGACTGCAGTACCAAGATTATTTTTTCCCCAATATTCATCCTAATTTTCCATTAGCTTAACATTCACCCTCTGACTAATCCTGGAAATTATCTATTCTCCTCTTCATTGCTAGGATCCTCTAAAATGACTATATGATAAAACACACTCTATATCTGTTGTTTGTATGTTTTTTCAAAGATAAACCCATGCTAAATCCACTGCGGAGGGATAGGTTAGATAGAGCTGAAAACAAACCTAATTCTTATACCTCTTTCTGTTCTCAGATGACCTTTCAATTTCAGGACCCCCCACTGGCCCAAAATAGAGCAGAATTGGGACAGCTGTTATTTGAAATGCTATAAAGGGGTGGAGGTGCTAACACAAAGCAGTGCCTGTAAAAGCTACATTCACTTCACTGATTACGGAGAGAGAAGGTTTGTGTGAAATGATAAATGCCCAGATAACAATCTTCCATCCAACCATAAAATGTAGCTTCTGCCCAGATGCAGCACTATCAGTAAAGATAAAGAACATCAGCAAAGGCCTGCAAGGACAGCATTGTGAATGTCGTTAAGAAAATGCTTTGGGCATTTTCAGATAAAATATCTGCAGCAGGTGTATAAATAGAAAACACAATTGAAGCTTGAATGGTTATTCCAGAATTAAGGTTTGCCCTTCCAAACTCTTTCTGGGAGAAGTTTCTATGTGAATACAACATATATGCTAAGACAAAACCCAAGAAGGTATGCAAAAATAAATAATTCCCTCCCTGGCTGACAAGTTTACTCCAGCACGGTCCTTTTCACAAATCCTGCAAGTCATCACATTCTCTCTTCTAGACATCACAGACAGCTTCAGACACCAGCTCTGAGATTTCTGAGTAGTCACTATTTCATTAAAGAAAGAAAAAATATTGAATGTCAAGTTTAAAATCGCAAATCATGTGCCAGCTGAATATTGTACTGAGAAGGTCAGCTGGAATGCTCAAACCCAACCCCTAATCATCATGAACAAGTGCCAAAAATCATAAATGTGTCCCATTCAGCTGCCAACAGTTTCAGCTGGCACTGCACATCTTGGTCTCAATACAAAAATCTGTGGTATGGGAAGTGCAGACAGTGCAGCACAGCTGAAATAATAACATCTACCAGTATCACAGGTCCAGCAATCTGCAGAGTAAGTGTTACATCTGTTCAAAACCTCATGCCAAATCTCAGATCCCAATCATTAGAACCTAGGCTGGAAGAAGATTAGGAAAAATATTTGTCACTACTGAAATGCCTCCAGATGATTTGGAGCTAGGAGGAGCATCATGGATGTGTCATAATTTCCTGTAAAGCACCCTGTATTCAGAAACACTGAGGCCAGGTTAGACTGGGCTATGCAGTTGCTGTATCCTTGTGTTCTGCTCAGGTTGAAGGTCCCAGTCCTGCAGGATTTATTCCCACACTTTTTCTTATCTCTGCTCAGTCCAGACAAGTTCAATGGACCTGTTTTCATCTGAATTCCTAAACACACAGAGATCTCTGTGGGACCAAGAAAAGACAAGTTAATGTACTAGTATTCCTAGCCCATGTGTTTTTTTTAAAAATGGATCCTGGCCCAAAGATAGAGAAAAGTGGAAGAGGTTTGAATAATGTTTTCAGTGTTGCACATCTGTCACTGCTCAGTGCATAACAAAAAGTCATGCTGGAATCCATGGAGATTGAGACATATAGTTCGGCAACACCACCATAAATTCCTGTTACCACATTAAACTAATTGACTCTGAAGACGGAAAAGTAATTAGGAGACAGAAAATTCTCACAGTAGAAGAACACATAGCATGAATGAGCATTGCTATTTATTGCTCATATTCCTGCCTGCTTATTTTTGATACACAAGTGCTCTATTGCACACTAGCTGGAACTGCTACATAAAAATGTAAGAATGAAAACCCACTTTCTTCAGCTTCTGTCAGGTTATTCAGAATAGAAGTAGATAAGGTGACAGCAATACAGATCCAACAAAGATGACAGCAATACAGATCAGAAATGAAAAGGAAATTGTAGGGTATGATGAGGAGCAAAACAGGGACAAAGTAATTTACCAGTTAAGGAGACCTAGGTTATAGCAGCTGCCTCTGGATGTTTCAGAGATTGTGAAAAAGAGAGAAGCAAAACCTGGGCTCAGGACCAAGCCTGCATATGAGAAAGAAGCACAGCATCTCTGCCTGCCAGGGCAGCTACAGACAGCAGCAGATAAACATCGTTACAGATTGATAATGAGAGGATTGGCTCTCGCAATTTAGGGATGACTATTGTGTGAATATTAAGAAAAGTTATAGTGGTGTACAGTTATGTTACTGTAGTTTTGGTGTCCTCTGTTCTCCCCAGAGTCCCCTTTTCCCCCCACTCTGTACTGTTGCCATCAGACAGCCTGGGGTGTCCAGGACAGGTAGAAAGAAGGGCACATGTGCTCCTTGCATGGGGCAGCTGGGAATGGAAAAGCTTGCTGTTGGGGGCATGACAACACCCAATCTCCAATCCAGTTACAAGAAACGAATCTCCAGCAATAAACGGCAAAGAAGAGCTGACTGACAGACTTTGGGAGGGGCCAGGGCTGGCTGCTGCACCCCCAGGGGTATAAAAGACTGAGCATCCATCTTGACCACATGGTGTCCATGAAGGTCGTTCCCAGTGCTGCAAATTCTTCCTTATGTAGTCCTTTTGTTGTATTTTTTTTAAGGTTTAATAAACCTTTTAAATTTTCAAAGTGAACAGTTGTTTTTCACAGCACCTTTAGAGTCTGAAGGGGTTCTGGTCATGCTGTCCTTTTCTCAGAACCCTGGAGCAAAGCTGATAACCCTACTGAGCTACTTTGCCCTACTGAGCCCTCTCCCCTCAGGTGGCTGTGGTCAGGAACAGCCTCAGCGAAGTCAATGAAAACCCTGCAGTATGGCAGAGTGGTGAGCTCAGAGCAGACCAAATGGATGGTCAGGAATAGAAACTTGTGAGGGAAGCATCACAGAAGCCTGGTCCAAGTCAAAGAGAAACTGCAGCCTTCACTTCAGACACCACAGGGCCCTGGCTCCTGAGAACATGTGCACAGGCAGTCAGAGGAGCTGAGGAGAGGATCACTCCCCTGAGCTGCAGGCAGGGGCCGTTCCCAGGTAAAGCAGAGCTGGCAGTGTCCCCTTCCCTCACTGCCAGCACAGCCCCAGGGCTCCACACCACAGCTGAATTCATACACCCAGGGTGTCCCAGGAAACTCCTCTCCCCCACACAGGACTCCCTGCTCTTGGACAAAGGGATCTTAAAAAAACCCTTGACCCTATTCTTAACCCACAGGAGGCACAGTTTAAGTGCTTTGAAGCCTCCCATTCTGAAGTGAGAATGGGAAGAGAAGAGGAACAAGGAGGAAAGAGTTGTAGGAGTCACTGGGGCCATGGTGAAGTACACATTGAGCTGATGTGGCCACAGATCACCCATCCAGAAATGCTGCTAGTGCTCTTTTCCCTGATGGTTATGGCCAAAGGGAGATTTTAACGCAACAGAACAAAACTCTTTCTTCTTGGTGGAAGAAGACCATTACTACCCTGTGTGCACAGGGAGGCCAACAGCAGCATTTTTCTTGACTCTGGTAGAAGTGAGATCATCAGGCACACTGCAATCCAGATAAAGGAAAAGTGGGGGATCAGGTGGGAGGGAGAACGTGCACACATAAATAATTTCCACTCAAGCGCAAGACTTAACTGTGCCTCTTTTTCTACCCAGAATAGAGCTTGTGGAGTAAAATAGAAAGACCAGATTAGATTAAACCGATAGGCTAATAAAAGATGTAGTAATTACTAGAATTAACAAAACCACTTTCCTATATGGGCAGGCAAAAGTGGAATTTGGGATTTTCTTTGTGTAATTGAATGCAATTTTTAAGTTAAGTCTCACTCCAGGCATGCAAACGCCATCATTTTCTGCTTACATTATATCTGCAGCAAAAATAGCAAACCAGAAAATAAGTTTTGCAATATAAAAGCTCCCTAAAGGAAGGCACTGCTAATCTGAGCTACTGTGGGAACAAAAGGCTGATTTAGAAGTACTGGATGTGGAAACAATGCCAGTTAAAGGAATGGCCTCAATGAAGTAATAGATTCTTCCCTGTCCTGCACCAGTGACACAAGAACAGCAGAAACTGCATTTCCCAGGAGTCAGGGATCCAGCTGCTTCCTACTCCAGAGTTTTTGAGAAGCAGTATCTCCTGGGATGATTTAATTTTTGAATGACTAGAACTGCTCTGTGACTCTTTCCCCTCTGCCAGGAGCAGCTGGGTGCCAGCTAACTCCAGCTGCTCTCCAAGCCTTGCTGAACTAAAAGTGTCAAAGTTTTGCTCACAAAGACAGACTTGAGCACAGTTCCACTGAACTTAGAGCCAGGACCTGCATGGTATGAAACAACATCAGGAATGCAACTGGGGAAAGTGTTCCTGCATCAGAAGTGCAGCACTCAGGACTCTGGGAGGAACAGGAGTCCCACTGCAGACCTGCAGGCAGCCACTGTGCCTTGAGCTTCACAACACTGGCAGAAGCAGAGAGACTGGTTGCAGGGTAAATCCATGAGGCCTCATTTTCAGCTCACCTGCTCTCCTTCCATATCAGCAAAGTTCTGGATTTAAACCAGGGGCAGAAAGAGGAAGATGTGCCTGACAACAACTATTTCCATTAAATGAGCCAATAGGAACCATTCCAGTCACTTCTGGCCCATTTGGGACCTTCAGTGCTTTTTGGTCTCCAATACTTTCTTTTCTAAATGTGCTAGAAAAGCTTCCTAGGACCTGTCATCTACTAAGCTAAAACATTCCAGCATTCCCTGAGGCTCAGTTAAAGTGAGTACTGAAGTGGATATGGACTTTTAGATGGCTCATAAACTTTTTAGATCTTTAGTTCTATTATTCCTAGTGGATGGTTTTATAACATGATTCATGACCTCATGAGGAATTGCTTAAAATCATACAAGATATTATTAGCATGTGTCATGACTGGAAAACTCCTTTCACTGTGCTATTTTCTAAATGTGAAATTCTTCACTGTTGCTCTGTCTTCGGGAGAGCAGAGTTTTTGATGACTCTTAGAAAATCTCAGTATTTGACAGGAAACAGATTTGTCTATGTTACTTTTTTTGACCAAAGAAGTAAAGCACACAAATTCCCTTCTCAATATAATTCTTTTTTCATTTCAGAAAAATGTCAAGATTCTTATTAAAAACCCCACATGGGTATACAGACAAAGAGCAACTCAAAGCATAAGTCATCACCATAAATCAGACACCAAGAAATCACTTTGCCAGCTTTAAAAGCAAATAAATTTTTCTTGGTAGAAGTAACCTTCATTGTCAAGGTGAACTGGTTTTCTACTAGTCTTGGGAGATATTTAATAAACTGTATGTACCCTTTTAAAATTATCTTACACTATTAACATACATTTCATAAGGCCACTGAGGCAAAAAGAAAATAATAAAATGTCATTAAAGTATTTCCAGAAGCTCTGCAGATACAAAATTAGCAAGACTTGCATATCCAGACATAATACAATCAGCAGCAGCAGCACAGTCAGAACACTGTACTCAGATCTGTAGCTGCTTCCCACTCAATAACAAAATGGAAGGCAAACACAGTTATCACTTCCTTCCTTTTGTTTACTGAAAAAAAAAGTAAACTCCTTTGGTTTCTGGTTTATAAGAGTCCAAGAAGTTAAAATCCACAACACCAAATAAAACCTCATCCATTTTCTAGACACAGAAATGGTTCAGAAATCAAAATGTGATCCATTCAAGTCTGGTGCAGTGGTTAGACACACTGGTTAAGTACCTGCTTTTCTGTTAGGGGTTTCCTTATGTGTCGCTGCAAGAAGGTTCCTCAGACAGACTCCCTTGGCAGTGAAATTAGTCCTAAAGGACAGCAAAAATTAAATACAAATGCAACATGGAGCAGTGGATGAAGGGCTGTGCAAAGCTCTGGTATCAGCAGCTCTGCTCTGTGCCAGCTGCTGAGATGTCTTTGCTGCAGTGCAGACACAGCTGGGGCTGACGGGGCCGTGTGCTGCACAATGTGGTACCTACACTCCCCACTTAGGTCTGCTCCACAGGAGAAATGTGAATTGCAGATTTTCTCTGAATCTCTCATGTAATTTCCATGCTTGGCTTGGACTAGCAGTCATTGCTTCAAGTAGATAACTTACTTCAGTTTAGAAGGATCGCTCAGTTTTTCCTTCCAAAGTTAGGTTTGCCCATGTGAATTTTCCTCCCCCTCAAATGCAGTTGTGAAAAATCAGTGTGTAAAGGGAATGCAGCACCCCACACAACGTGCAGAATTGTGGTAACCCTTTTTTCTTTGAACTGTGCCTCTGAGACCTGTTCAGCTCAATGCACATGTCTGCAGACAGCAAACACATACTATATGCCCCCCTAGAGATTTAGCTTCTTTCCTCTTTATTGTTAACTTAACAAGACTAAAAGCACACTCTTTTGCTCTAAAAGGAAAAGGAAAAGGAAACCATATAAACCTCATTTTGCCCTAAAACTATATAAGTTTCTACATGCAACCTCTTTAGCCTAACAAAAATATTAGTGAAGCTCAGCTTCAGCATTTGTGTTTGATTCTCTCACTGCCTTACAGCTGACGTATTTTTTCTAAACTCATCCTTTTCTGCCTATTCATTTATAAAAAGAATAGTGTTCCTATGAGTCCTGTGCATGGTAAAAGATGACAGTTTGCTGACTTACTACTTCTCCAGCAGATGAAGTTGTTTGTTTGTATTGACCTCAGTGCATTTAGATAACAAACTCTGGAGGAAAAGCTCTGGGGATCTGCACAAGAACTGCCTGACTGGCTGCACTTCCACTAAAACAAGAAGAACTTTCAAAATGGAGTGTGAACCTTTTTCTCACACAGAAGCTTTGGCATGTTAGCTATCTTGTTTATATACAGGCAAATGTCCCCAGTGTGTACGCACAGGATTAAATCAGAAAAGCTTATTCCTGCATAGGAAACCAATCTGATAAAAGGCAATCTGATTCTAATTTGACTAATTATGAACTTCACAACTATCAATTTGTCATGTATATGTATTTGTAAAAATATAAACTAACATATTTTTGCCTACAGACTTTGTTCCTGGTATGAAAACCTATGCATTTGGAGACTCTAAAAGTGCTGTTCTGAGAGGAATGATCTCTTCAGTTCCCAAATTATCCCCTACCACTGTCAGTCTTGGAAGTTCTGCTTATCTACATATTCAAATTGCATCTCTCATTCTCATGACCACTTTTCTTCTTACATGTGAGGATACATGATTTCAGAAGCTTGCACTCCCTGTGGGATTGACATAAATAGATGGATCTGGAAACAGTTCTGTTCCTGTGCCTGTGGGAAATCTCACACATACTGCTGCCTTTGGAATTGCACAAGTTACAGCATAGGGATCACACATAACTGTTTTCATAAAATCAGAAGGAAAGAATTAGCAGCCTTACTGATATAAAAGCTGATGGCAACATGTCCTGCCGGTGCAGAAAGGAAAGTAATGTGAACTTGAGAGAACACTTTACTTGACAGCAAAGGCTGAGAAAGAAATAATCGACCTTCTCTCCCCTCCTTCAAAAATTCAGCTGCTGAGTGTTTTTGTGAGGAAAAGAAAGTATGGCAACTCTTCCTTGATTTATTCCCAACAGAAGACAACAAGATGCTGCTTTTCTTGCCCAAATTGCTCCCTTTGAACCTCCCAAGAGAGTCACATCCCTCTTGGGCTATGAGCAGTTTTGTCTTTCAGCTTTACTCTTTGGCCTTAATGCCAGTGTTACCAAAAGGACACAAACACCCAAGTGTTTGCCACAGTGTGTTGTTTGTGCCACAGGGAAGTTTGATGTGGACTGTGTATCACATCCAAATTATTGTCAAGTGATACTGAGCCCCACAATCACTTCTGTCCTAGTTTAGGTCAAATTTGGAAGAAAAACCTCTGGAAGGAGCCTCCAGAAAACAAACCCCCACAGCCCCTTCCCACCTACCTGGTTCGGGAAGAATTTCCTCAGAGAGAAGTGGAAAAGAACCTGTTTGTTTAACAAACAAAGCACTCCCCAGCACCAAAAACAAATAACAACACCAGATGACAACAAACCTCTGTCACCACTCTGAAGAGACGAACAAATCCAGAAAGTCTCTCCTGGGAGCGGTCGCCCAGGTCTGGGCGCTGGGGGTTGCTCTCCGGCACCGGGGACGGCTGCTGCGGATCACAAAGCGCAGGCTCTCGGTGCTCCTCGGTGCTCCAGGCCCCATCTGGAGGAGGTTGGGATGATATTCAGGAAAGGGAAAGGAAAAAAAACAGTCCAGGGAAAAAAATGGACTGCTTAGCTAAACTAACTAAAAAGCAAAGGCAGAAGCAGAAGCAAGCAAAGCAAAGCAAGTGAAAGCCAGCAAGCAAAGCAAAGCAAGCCAGCCAGCACTAGCCTCTTCTAGACAACAGACCATGGGGGGAGGTGAGCAAAACAAACCTTCACTTTCAGAGTCAGTTCTGAAAGCACAGAACATAATATCAAACATAAACAGAACACACGACTGGGGATACCAGCATCACAACGTCACCCCATGATAACTTCAAGCAAGATTATAAACAAAGCAAAGAAAACCAAACCAACACCAATTCAGCATCTGAAGACCAGATTCTGGAGAAATTCTTGCCTTGTGAGAGAACTACAGTATACAGAGTTAGAAAAAGAAAACAGAAATGTTTGAATAGTTTGAGTACTTAAAGTGTTAGGAAGAACCTTATGGAAGACAAATATAACAGAAGGCACTATCACTCTTGTCAAACCTACAGGAGCAGTTATTTTGTAATTTCTTCAATTTACTACCACTTCATACATCCCCTCCTAGGAGACCACCTTCCCACTTCACAGAATTCACAGAATCACAGAATTACTGGGTTGGAAGAGACCTTAAAAATCAATGAGTCCAACCCATGCCCCAACACCTCAACTAAACCATGGCACCGAGTGCCACATCCAGTCTTTTTTTAAACACATCCAGGGATGGTGGCTCCACCACCTCCCTGGGCAGACCATTCCAGTACTTTATCACCCTTTGCGTGAAAATCTTTTTCCTAATATCTAACCTATATTTTCCTTGACGCAGCTTGAGACTGTGACCTCTCATTCTGTCAGTTGCTGCCTGGTGACAGAGACTGACCCCCACCTGACTACAACCACCCTTCAGGAAGTTGTAGAGAGTGATAAGGTCGCCTCTGAGTTTCCTTTTTTCCAGGCTAAACAACCCCAGCTCTCTCAGCCGTTCCTCATAGGCTTGTGTTCCAAGCCCCTCTCCAGCCTCATTGCCTTCTCTGGATGCACTCAAGCATCTCAACATCCTTCCTAAACTGAGGGGCCCAGAACTGGACACAGCACTCAAGGTGTGGCCTCACCAGTGCTGAGTACAGGAGGAGAATGACCTCCTTGCTCCTGCTGGCCACACCATTCCTGATCCAGGCCAGGAGCTATTGGCCCTCTTGGCCACCAGAGCACACTGCTGGCTCATGTTCAGCCGGCTGTTGACCAGAGCCCCCAGGTCCCTTTCTGCCTGGGCACTGTCCAGCCACACCATCCCCAGCCTACAGCAGTGCAGGGGTTATTGTGGCCAAAATGCAGGACTGGGCACGTGGATTGATTAAACTTCATCTTGTTAGACTCTGCCCATCTATCCAATCGTTCCAGGTCTCTCTGCAGAGCCTTCCTACGCTTCCTTCAGGCTCCTTACAGAATGAACCAGGTAGAGAGCACCAGTAACCATACAGTACCAAAGCCTGCTTTACAGGTAGGGAAAAGAAGAAATGGGACATTGGGAGAAGGAGGAGCTGAAGGGAAGTTCAAGGATTAAGCTTCTTTTCAATCCCAGGTAGAAGACCTGTAAGCCTTCTCTGCTTCTCAGTTTTACTCAGCATTAAGTAAAAAAGTATTAATGCAAACTACAATTGTCAATCAGAAGAAAAAAGCAATGGCAAACATGCCTGCCCTTTACACAGCCTTTAAGTTTGTTAATTTAAACACAAAAAGAACACAGCATGAAAGAGTGCTCTAGACTGTTGTGTAGACTAAAACGTGGCCTATATCCCAGTAAATCCTTATCTTTCATTGTGCTTCTATGTTGTCAGTGTAAGCCACAGCTTGGGCTGCGTCACACGAGCAGCCATGCTCAGTTTGCCTCCCAGCCCTGTCTGTATGGTGTAGGACCCCCCAGAGATGTTCTGCTGCTTGCAGAGCAGACGGAGCACTCAGTGTGAGCCATGTCCTGCTCAGCCTGCAGCTCCTGTGGCACCCTGGGTCACCTCCTGTGCAGCGAGGGAGGAGTTGCTGCCAGGGCTGGGCTCGAGCACAGCCTCGGGCCCCCACTTGCTCTGCAGTTTGGATGTACCCTGCTAACAGGCCTGAGCCACCACTGTCATTGCAACTTCATTTAATTTACACCACCTTCACTAGACTCTGCTGTAGAGTTGTCAATCCAAAGGACAATCGGTCCATTAAGGCTGCCACCAGTCAAATGCAATTTTGGATAACTCAGAGGAGGTGAACTCACTCACTGTATGAATCCTGACAAATTGTCTATCACGTCCTTCCTTCCTTTTGCATTATTTTAAGTCACCATGTGAGCTTTTCCTTGCATTTCTAGTAATCCTATTAACTGCCAAAGTGATGCAGCATGCGAGCCCAGTCAATCAGCCAGTCAGTGAGGATTAATGGCCAGTGGAAAGGCTGCCTGTGATAGATTGAGCTTTCATGAAAGAAAATTGGAAATGCAAGTGAAAGAGTCAATGGAGTCAGCTGCAGTAGCCTGGGGCCCTGCCAACAGCCGAGTGAAAAATAGCTACAAAACACTGTACAGCTCACTGCAATACCCTGAGCCTCAGCTCATGTACCAAGCAGATTGCTCAGGCCACAGAAGAATAAGGTCTGATATCAACACATTGTTACCAACCTCAGGTGGGGCTGCTTACTCATTAGTGGAATGAAGCTGGGGAAGAAGAAGAGGCACTGTGTTTTGGAGAAGATCCAAACCATCTCCAAGCCTTTTATATATGGGTGGGGAGGCTTATGAAAGGCCAGGGAACACAGAGTCCTTCACCACAACTCAGTCTGTGTCTGCTCACCTCGATGTCAGTTAATAGAAACTGATGGCAGCTTTTCTAACAGAACACACCAGAGATAAATGAAAAGTTTCCCGTCTTTTGGCAGCAAACCACTGTTTCATCATCCAGGATCTGAGATGGAACTTCAAAGCCTCGGTCAAACTGAAAGGCTAAGGCAGTTTGATTGCAGCTCTCTAGTCCTCTGCATTTGACGCAAAAATCTTCTAGTTTTAGCTGCTTGAATGCAGTTCTGCATTGATGCATTCAAATAGGAAAGCAAAAATCTCCAAATCTGACAGGTGGCTCTGGAAGATAATCCTCCTTCCAACAGGAGTAATGGGAACAAACCTAACCAGTTCAGATGCACAAGCCCATAGGGGAATGCTTGAAAGCCAGGATTTGGTTATCTGCAACAACAGAGGATAAGGCGTATTGGTTTCCCAGGGTCACCTGTAGGCAGACCACAGTCATACAAGAGCTTTTATTGTTACACAAAAGCAAAAGAAACACAACTGACATCATTCGAAGCCTTTAACACTTTTATATTTTGTGATGCTTGATGCTGTGCATTCAAGCAGTGCACACAGTACCCAGAATAAAAGGACCAACTTTATCCCTCTCACAAATAAGATTTTCTTGGCTCTGTAATGAAGAGAAGCAGATAAAGGTGACTTGTGATGCTCTTTAGTTTCACTGACACAGTGCAATATGCTTAGATTCTGTAAAGCAAGTGTGCAGGAGTGTTGGCTGACTCCATTACTTCTGAAGAGATTCACTTGTATCCAAGGATAAGTTTTCACCACAAAAAAAACCAAAAAAACAAACAAACAAACAAAAACCCAACAACAACAAAAAAAAAACCAACCCAACAACAAAAAAAAAGGCCAAAACCCCAAAACCAAACCAAACCAAACCAAACCAAAAAAAAAAAAAAAACCAACAAAACAAAAACCCATGCTTGGTTGGTTTTTTTCTGCACATTCCAAGCAATTTCAAGCAAGAGATGTAAATATTCCACTCCTGGAGTCTAATTTCTGTAGGAGTGAATCAAATTACCTTTTGGAAGTGACTTCTGGCTAGCACTCTACTTAATTCATTCTGTCAGCATGTGCTTTAGTGCTTTGTGTGGGAGACTGACTTTGTCCAAGACTGATGCTCTCTACTCTGTAAATTGAATCCACTGATGCATAATTGAGCCCTTGACTATATCAAGCATTTGCTTCACCAGACCCTTTTCTTGCTTACTTTTGCTATATTTCCTCTGTGAAAAATATGATGTTTTCATTCTAGGGAATGAAAAATTGAGATCTGTGCTGAGCATGCTTGGAGCCCTGCAGAAGTAGGTAATGTTTGATACATGTCAAGTAACACCTTTGATTTCTATTTTGCTACTCTTTTTGTCTTTTAGAAAATGTTTTTAAGCATATCTTATTGGAAGCAAAAAAAAAAAAACCCACAACACCAAAAAAATAAGAATTAGTGTTTGTGTTGAAACAGTAATTATTCTGGTTTTGGAAAGACAAGAACCAGGCTGACTCCATAGCATCCTGTGAACCTGTGTGCATCTTACAAAGCTCGCGAGGCTGCTCTTGGGGAAGTAACCAACAGTCTGGAGCCTTTTGGCAGAGCCCACCCAGCATTCTGTGGTGCCCATTGATTGTACAGCACCCACAGCACACACCCTGTCACACACCTCAAATACTTCATCTGGAAAATGAGGGAATGTTTTCACTTGATGAATAAGTGTCCCACAGGGAAGCCAGTTTCCTTGTCCCTCTGTCAGTGCTAATTAATAGCATGTCACGACTGGGTTTTACTCATTCAGAGAGAAGCACAGAACAGCAGGATTGCCATTCTAAGTGCCATTCCTCTCTCCGCTGCTGAACTTCCAGGCTTTGTTCCAAAGAGATTTGAAAGATGTTAGGAAGCAGCTGCTCAGAGCTAATGCCTGACAGGCACAAGTGTCCAAGCACAGCAGGCTGAGCCAGGTGTGGGCAGCCCCAGCACAGAGCCCTGCCCCTTGGGCTGTGCTGTGTCTCATGGCTGCCCTGGTAGCATTGCCTGCACTCAGTTGTAATCCCAGTTTCTGCTGCATCTGAACTGCCAGAAAGACTGCCTATTTTTCTGTGTATGGTGAAATGTGGAAAGGCACCAAGGTGCCACAAGCACCATGCAAAATGGATCAGATAACAAGAACGGAGGAAGCAAAAATCAAGTTTTAGCCAACACACCTATCTGGAGAAGCATATTTGTGGCCAAACATCACCAGGCCTTTTGACAGAAGCAGGGGGCTGAGAGGACAGAACAGTTTGAAGTAATGGTACAGGAAAGCCAGACCATTACTATAGGAATTGCTTGTAACAGTCTTTAAACTCTTTTTGCTGTTATCAGGAACTATGTTACTATGTTAGCCTGTTAACCTTATTCCACAAGCATAACATAATTACACTTCACTTATATATAATGGAAATTCTGCTAAAACCTTTGAGGATCTTGTTAATCTTTCCTGCTTAATTTACACCAACTTTGTAATTCTGGAGAATTTCAAACCTAGTGTTTCAAAGAGAGGACAGTGCTGAGGTTACTAACTCTGATGCAGTTTACCAGCTCACTTAAAAACTGTATTTGGCCCAGACTTCCTGCATGATCTGGCCAAGCTGCTCCCTGCCCATCTTGCAGAGAGAGAAGAATACTCTTCCTTCACCAACTGGTGTCTCCATGTGGGACACTACAAATGGATGCTCCTTGAAGTGGGGCTGATGTTCCAGAGTATACAGTCAGTGCAACAGGACTCTGATTTTAAACCATTTAAAACCTAAGAGTGTGTCATAGTGTATATAACAACAATCACCTCTGGGCAGGGGTTTTCTGTTTGACAAATCTCTGCTCATCAGCAGCATTCATCTCCATCAGAAAACATGATCTTGAACATTTGCACAGGAAATAAAAGAAGTCATAACAAAGAAAATTGAATAATAAGTAGAAATAATATCAAGTAAATCAACCCACAGCTAAACTTCTGGAAATAACTGTGCTTGGAATTCTATGTTGAACATACAGAAGTTTGCTATCATTGTACATTTTTAGGTTTCCTTTGTTGAGTTTTGTCAAGAATGTATCTGTGGTATTTTTACAACACTGATGTCACTGGCACATGTAAGCTATCTCATGACTGTCATTCATAACAAAATGGGGACAGGTTGTTACAAGTTTAACTTTTTCTGGAAGCCCTTGGGTTTCTCTGCACCAGTTAGGCAGATTGGTTTTGACATGTGGGTTGCACTTGCAGATGCCAGTCACAGAGCAGCAGAGAGCTTCAGAGCAGCCTCTGTCATCCCTCCAGCTCTAGAGGTCACTGCACAACCAGGATTCCATTCAATACTGGATCCAGAGCCGCTGACTCACCCATAGCTGAACAGTCCCTGTGTCACATTCCTAAGTTTTTCATATTCTCCCTACATGTATAATTAATATCATATTCTGCACTTTGCTTTATAGTAGTCCTCAAGTAAAGCATATTCAGAAGGCATTCAAATGAAGGCTGCTGTGAAAAAATAGTATAGAGTACTACCAGATAATACAAAGTTTCTACATTTACTAATTTTTTTGTAAGTATTATGGGGTGGGTTTTTTTTTGTTTGCTTGGGTTTTGGGGGGTTTTTTTAGTGTTGTTGTGTGGGGTTTTTTTTGTTTTTGTTTTTAGTTATTTTTGTGGGGGGTTTGGTTTTTTTGTGGGTTTTTTTTTGTGTTTTTGTTGTTTTGGTTTTTTTTGTTGTTGTTGTTTTGTTGCTTTTTTTTTTATGAAGTTAATGCAGAGAAGCTTTCTGCAGGTATAAACTGTCCAGCCTGGAATAACTGTAAATCAATATGTACTGGAGCAGGACCCTAGGATGTGATTTCCAAGTCCTGGAGCACAAAGGAGTAAATTATTTGCAAATGTATTGCATAAAATGTAGCTGAATTACACTGCAGAAAATCTGTTCCCAAGCTCTTAAAAGCCCAGTAAAGGTCATTACAATTGATTTAATGCCATCCTTTGCTTACTCTGTTTTCACCTCACAGGACTGCACAGGATCCAACACAGCAGCAGCCGGTGGGCAAAATCAGATGAGACTTTTCCTAGGCTGAAACATAATCAGCTCCATTCCCCACCTTAATGTCCATGTACACACAGGAGCAGAAACATGCATATGAGTTTCAGAAGTATTAGAAAGATCTAGAGAAAAAATAGCAAGTTTCCAGTTTCCTCAAGTATCTTTCCACTGTGTCTGCTGTGTTGAAGATGGACAGTCCTGATGCATTATTTACAGTGCTGTTGGGAATGCCCTGGAGCCAAAGAAAGCATATTGTGGGCAGGAGAACTGCTGCTGCAGAGTTTGTGTTGTGGAGACACAGAGCAGAGCAGGGCAGCCGTGGCTTCACATGGCACCACAGCAGTGCAGGCACAGCTGAGGCTTTTGGGGGTAACAGAATTATTATTTCTGGAAGGAATCCAATACTCATGAAGCAAGATATTTCTCAAAGGCACAAAGAAGCATAAAGGCTCAGCTCCCTCCTTTAAGAATTCTAACTTTCCATTATTTCCTTTATTTCATGGGCCTGCCTCTACATATATTAATTATGACCCTCTTTCTTCTGCAAAACAAGCCTATTCTCTGACCAGGCTTTCTTCTTGTCCTGGTTTAGAGCAAATTTGGGAGAAAACCTCCAAAAGTGCCCCCCACTCAAGAAGGCAAACCCATGCAGCCCCTCCCCCCAATTGGTTCAGCTAGAATTTCTCAGAGAGAAGTGGAAAAACTTGTTGATTTAACAGGCAGAGCACTCCCCAGCACAAAAGAAAAATGAACACTAGCAGATGACAAAGCTCATTTGCTGCTCTGAAGAGATGACAACTTGAGAAAGTCTCTCCTGTACTGGTCGCTCTGTTATCAGTCTCTCCAGCACTGGGAAAGGCTGCCGCCCAGAGTAGGTCACAAAGTGAAAAAGCTCTCGCGGCTCCCCAGGTCCCGGTCTGGAGCAGGTTCAAACAGGTCCAAGAAAAGGGAAAGAAAACCAGGTGAAGTAAAACTTGGACTGCCTCAGTTAGCTAAAGTAACTAAAAAGCAAAGGAGAGCTGTGTTCAGCCCTGTCCGTGCCCAGACAGCACAGAGGAGTTCTGTGTTCGGCAGACAGAGCAGGAGTGAGCGCAGCCTTTGATAACCAACTCCCTGCTTCTTCCGCCTTCGCTCTCCCCGCCCGTCTTGAAGGCACAGAATATAATATCCACCATAAACAGAATAAATGACTGGGGATACGAGCATCATAACATCACCCTAGTGTAAGGAACAAGGCTTATGCCTTTATTAATGTTCAGCTGTCTATTAAAAGATTAATTGGGCAGGGGGCTCAACACGGAGCTCACCCCCGCTGTTGCAGCTTTCCCAGTAGCCGAAGGGAGAGAAGGCGTGCAGAGTTCTTCCCTGAAGTCTTCGTGGCACCCTGGTAGGCGGAGGTGAAGAGGTGTGCAGTCTGTATCTGAAGTCCCGATCAGCAGACTGTCCTCTGTCCTTTCCTGCTGGCACCCTGGAAGAGTGAGGGGATGTGCAGAGCCTGTTGCCACAGTTCAGCAGCAGCTATCCCCTCTCCTGGTAGCACCAGGAAGGACTGCTCCTTTGCGCCTGCTTCCCACAGCCCAGTCCAGTCCAGTCCTCTCTAGGCTATGGTGACATAGAGTGGGGATGTGGATCCCTTTTCCCCAACCAGCGCACCCATCCAGCCCCCTCCACTGTGCCCAGCCTTCCATTTAGGGGTGTTTTCATCCCCAAAACCCTCTCCCATGATTCCAATGGTCCCTGTATTTTGCATCCCAGTCCTAGAATGGCAGTGTGGGTGGGGGGTGTAGTTGATTCCCAGGAGCAATTAGATAATTAGCATTTCAATATCAGTACTTAGCTCAATTCAGCAGTGTCCCCATGGGAACCAGGAAGGTCCTTTTGTTCATAACAGTAGGACACCTCTCCAGCTTTCTTCCAAAACTGTCCTCTTATCATTTACTTCCTTCCACGCTCCATGCACCAGCTCTCACCTCTACTCAAATCCAGCACTACTCTCTTTCCTTCCAAATCCACCATGTCAAATATCTCATAGGAAAATGCTTTCAGATCAGCTCCAACTTAAAAAAGCACACTAATATAAGTATTTTAGTCTTATTGTCTGTAAGTTATGTTTTTCTCAGTGTTGCAATGTCTTAGGATCCAGTTGCATGGCAAGGATCAGATGCTGCAGTGGTTTTTGCTGTTACTGCGATACAAAGAACAGCTGAAAGCATCAACAAAAGCTGTACTGCTCACAGAGGTGGCATTTCGATTTTAAACTCAAGACAACAGGAAACATCCACCTTCCTCTGGCACAGCATCAAGAAATCTTCTGGCACTTGACAAACAAATGCAATAACAACAGCAGCAGCACCTTCATCAATAGGGACCTGCCTGAGCTTTTATGCCTCTTTCTGTGCCTGAGAACCTGGTGGGAGGTAAGTCCTGAGGCAGCATCACAAACTGTGAGCAAAAGGCTGAGGATTCTAAGGATAAAGCTGAGGGAAGAGCACTTTGCACACGTGTGAGTACAGACCTGTCCAATTCTCAGCCAGGGCATCCAACAGCTGCTGCACCAACCAGCAGTGCCGAGAACTCTCCTTTGAGTGCTCAAATGTTTTCAGCCTTGGGCTTTTGAGAGAAAATTCATTTCTCCTTCTGTATTTCCCTACTTAATTCCTTATTTTCATGTGGCTGTTTTGAGACATGGTGCCTTGGTAAATATAACAATATAAAATATGTCAGCCAGACATTGAAATGAGTGAATGACAGAACAATAACTCAAGGCTAGTACATAGTTTCTTCTTCAGCCATGTCCCCAGAAGGAAAGTCTGGAAACAAAGCACTATAATTCATACTCTCGAATTCCTATGGACCGACTGCACACCAGAAGTTGTAAATTATACACTAATATTTTAATGCCAGTAGCCAATCCAGATTTATTTACTACTCAGTTATTTGTGGTCTTTTCTGTACAGATCTGTGAGAAGTTGATGTAGAGCTGCAGGGTATTTTGAAACTTGAAATTTTATCAAGACTATATATTTGGGTTCTGAGGTTTTTAAACTGTTATTTTGACAGTAAGGAAATATTTGAACCTGTAAGTGGGATTTTTAAAATAAAGATATGCTTTCTGTTTATTAAGTGACCAAGTGTGATCAGAAGGGCTGGCAGATGAGATTCAAAGCCTCTCAAGCATAATCAAAACCTCACTTGCTTCCTTTACCATTTTTTCACTCTTTTTTTACTGACTGTTAAAAACAAACAAACAAACAAATACACAGGAAGACAAACACATTAGATGCTAGCTCTATTGCTACTGGCTTAAAAGCATAAGGATCCCAACCTTACTGACATTTCACTTCTCAAGATCGCTCCAAGGGTTTACCCTCAAGTGAACTACATGAACAAACCTAGCGCACGATGAAAAGTCTGCATCTCAGGAGCAGGTGCAACTCCAGCTCTGAAGGGGTCATGCCAAAGCTCAATGAGCATATGAAAGCCTGCAGCTCCAGTGAAATGAAGTTTTAAGGTTGCAGTTTGCTCTTAGCAAATCATTCTGGTGAAGCTGGCCAAAGCTTTTTAAATGTAAGGGCATTTCTGCATGTTGATTAGCAGCCAGGAGCTATAGGCATGGAAATGCCATTTGAAACACTCATAGCATAATTCACACATATTAGTTGCAAAACCTAATCAGGATTGCAATGCTTGAGACAGTAAATCAAACACATGTCATAAACTTCTCCAATGAGTTAATGTCCAGCATTTTACAGGAGCTGGGCAAACATTAGTGCTAAAATAAGAGTGCAGGCCAATGTCGGTTCTCACATCCACAGAGCTAACACAAGTCCATTTATATTCAGAGAAGACATATTGCACTCTGGAGCTTACCTGTTATGTAACATATTAAATTCCTAATGAGGAATGACCTAATTTTAAGAATGGAGAGAGCACACTCCTTTGCTTCTCCTTACACTGCTCATTAGCAAGTGCCTTCCTCTCCAACAGCCCCCTACGAAACCAGTAAAACACATGGCTGATAATGGCATTTTTTTCACTATCCCTTTAGGATCTCATTGGTTAACAGTAACTCTAAATTGCTCAGGGGAAAACAAACACCACCACCAGCCTCCCCTGCAGCTGAAGCTCAGGGGCTTCTTGATACCCACCCTCATAGCAGGGGCCAGAGGAGTGCTCAGAGCCCCTGGCTGGGGAACATCAGTTACCTGTAGTTACTTCAGCAGCCTTAACACATGATAAGGAGGAGACAACTCTGCAAAACAAATTAAAATATTTCTCTGATTGCATTGAAAATTCAGCTCCACTTAAAAAAATCATTGATGCTGGGAAAAAAAAAATCTGCTTGTCTCAAATGGCTCCTAAATTAGAAACCTGTCATCGAGGCAGATCTAATGAAATATTATTTCAGAAGCAGAGATCATGACTGCACAGCAAACACACTTCGTCAAAGGGAATCTGACTCGTAATGCATCTATATCCTAAAAATAAAAGATAGCCAAGGTGAAAGGGGAAATGAAAGCTGTTGAGGTGGAGGCAGTGTGTCCAAAATCATGCTGCAGACCCAAGCCAGTTCTACAATTGGTGTCCTGACTCTGCTCAAGCAGGCCTGAAGGGCTACTGCTCACTGCATAATCTTCCTTCAGCTGGTCATGTGTGGATTAAACTAAATGCCTTACATGCAATTTCTGAATTAAAACCCTTTTTTTTTTTTTCATATAACCAATGCCTTCTATATATACCTGGAAATACACCTGGAAAACTTGCTTTTGCTCCTATAAAAATTCACCTCTGGAAATGTATCACACATCTTTCTATACTCAATAAGCTTTAATTTTTACATTTCTATTTATTTTCTCTACTATTTCTATGACTTTTTTTTCCCATAACACAGATACTGTATGAAGAAAAAATAGAAGCTAAAATCCTTTAGTCATGAAATGATTAAAGTTATCAGGATTAGGGAGCTCCTGAATTATCTGAAATGACTTAAGTTCCCTCTTCTGCATGTCTCAAGTAACTCTCTTTATGGTATACACAATGAAACTGCAACTGAATCAGACTAATAAATGATTAGTTGCATGAAAAGCTACTGGATAAACAGCCAATATTCAGACCAGTAATGCAAAAAGAAACATAAGTGCATTTCTCACTGCCTCTTATTACACAAGTAAAAAACAGGGGTGGTCTCCTCTTTTCACATCTTGCAAAGAGGAAGGTTAACAGAGTCGTAGTATGAATACAGTAATTGAGTAAGACAGCTCTTTCATATTTATGGGCAAAAATTAAAAACAGTAAAACATTGCTTTTAATCCTGTGGGCATCAGCTCTATTAAAGCACAGCTCTAGATACCGGGGTAAGCACTCATGTAACTACTGTTATAAATGAAAATTTGTCCAGCCAAATTAAAATAAATAAATAAAATATTTATTTTGCAATCAAATTCTATCTAGCCAGCCACAAGGAAAGAACAGTGCTGAGCCCAGGGTCAGCCCTGGGTGTGCAACAAGAAGTCAGCCTCAGCAGAGGGTTTCCTCTATGCCCACACACCTCCATCCTGGCACAAGCTGTTTTTATAGGGAAAATTCCACCCGAGGCCAAGATTTCGGCAGTCAGTCTTTTCTTCCATTCAGAGTCCATCTCCTTTATGTGCTCAAATTCCATCTTTAGATCCTGCTCCTGGATCTTCAGGACGTCTCTGAGGTGGTCGGTGTGGGCAGCAGCCTGGCGCCGGAGCTGGGTCCGCATTTCGCTCTCCATCACCTCCTGCACCTCTTTTCCTGCACACACACAAGGGCTGTAATGCACCACCACTGCTCAGCTGCTTGTCACACACTGTCACAAGATCACATCAGTGACTGCTGAGGGTACATGTCAGAGTAGTGGCACTGACAGAGCCTATATTTCATCTTAAGGACCTGCTGAGGTCCAGTTTTATAGCTGAGCCTTTTCCTAGAGATGTTAAAGAACAGATTTGTGGTTCCCCATGTGAATGAGTAATTGCTGCTTACTCAGTAGGCACTTAGTGCAGCTACCAAAGTAGTATATAAAAAATACAGTAACATGTCAAATCAAACACTCAAACACTTTTGGAAGCTGGTTTATAAACGAGCTTCCAAACCCAAGAGACTACCTTTTCCCAGCGTAGCTCTATAATGGCCACACAAGGTCAGATCAAACACTGAAATTCTCAGTGAGGGCAGTGATATACTGGCACAGACTGCCCAGAGTCCATAGGTTAATGAGATTTTCTTTCTTGGTGATGAGGAAGAACAATTCTATGTCCAGAGCTGTTGAATCCCTTGATGAAATTTACGGGAACTCTGCATTCACATGTATCTGTCCCAGGATTTCCATGATATCCATCTCAGGTTGTATAGGAGGTGATCAGTGCCTGGAGTACCCGTGTCTCTCCAGACACGGCCCATCTCCTGGCCAAGCCACATCCTTTTACTTGTAAATCAGGTTTCAACACACACCAGGTCCCACCTGAGAAGGTGGGGGGGACTCCTAATACAAACGTGTATACTCCAACAAATATTCAATATCACATATATTGAACTACAGCCAGCTGAAAACCCTCACCTCTTTCTCATAGAAACAAAGAAACACGTTTTTATTTTTAACTAAGATACACAGAGGAGGTCCATATGCATAGAACCTCTGATTTTCCTACTGAAACTCCCTGGCCTGCCATCTAACATGACATGCAATTGGCAGTGGATTAAGCTGCCATTCTTGAGACATTTTCTTTCCCTGCTGCCTGCCCTTCCCATGTGGACTGACATTCCGCACGGACAGCAGCACACAAACCCACTCCCAAACCACAGCCTTCCTCTGTCTTGCACTTCAAGGCAAGTCATGTTCAGTTTTGACTCACACTGACACTTCAGGCCAAAGATTGCTGCCTGGCTGGTGCTGATTTATGGCCCGCTGGGCTTGCTGGCACGGGGAGAAGCAGTGAACAGGGTCACAACTGGTTTATCTCTTTCAGCTTAATGCACTGCCAAGTGCATGTCAGTCCTGAGAGCGAGCTTAGCCCTGAAAATGAACTGTGGGCAGTGCCATGTCACAGTGATAATTTAATCCTGTTCTTATTTATGCTGACTCTTATCATGGCTTGCTCCAGTCAAGCAAGCTTAGTTGCTTGCAGTCCTACACACGCAGGAGCAGTTCAGGTGAGGGCCTTGTCGTGGTTTGACACAGGAAAAAGAATCTTCTTGGAAGGAGGAGGTCAATTTGGATATTGACACTTGGGGTGGCCAATTGAGGGAGGACACGCCTCTGAGAACACAGAGGGGTTAAAAGCAGAATTCCCAGGAGAACTCGCTCTCTTTGGTTCTGGTTGCCCAGCCTTGGGCTGGGCGGGGGAGGGGGAGCCATGTGGCCTGGGGAGGTGGGCCAGGGTGTGAAGGGACTGGAACCGAGCAAGCTCCTCGGACGGAAGGGTGGAGGACATCTGAGATGTCTTTGTTCCCCCTGCAAGCTAGAGGGAAAGAGATAGAGAGCCTGAAGGCACCTGGAAGTCTGCCGTCAGAGGAGAAGGAGAAGTGGGGGGAGGATGTCCAGCGGAGATGGGAGACAGAGTCCTGGCCCGAGATTTCAGCCGTCCGGGGAGTCCGGGACTTTTAACCCTTTCCTGGGAAATGAAGGCTTTGGGAAACATTACTCCTCCTCAATTTGAAGGAAAGAGAGACATCCTGGGACCTGAGATGGTAGGGAAAGAAGGCTGGGGGGACGCGATGGAGTGGCTTTTGGCTGGACTTTTCTTGTTAGCCACAGAATAAACCAATTTCTCCTCCGAGAGAGAGACTGCATTTTGGGGGGATGCATGATGAGCCAAGAGACCTGCTTCAGCAAGTACCAGTTCAGGAATGAACAGAGAAAGTTGAGGAGGGTGTGATGATGCTCCTCTGTCTTCAGGAAGATGAAGATCTCTGTTCTTGGACCCTCGGCCCCAGGGGAAAATGGGGGGGACTGTGATCCCGAAATTGAGACACTGGACTGTTGTTCCTGTTGGTCCTTGGCAAAGTACCCTTAAAGGAGCCCTGTGAGCAGTCTGTCCATGCATGGTGGTGAGAGCACTGTGTAATGGAGAGGAGTGTCACACTGGCAGATCCTCTCCAGGCGGTGCCATGTGTGACATGGAAACACAAGGAGTGGCAGCTGTGTTTCCTGGGGGTCTATGGTGCAAGGGAGACTCCTCTCTCCCCTGATGGACTCAGTATTGAGTATATTGAAGGGTGAATACTTGATTAAGGGTCCAAGTCCTGTCTCACTGTGGTTTGTTGGAGTTGGATGGTGGGAGGAGGAATGTTTTGAAAGGTTTTCATTTTGGATTTCACGTCTGCTTTTCTTTCTTTTTTCTTTTATAGTAGTATAGTAGTAGTAGCTTAATAAAGTTATTTTTCTTTTGATAATTAAGCTTGGCCTGCTTTGCTCTGTTCTTGATTGCATTTCACAGCATTCAATTAAGAAGTTGATTTTTCATGGGGGCACTGGCATTGTGCCAGTGTCAAACTATGACAGTCCTGTGGATGAACAGTGTTATAAATGATAATTTGTCCAGCCAAATTAAAAATGAAATAAAAAGAATTTTATTTATGATTAAAGTCTATCTTGCCAGCCACAAGGAAAAAGGCAGTGCTGAGCCCGGGATTGGTGCTGGGCGAGTGACAGACAGGATGCCTCTCAGCAGAGGCACACCACCCTCTCACCCACACCCTCTCAGACCCCACGGTTCTTATAGGAAATTTTCTGCCCGAGGTGAGGATTTCAGCCATCCACCTATTCTTTCCATTCAGAGTTCCCCATATTCATAAAGTTCCTTTTTCCAGGCCAAGTCCAAATAATCCAAGTCCAGGTAAGGATGATCTTGCTGATGAAGTTACAGGAACTGTGGCTTTCACATGTATCAGCCTGGAGGTTTCCAGAGATCCCGGTCTTGAGTCGTTAGGCATCCCAGTATCAGTTCCTGGAACAGCCCATCTCCAGCCCCATGTATTAGATTGTAAATGAGACATTGTTTCGCTTAGGTGGAACCTGAACAGGGGGGTTGGCTGGCTGCAGCACTGGCGTGTGCTTTTACATTAAACTATACATTTTATATAGTGAATCATATTTAATACAACAATATTCTAGAGGCACAAATTTTAACCATTTATATCAACAGTGATGAGTTTCCCTTGGTTCACCGTCACTCTGTCATCACTGCTAAAAGCACCATCTACAAACCCTGTCTCATGTGGGTCAAAAGGCCTCTGGATAAGCAATGCCTGTGGTTTACATGCACCGGGCCGAGGGGCAAAATCAAGTCCCACTTCTTAAGGTAAAGCATTCAATGTTAAAAAAAACCCCCATACCGTAACAGGAGCTGGCTAGTATCTTCTTCTCTTCTCTCCTTGTTTTATGCTCTTAGGTGGGCTAACCAGAAAGGGAAGCAGGCCAGCATCATGAAGCAGATAATCAAGTCATCATGCATTATTTCAGGTATGATATCAACCATCCACAAATATAATTGGCAGCTAATGGTGAATTAGTGCAGCCAAGTAATCTTCTCTTTATTTGTCTCAAATTATTTTCCCTGGGGATGTGCTAGAAAGGAGACATTCCAAGCCGCTTTAATAGGAGTTTATTTAATATAGCCATGGCCTTTCAAAGGCAGTAATCGAAAAGGGCAAAACAGAGACAGTGACTTAGGGAATTAACTTCGTAGTCTATAAAATGGATTTGTTCTCACATCAAGTGAAAAAGAACTTGATCTCAAGAAATCCTTCCTGTTTGTTCAGGTCACAACCTCACTTACAATGCAAAAAGAAAGCTCAGAGGCATTATATATGCAAATTTCAGCGAGGATCGACGACGCTGAGACCGGCACGGCCCTGCCGGGACAGCGCAGAACCCTGCGGAACCCCACTCCAGCACTGCCTCCAGAGCCCGGGAGTGGCCTGGGGCCGGTCAGCCCCACGATCCCCCACCCCCAGCCGGCGCGGCCCTGCCGCTGCCCGACGCCCAAAGGAGCCGCGCGGAGCGCACGCGGCCCCTGCCCGGCGGCGGGACGGCCCTGCAGGGCGGGCGGGCCGTGCGGAGCGCCGAGCCCAAGCAGCCGATGCCCTGGACCACTGCAGCGATGAAAGCCCACCAGTTTCCACGAGGGAGCCACCAGACCACCTGAGCACCGCACCCCAGAAAACTGCTTTCCTCAGTTCTGTAACCTCCTTCCTCAGTCTTACTCTCTCCCTCCCTCGCTGCCCCTTCTCCCGAACTTCATCCCTAACCCACCTTCCCCTAAACAAAACCCCAGAGTATCCAACATCTCCGCGACCACGTGTCAGCCAAGAGGGCTCCAGCCACATGGCACGGCACCATTTTCTGCTTCTCCTTCCCTAAATCCCTTTCTTCCCGCTTCTTCTCCCCCATGCTCCGCCCCTTCCCTGTCTTTCATGAACCAACCCCCCCCTCCAGCTCCTAGTTCCCACCTTCCAACTTCCAAATCCCAGAATGGAATAAACTAAGAATTGGAATAAACTAAGAAACCAAATCCCAAAGCTAAAAGTAATTCTATAATACCGGTTTTAACAGCCTTGTATATTTAGTTGATTTGTAAATTGTACCTCATGATCTCCTTTCCCTGTTATTCCAAGAGCAGGATGACATCCTTCTCTGCAATCCATACCCTCTTTTCCTTATTTTGGGTAGTTCACTGGGAGCAAACCGCCTGAAGGCTCAGGGTACCCTGAAAAGGTTTTTCTTTCGCAGAGTCCCTGGCTCCCTGTAACCTCCCCAGTTGCCAATCCCTATCCACTTGTTCTAGCCAAAAAGAGCTCGTCAGCTAGAACTTTTATCCTAAAACTCTCTAACCTTTTTATCACTCTTATCCCATACCTGTCTTCTTTCCATTTCCCTCCCATCCCCATTAAGTAGTTTTTACAATTATGCTTTTCTAGTTTAAGTGTGTGTTCATATTGCAGATTGTCCTGTTTTCAGTTTTAGAAAGAAGGGGCCTGTCAGGTCACAAGGGTAGATCCAACAAGAAGCAGTTTTCAATTGTTTCTTGAATAGAAAGTGTTCAGATAGTATTAGACTGCTGGATCAGAATCGCTGTTGGGTTTATGCTGTCCTCAGTATGTTCTGAGGGTGACTGATAACCTAAAGTGGTGTCTGGGAAAGTATTTTGCTTTTTTTTGTGGTGAATGCTCCCTGAGTATAGGCTGTAGCTGAAGCCAAATTTCTTTTTTTCTTTTTGTTTTTAACAACCTGAAACTGGGGGTCTTCTGGTTGGAAGGTGAAAGCAGTGGTAAAGCTCAGATCCAAGGGTGAGAATCTGAGGCCACAAACCTGCCTGGAGTCTGGGGGCCTCCAGGTGATTCCCTATCCCTGAGAGGGGGAGCAGAAGTCAGCACCATGGCCTAAAAGTGGGGGCTATGGTGTTCCGAAAGGCCAGTTGGAAAAAGTTAGACACCATTGGGCCAGCCACACTGAAAAGGCCAATCCCACATCTCTCCTAGGAGCTTAGTGCCAAAGGCTGAAGCCCTTTAAGCACTCATCCATGCTTTAAATTCATTTAAAAGTCTGCAGTATGAGCCCACATAAGCCATTTAATACAATTAAATACTCATTTTATCTTTGTACTTTGTTAACACCCTTTCAGAACTGAACAATACCTACCACCGAAGGCAAACCTCAAGTCAAATAGACTGTTTATAGTATATTCCATTTAAATCATAATCCTCACTGCAACTGAATTTATTTTATGCTGTGAAACTGTGTTATTACTGCTTCATTTTTAAATTGTTAATTGTCATAATTCTCTTCATCTTTTTTTTTTTTCTAACAAAAAAAGAGTGAATTGTGGTGTTGTATTTTAGTTGAATTGTATGCTCTGTCTCACCCCTCGAAACTATGTTTTTTTCCAAGCCTGTAATCCTCCCCTGGAGTATCCTGTGGCTGTAATCCCGTTGGCCCAAACTTTATCCACGCCCACTCGGAATGCCCCTGTGAAGTGTGCCGGTGGGACCAGGCTCTCTCTGAGCTGGCTCTCTTGGCCAGTGCTCTCTCGGCCCCTCTCTCCCCCTGCCCTTTCCCCCTCCCTCCCCCTTCCCTCCCTCAGACACCATGCTGCTTTCCGGGGGTAGGACCCCCAATAAACCCTCATCTAATTCACACCCCCAGAAGCCGTGTGGAGTCTCCTTGCCTGCCAGCTGCTACCAGCGAACTCCCAGCTTGGGCCCCCCGGGGACACCCTGGGGCCCCCCAGACGCACCCCAACAAGACAGCTCAACCAGGGGCACAAAGACATGTCATGTACACACGACCCAGCCCTGCCCCACAGCTCCAGGCAGCCTCACAGAGGCACAGCCCCTCCAGCACTGCCCCCCAAGCACAGCCCACCATGGAAGAACAAAGCAGGTTGTACCAGCAGGAGCTGTTCAGCATTCAGAGGCTTCACTCGTGGCAAAATTAAGTACTTTGTACCAAACAAACTCAGGGGTGTTTGGGGTACCAGGTACCATGTCTGGAGTTCATTCCTTCATGTGAAGAGCGGCTCGATGGATGGCTGCTCCCATGATTGGTATTCTGAGCACCCCACAGCACCCACAGGTGGCTGTAAACCACAAGGGTGTTTCCATCAGTTTTCTTGATTTTATATCAGTTATTTCTTCCTGTAAAAGACTTTAGTTCTCTTTAAAGACATTCATCCTCCAAAGAGTTTGCCTTTTTCATCCAACCCCTGTACATGTTGAAAGCATTTCAAGGAAATAGTCCCTGAGGAAATAGGAATTATTAATGCTTCATTACTCACATTTTATTGCATGTTTACAGAGAAGAGACTTCACTTTCCTCATGACTTAAATAAGCTTTTTATTTTCTTTGCAATTCATAAAGAATTAAAATTTTCAAGTTTACCCTGTGAGGTTTATTTGTGATTGCTCTCCCAGCAATGGTTTTATTTTTTGATAAATTTTACCAGTACAAATACTTACAGAACAACTATATTATCAGCTGTTACCAAAACCATTCCTACTGCCACAATCTGTAGGATTTACAATATTTAGATTACTTGAACATATTGAATTATAGTAATCTAAAGTTATGGATGTAAAAAGCAATACTGCAACTTAACTTCTGTCCTTAAATATCTAAAATAAATATGTTTTCAGCATTGTTTCCTAATTTCCAGAGGAAATATGCACTCATCTCTAAATGCAAGAACTGCATTAACTAACAAGAACAGAAATGGAGAGTTTGAATAGCTAGTGTGGTCCCTGTGCACACCTGTGAAGTTTGATAATGGACACAGGAGGTTACTCTTCTCATTATCCACAGGCATAGTCGTAGCTTTAAAGGCCTGGATTTAAGCCTTTCTCATTTTATTTAGACTTTTAAATCTGAAAAAAAAAGTTAGCAATGCTATACCATCATTAGCAGAATAATAACAGCATGAAAATCTGTATTTGTATTCAAAACATACACCCATTCAAAGTGTCTGTCTCAAAGATAAATTGCCTTGCAGTCACACAATTAAGTGACTTGAATAAGAAACTTGCTTGATTGGTTTGGTAAAGATAGAAAGTTATTTCAGGTAATTAAATGTCACTGCAAGGAATTACAGAAAGATCTCACAATGCTGAAGAAGCATTCAAATTCAATATTCTTAAAACACTGTAATACACACAAGGGTAAAACCGTGCTAAATAAATATACTTCTTAATAGAATACTCACCATCACTAAATAAAGTAGTATGAGTTATCATGAACAGGTTTATGAAAGTATTTGATACTCTCAGGCAGTAAAAAGGCAGATATGTCTGGAATTTTTAAAAAGAAAATGTACATAAGAAAGCATAAGATTTTCTTAGCAGACATCTCTGCATTGTGCTAATTCATCTGTTTCTTTTATTCTTCTCTAAGCATACTGTGTATTACCAAACCATCAGCAGAGATGAGGAATTTGGATGCCAGGACCTTTGTTTGCTCAAGCACGATTATTCTTATCCATGTTTTAATTACCAGTCACCATTCTCTCTTCACATTTTTGGTGGTATTATGTTTAAAAATATATAACTGAATATTTATTTCTTTTCAACCCCCTGCATAGAGTTGAGCTGTGATGGCAGAAATGGCTGAGCAGTTATCACTGCTCCTCACAGAAGGCAGGACCAGCACTCCCCTGCACCCCAGGGTGCCGGGAATGCCCACCCGGGTGTGCCCTGCCCCACGGCTGCACAGCACATCCAAGGCTCTGCGTGCCGAACACGGCTGCTGATAAAGATGTGCTGAAGTGGGACTAAGGCTGCTTCACAGAGAACACCTTCCAGGCTGTCAAAACAGAAAGGTGGCAGAAGAACTAATACATAATGAAACCTGACTTTGCTTTTCAGTATCTGCAAGTCTGGCATTTATGAAGCTGTCTGTAAACCCAAAGTTTAAAACACTTGATGATTCAAGGAGAATAATCAGTTATTGTGTAAAGAGCAAATAATTCAATTCAGGATGAAGCAAATTAGTTTCCCTGCATGGTACAGCAGCAGAGTAAGCAGTGTTTGCTGAGCATCCCTCCCAGCTGCTTCACTGCAGGGATGTGGCAGGACTGAGCTGGCATGAGGAGGCAGCAGAACAGTCACATCATCCCCCTGGGAACTCATACATGGCCAAGGAAAGCTCAAGGCAGTACTCAACTCACTAGGATGTAACACTGCTGAAGAGGGCTTCAGATACAGAAGGACACCCAGGTGCCCCTGCAATTATCCAGGAATGCAGCAGCTCAGTTTATTGGTATGGCTGAGAAATTTCTATTTCTGCAAAGGAGGAAACAACTACAATCTTTATGGTGATTTGTGTGGTCTTTAGATCAGGTTTTAAATGTAGTGTCTTCAGCCACTGCCCCTGGAGACACCACAAGGCTTCCACACATGGAAAGCCCAATGCAGGTCCTTCCTATGCAGAGTGACTCCTCTTCTGCTGTGTGTGCCCTGCTCTACCTTGGGAACTGACAGAGAAAATCTTCCAGTTCTTTAACCTCCTGTCTGCTCCTTCATCTCACACCACAAAAAAACCTAATGCGCTTACTTCTAATGGCCAGTTCTTGTCCTTCATAAATGAAGTCACTATTGGTATTTGTACATTTCAGAGAGTTTGGAGTGAATCACTTGAGTTTCTTCATCAGTTTCTGTATTTATGAAGGGTGATAAGATCTATAGTGTACAGACCGTCCTCCCCATTATGACAGTACTGCTACAGATAATTATAAGCAAAAAAGTGCAAGTCATTCATGAGAGGACTTTTTGGTAACTATTTTATAGTGCTGGTTATAAATGTGCTCATTACCTTACCTACAGCCTGGTGCAAACCCCCCTGCAGGGCCAGACACCATTCATTTTTGCAACACTTTCCATTGTCTTCAAGTAGGACAGTATTCAAATGCATTTGTAGAGTGAGTAAATTTCTCTAGTCCCATTACTCATTGATTTTTCATTCAATGTCCTGCAAGCCCCAAACCCTGAAATCAACAGTGACTTATTAAATAAACCTAATATAAGAGCAAAGCAGGAGCCCAAATCCATGAGGATGTACTTTCAAAACCCCTTTGCTTTGATTCTGCAGTTTGCAGAAATGAATTTTCCAACCTAGACATTAGGGAGTTCTGGCAAACAGGCAAAAGACAGAGAGATGGCATTATCTGAAATAAATTCCTTTTCTTGGTGTCAGTTCTTCTATCTCAGAATTTTTACAAGGACAGCATTATAGTTCTACCAGCAATGCTGGGATAGGAAAGACTGAAAGAAACAGAATTTAAAAAAAAAAAAACAAACCAAAAAAAAGACAGCAACATGATATTCAGTGTTGCCGCAGCGTCCACCAAGAGCGTTCTTGGCGCTCCCTGCTAGCTCGGACACAGCGGCCCTGGGGCCGCCCTTGGCGCTCAGGAGAGCGGGAGGATGGCTCCGGGTGTGAGCCTGTCCTCGGGAGGCCGTGCTGAGGGAACCGGGACGAGACAATCCAGCCCGAATCAATCCAAGGTTTGTTGGGAGCCTCAAGGGATTCCACACTGGAAAGCCCCCGAGGAGAGCGGAGCAGCCCCTTTTCTTAGGGGGTGGGAACAAGGGAGGGGTTTGGCTATCCACCAGCGGGGGACAGAGGCCAGTGGGACATGAGTAATTGGCGAGCAGGACAATAGATCGGGGAGCTGAGGAGGGGGACCCCTGCCCTTGGTCAATCGCTTGATGCCCTTCGTGGAAGCATCTAGAGAGAGGGGCTGAAGAGTCGAGTGACAGACAAGGTGCCAGGGAGGGGATATGGGGATTGACAAGGAAATTTCTAGGGATTTGGGAGGAGTGGGGATGGGATTGTCATTTAGGGGAGACAATTTGGGATGAAACCATAAACGAGGGAAAAACAGGGACAAAACAAATAACACAATACAACACAGTGTGTCTGTTTTCTTACTGGTCTCTTGGATAGCATGATCTGTAACAGCACACCTTCAGCAAAAGTGGAGCAGAAAAGGCATATATATTTAAATATTAATAGCTTTTACTGCTCTAAAGCGTTAGAAGCAGCTCTGCTCACTACACATTAGAGAGCTGATCTAAGGACTAGAGGTATAACCCGTCATTATCTTCCTAATGTGGGCAACATATTGATTTTTTTCCTTTTATTCATGCATCAAGGCTCCCAGTGAGTGCACGTGCACAGATGGGTCTATTTGAGTGTGTGGAGTAAAGACGAGAGATGGATGATATTCTTTGGAGATTTTAATCCATGTCTCTGGACACAATAGCTTTTGCCCTAACATTTTATGTTTCTCTTCTCCTTCCTGTAGGAGCTCTTGTTTCTATGCTCACCCTGCAGCTGTGAAATGAGAGCCTGAGCTGTGTCTCAGCTGAGAGCAAGCAGTGAAGCGTGATACAAACCCGACTTTCCATCCTCTCTGCAGGCAAATACGTTGCTTTTACACTGCTTCCAACCTCAGCTGAACTGAATTTGGAAGGACAGACTCACTCCTGATCCTGCAGCTAGTGCAGGATATTGTACAGTGCCCAAATCAGATCTCAGCTGAAGCCCCTGTCAGCAAATTGAACCATGTCAGAACTGTCTAGAAAAGCAGGAGAAATAGAGAGGAGAGCCAAATAAATAAGCTAAATAAACTCTCAGCAAAGTAAACTCACAAGCCTGTATCTTATTATTCTCTAGTAGTATTTCTTTCTGTTTAAAAAAAAAATTCAAAATGTGTAGCAATTGTTGTAGTTCTGGTATTTTACGGCTATGGAAACAGGTAATAGCAGAGTCTTTGCCTGACACTCTGTACTGATACTCCTTACTCTCTGTTAGCCAGGGACCAGTCCTATATTTCAGAGTAAACTCCTTTTTGGAAAGGTAATAACTGGCCTCAAGCCCAGTGCACATTTGGACTTTTGATAGGTCTTTGCTTATTTATGCAAAAGAAAAAGATTTTTCCTAAGGGGAAAGCAGAAACATCTGAATGAGTGTTGCAGAAGGCTGTTTTTGGGAATGTCTGAGATTTTGTGTGAAAGACATTGTTGCAATTACAGGACACACAACATGTGAATGAGAATGCCAGGGCTCATGTGAGGTCTGTCTGCAGATTCCAGCCTGCTGTATTTCTTCTCCTGCCAGGACTCAGAAAATATATAAATAGAACTTACCATGCTGGCAAACAGAGCTGTTACGAAGTGCTGGGCTGACTCCTCAGTGTCATCCTGAAGGAATCAGCACTTTTTGGGGATGCTACTTCAAATCTTAATAATTGGAATAGATTGAAAAGATCAAGTGTGCCAAATACACTGATTCCAGTTCAGAGAAATATTGTAAATACACAAAAATCAGGGGCATAGAAGGACAATCTCTTTAGAAATAGTCTTTTTTTTCTCTCACTTCTCTAATCCAAAAGGATTTAGCCTAGTATTTAATGTACACACTGGTTAGAGAAAACAATCTCTCCAGCATTAAGTGCCTTCCATGGCATCTGTTGCACAAATCCAGTGTCCCAGAATACTCCCAACTTAACTATGCTGGTTTCGAGTGAGCTCACAGACAAAGGCAAGAGGAAGAAACTAATACAGGCAGATTGGACAGAAAATCCATTTCCAGAAATTCTCGTATTTTCACTGACCTCAGGGAGACTATAGCAGAGATAATTCTGCTCCAGGTGCAGCATGGTGATGGCTTTAAAAGGCTGTGCCAGTTGGCAGGAGAAATAGAGAAGACTCTAACAAGGAGGGGTGCTTGGAGCCTGTACAAGCCCAGAAAGGCTTCCCTGACTTTGTCCTGTTAGAACATGGAAATTATTGAAGAAAAACCAAACCACCCCTTCCCTAGAAGCTTGGTTGGACTCATTTTCAGCTCATTTTCAAACTTACCTAGCCTTTGCCAAGAACTGCCTAGGTAAAACCAAAGTAACCTCCCCAGCCACCTCACTCTCCCATGTAAACAACAGGGTCATATATTTCTCTATACTCCCTAAGAATAAACCCACTGACTGATAAAAAGTCAAAGTATTTTTTTTTACTACACACCTCTTTCAGACCTTAAAATGAAGACATTCTGTGATGACAAACCCAGCAAGGGAGGCCTCAAAACATATTTCCAATGACCTGGATAAAAAAAATGATGGTCTTGTCCAGACTTCCTCTGCAGCTCCACCTCCAAAGGAGACAGCCTGGGACTTCAGGTGCTGAATGCTCCTGCTCAGACTGAGGAAGTCTCAGCAGGAGCTGTCTCTGTACCCACCTACACAAGCTTTTCAAGCATAGAAGAAAGGAGAGGAATTTAATATGTCCTGTTTTCCTAAGTCTGAAATCAATAACTGTTTGCCAAAATCTTTGCATCTAGGTATTACTCAGAGGTCTTGATGCTCAGTGTGAGCTCTGCTGCCTTATTATGCTGGTAATGAACTCATAAATGTCTGAAGGGGACATGCAGTGAATGTCACTTCAAATTTCTGTAGAGGCCAGTTGATTATTATGGCTCAACTAGAGTAAGGTGCTAATCGACCTACTAAGAGGCTGACTGCATGAAGATTCAGGCTCAGGAGCTTCTATGCATAGATGCACTTTTCATGATCTGTATACTGTAACTTTCTGGGTATTTTCACCTAACTAGAATTAATTATCTATCTTTTCTGTCAGTTTAGCTCAATTATATAGAGCAAAATAATTGGCCTTTACCAAAGCAGGCATCCAAAAATATATCTGAAAATTATACTGTCCAGAATTCAGACTTCTTTTTCCATTACTCTGCCTGTATTTGTGAATTTTTCTGTTAGAAAACAATCACATCCTGACAGAATAGATTCAGGAAAGGATGGCAAAACCTTCTGTGAATAAACATAGTGGGACAAGGATTTGGAACTCCTATTCTCTTCAAATACAAAACATCTTAGTTTTTACCCCCTTGATTTGTTATTCAAGCTGCTGCAGATAGTTCTTTTTGCTCTTAAGAAAGTGTTGTTTGCATAAACCTAGCCTAAAGCAGACAACACTAGAGCAATTTTTAGAAACAATCCTAAAGCAACTGAATATCCTGGGTGAAGTGAAGCTCAACTGGCACGTGAATCAAGCTGAGTGGGTAAAATTCACATTAAGACATTATATAGTGTATGTATTTGATCCCTGTTAACGCAAGATTTAACTGCCTCCAGCTTTGTAAGTCACTTATCCTCTCAACATGCCACTGAGGAAGCAGAAAGAAGCTGAGGGACATGTTCAAGCACACAGAAATTGTCAAGAAGAATGAGGAATGGATCCAGCCTAGACAAACCAGATACAGAGCTCTGTGTGCCACAGAGCCAATCCACCTGCTGAACTCTCCATGCTGAAAGAAAAGTCATGCAGGAAGCCATAGGAAACATCACACATGAACCTACATCTTGGGAAAATCCAAGATTTCTTTCCGTGGCTCTCCTCCCTAATTGCTGGTTGCCTGCTCCAGTGATTTCAGCGAGGCTCAGGCTTACTCCAAATGCTCTTAATGAAAGACCAAGGAGCCATCTGAACCAACTCTATTCTCTGTTGCATTCAGTTATAAAGAATTTTTATGCTTCTAGGACTTCTAAAACACCTGTATATAGGAAAAAATCATTAAGAACCGCCTCACATTTTGGCTGCTACCATCTTCCTGCTAATTAGATGACTTACTAAGTAAACTGTCAGAAATAAAACCTAGCCAGTTAATCATCCTTTAATATGGTAGATTACTTTTATTTTTCAATTGCTGCAAGATTTAAAAAAAATCCCCCAAATAATGTGCACAATCATGAGCCAAACAGGAGAAGCTCATTACATGCCTCCCTCAGAAGCACATAACCCAAGGAGTCAGCTCAGTTCCGTGTCCCCTGGGAGCTGTACAGGAACAGCAATCTCTCTAGAAGGATACACAGCTGGCCTGGGCTCAGCAGCTCAGCAGCTGGGATATTTGTTGTTTGCCTGACAAAAGTAATCAACTATTGCTATGCTGGAGTCACTAGAAAATTCTCCCTACCAGAACCTAGTGATGGACCTAAATGGTTCTCTAAGTGGTGAGAGAAGTAAAACTTAAACACATGACTTCTCTTTTTAAAATTATTTAAACTAATATAAATACTGAGCATTTAAATACTGAGCAATAAATACTGAGTCAGTAACCAGGAATTCTAATATCTTATTGTCAGACTTGGAGCACACATTTTTCATCCCACCTGATTAAGGTGATGCTGATTGTATACAGGTTAGGACCTGGGTCTGCAGAAATGGCATAAGTGATCTCAGAGGGGGAAGAAATCACTGGTAGTAAAGCAAAAGTAAAATTCAGCCTTCGTCATGTGGAAAGCTACCAGTTGCTGCACCTGCTGCATTCTGAACCCAGCCTCCTTCCTCCTTTACAAGAGCACTTGTAAATCTGCAGGTGAGTCATAAAAGGAAAAGGCTCCCACAGAACATTTCCCTATAATTCTGTGCCAGCAGAACATGACAGATGATCACCCTTAGCTCCACTACCCCTCGTGTCTACCCAGTGTGCACAAAACCAGCTCGAGTGCTGCTCTCAGAGCCATAACAGAAAGGAACCAGTTGATGCATAGAAAGCAGTGGGTGGTTTGGATCTCACAGTAATATGAAGTTCAATGAAATTAGACTGTAGCATTTAGCTTTCCAGCTGGGTACCGGCAAACATAGCAAGAACCATCAGTGAAGTGGTTTCATGCATTTGCCAACTTGCTGGTCCCCCAGTACTGTGATAAAATTGGAAGAAGAACCAGCTGATGTGTTAAGCAAAAGAGGAGGAGGTGGGTAAAGGCAAGGAAGGGGTAAGAGGGTGTAAACAGTCAAGTTAGAGAAAGAAAAAACGTGTCTAGAAACTCAACAGTAAAAGAGGTCTTGTGAATAGTTAATTCACAAAATTAACTCTTGTGGGATTAACAAATTGTGAGAGATTTAAAGGAGCAACATCAGAAGGGTTGGGAAAATAAGAATCAATGTTATTACCATCCTAATATGAAAAAACACCCAATGAGTAAAAAGCAAATAAAACAAGGAAAAGTCCATCTCCGAAACTCCTGTGGGTAGTGACTTCATGCTTCATATTTGAAGCCTTGTTCCTGGTAAAACAAGAGCTCTTTCTTATTCACGTCACATTCTTGCCCAGCTGGCCCCAGTTGCTTTGGAACTTCACAGCTGATTAAAGCTATGCTCACCAGAAGGGCAAGGCTTCCGGCCACTTCAATACTTCTGCAGACAGGCAGCCACCAGCAGAGAGAAATGCCAAAATACTCGTCTGGATTAATCAGGGGACCTGTACTAGAAACAGCCTTGCAAACCAGACTCCATTTTCAGTCAGTTCTGAAATTCCTTGGTCAGACCTACCTATGACTGCAAACAATTCTTGAATGACCCAAGCAACTCAAGAGAATAAGGCTGGGTACCAGAGTTTCTGGGGTTTGTTGGTATTTTTAGGCGGTAGAAGCTGCTTAATTTATGGCACAACATAACATTGTATGTATTGGGTGCTGACTCCAAATAAAATACTTAACTTACTCTATATAAAACCCCCACCACCTACCATGGGGGCCAGAGAACCTTAATTCTTTGCACGACCTTAGGCAAAGCAGTGTGTAAGTTTTCAGATACTTTGAAGAATTGACAGACAGGAGACAAAGGATTCTCCCATGGATACACACAGACACCCCCCAGGCATTCTGGTATTCAGTCAGAGCTTCCAGTTCTCACCTACACAAGTGTCCTTCTTGTCTTGACAAGCTGGCTGCCTGCAGTTTCATGGAACCTGTCTCCTCAGACACCTGTCTGACTTGTGGCATTACAGGGCTCTAAGCACAAAGCTCCAAATCCTCTCTACTTCTGGTTTAGATCCCTGTCTCTCACAGTGCTGCTGATAGCAGCGTAGCCACGAGCAGATGGTACAGCAGTCCTTCAAATGGATTTTAAAGCACTGCATCCTTTCCAGCATTTACCAGACTTTCACACAGATTTGCTCTAGAGTATCTCTAGTTTTGGAGTGTGGCTCCTAGTTAGTTCAAAGCTATCTTTTGTGCAATGCGAAGTGAAGTATCAGGCATAGCCATTCCAGCTGGGAGTTGTTTAATCTCTGGAATCTCTCTTCTATGAGATTCCATCGCTTTTCATTGCAGCTGCCTAAAAACAGCCTGCACAGATCATATTAGTGAAATACTAATCTGCTTTAATTGAAGTATTTTCCAAGTGTACACAATGAAACACCCCGAAGATATTTTTTTAAAAAGCACTGAAGCCAACATAAACCTCAGTAATTGCCTGGCAAAGTGTAAGGAAGAAAAAGACCTGTGGGATCTGCAGTTTCCTACAGGCTCACATTCATGCTACCCTCTGCTCAAACATGATAAAAGAGCCAGGACAAATGTGCTGCACTGACATTTCCAGTACAGCCGTGCTTTGGAGAGTATAATGGGAATACAAACAGCATGGCTTTTGGTTTAAAGCAAGCAGCACTCCACACCAGTGATGTGTGTGCTCAGATCAATTCTATTGCTGCAGCTTTGGAAGTGTCCCTGGCAAGGGAACCCACTCAGACATGGCATGGGTAGTGGGAAGTAAGAAACCAGGCAGGAGAATCCATTGAACACAAATTGGCAGACGCAGAACTTGGGAAATCTGGGGGATGTGATATTTCCTCCTACCCACCACACAGCATCTGACTTCAGTCAGACAGAGAGGAATGTAAGCAGAGGGGGGAAAAAAGCTAATACCTGGCATGCAAATCTTCTGTACTCCCTCATGATCACCCTTCTCTGAAACAGTTTTACCAAGGGACCCAGCTGGTCACAGAAAGTCTGGAACAATTCCTCTGATTCCTCTGTAAGCAGAGAGCTGTTCCATACAACAGGAGCTTCCCAAAGCCACCTCTTGAAAGACTTGTGCACTAATGAACAGCTCCTTCCTCTCTCTCCCCTCAGCTCCAGCTAACAAACCCCTAGAGATCTGCTTTGAGAGCAGTGGGGAAATTCTGTTCGCTTGAAAATCCAATTTCATTCCCAATACAGATACTTGAAATCTTCATAATCCACATATTTCTGCTGTCCTGTGCCAATCACTCTCTTTCTGTAGCCTCCCTGATCCCAGTGCTAGTAGCCCAGCCCTGAAAGAACCACAGGCCTCAGAGAAACACGAGACAGTTTGATTATAAATGGATCATAAATTTTACATGTTAAAAAAAAGCTTTTTCTTGCAAAAATTAGGCAAAACCCAAGGAATTCATCTGAAAGAGAAGTTTTTGAATTTTAGGATGATACACTTTATTAAATCTAGCTTCCCTTGACGTTGCTAAAGACACTACAAAAGGCCTGTGGCTTCTTTATTAGCCATTCCCATATACTAAGGGATGATGACAAATCTTTAACAAACAGCAATTTAAATTTCTTTGTCCCAACACATTTGGCCTTTATAAAGAAATCAAGCATCATAAGCTCTCTGAGCAGTTTGTCCCCCTTCCTCAGCCACAGTAACTGAACCCTGAAGAAGCTGTTTGAACACCTTGACTTCCAACCCCTTTCATGTCACTTTCTAAGACTTCTTTACCTCTGTGTTTCAATGCCAGCAACCTCAGTGACATAATCCTCTCAAAGTGCAGGGATAAAGGAACTCAGGTCACCAGGAGGGCTGGGAGGAATGTCCTGCTTTGGACAAACCTCTCAGCTCCAATGACAAAGGATTCAGCTTTCTCTCAGGTCCTCATATTCAGCAGCTGTCTTCAGGTGAAAAGTAATTCCTCACTGACAGCTGTTACAAAAATTAATTGGTCTTAGAACTAACCAAAATCTCAACAAAATGATATTTAGGCAGAAAAGAGTCATATAAAGCATAAGAAGTCAGAACACATCTGTCAGACCCAAGGTAGGAGCAGGCAGAAATATCCAACCTAACTCAGAATTTCAAATGAATTTACATGCTTCAAACCAAGCATCTTCCTGCTCCCAGTGGAAAGTGGCCATTTAAAATGAAAGGAATTATAAAAAGACGAATGTGAGTATTTTTAAAACTCTGGGAAAGGAATCAGTGGCAATCAGAGAATAGAGGCATTTCATCTCAGGATATGTCTAGTTCAGTGCCTGCAATATTTACAACTTATTCAAAATCATGTTCTGATTTTGATCAGAATGATGATAACACAAAATATTTTTAAAATATTTTCAGCAAGAAAAATCCTCACAAAATTAGTTCAGTGTTGATCTGACCTGATCTGCCTGGCTTGTACCAGTCCCACTAGATCAATTCCTCCTACTCCCTCAAATGGGACTGTAACAAGAATATCACAGACTAGTCTAGTCAAAACAGGATGGCTTTTGTCCCCTTGCATGCTGGCATGCTTCAGATTGCCATAAATAAGGAGCAGATGGAACACAGATTGCACTGGGTAGAACTCAAAATAGGTTTTTGGCTATGGAAGGCACAGTCGTCTCTGAAGCCTCTCAATAACATAAGAAATTGTAAGGTTCCAGTTGAATTCTAAAAATACACCACCTTTACTGACAAGCAAATGTATCCCATGTTTATACTTAGCTCATGGCCACATTCAGAGTGACTGCTGTTGAGTTGTATGTGACAACAGGGCCACTATTGTTTTTGACCACACACTGTGATAGACATGTCACAAAACCAATTTGACAGAGATCTTATGGACTGCTAGAGAGGAATCACACAGACATACTTAAGTTAATTATACAGGATTAAGAAAAAAAAAAAACCAAAACAAAAAACCAAACAACACCACGAAGTGAGCCAGATGCTTTGTTAATCACTTTATATGACTACTTAGGAAACAAATAAATGACTCAGTGAGTCAGGTCTATTACCTGCTGAATCAAATGTTTCACTACTCAATGAGATACCTCATCTCTTCAAGCAGAAACATAGTTTCTTAAGTTAGAGGCAACATATTGTCTTGTATGCCATGTACCATGATTTCCATCCACTGAAAAAACCACAGAGCAGCGAGGTGCACGTGGAAGGTAAGGATAAGGTCACAGATGCTGCTGGGTGGAGCTGCCGGGTGAGCTCTGTGTGGCTCAGGGACAGCAGCCTGGGAGCAGAGAGGTGGTGTGCCCCCCTTGGGCACTGCAGTGCCTGCTTGGCATGCCCTGCCATCCAGCACAGAACTACAAATAACCAACCAATGTCCACCCATCAATCTGGCCTGTCACAGGAGCTTGCAGCAGGGGAGGAAGAGGCAGCTTTTTATTCAGCATCTACACCTCACTGCCACCAACCCCCTCAAATATCAAGAATTTGTGTGGGTTTCCTTGCTTGGAAAAATAAACCTCTCCTGAGTTCTCATAAGCACAACTGCCACAAAGGATAATAAAGCCCAGAAGTGGTTACAAAATGGAGGCCCTTGTAATGATTTCCTTTCAGTCATAACTGATTAAATCCATACAACAGAATCCCAAGACATCGCTAATGATAGTAGAATCTGTCAGTATGTGAGATGCTATGAGATTTTGTGAATTAAACTCCATTACTGCCCTAAATTATGGATAAATTTTTCCCTGTCCTTGGTGATAAGCAACATATTTTTTCTTCAGGGCAGCTAGATGATGTCAGCACAAATTACTGCTTTCCACATAGTGCAGATGATAGAACCAGAGGCATTAAAGAAACTCACAAAAGCCAAATGTGAAGAGACAGAAGGAACTGCTTTCTTTGACTTGGAAATAACAAATTCTGCTGTGGTATGATGGGTAAGGCAAAAGAAAAAACCTTTAATTTGGGACACTGATGGAGCTTCAAAAGCTTTACATACTTAAAAATTTAGTTTGGATTCTTGCTCTAAATTACAAAAAAAAAAAACCCCATCAATTAGAAGTGCCTCTGTTTAGAGACTCATGTCTCTCCATTAAATGTATATTGATGTGTAATACTCAGAGAATGGGTTATTATCTAGCAAACTAAGGAGCTCTATTTTCAGCTTTGAAAAATAATGAATATGCAATTAGAGTGTTTTTCTAAATGGCTTCCTATTCTTTTAATTTTTCTTAGCATACCAAAGTTGAAGGAAGGGCAGAGGAAATGCTAGGGGTTACATGACAGGTTCACAAATTCTATACATTGCAAAGTTTGCAGGCAGTAATAGGATCTTTTACTAGACTGAGTGATACAACCACAAAAAAACCCAACAGGTTGTCAGACATATGACTTTATAAATTTTTTGTTACTTGAGATAGAAATACTGAATTTTCAAATCCAGGACCTGGAAATTGCTTCATTATTCTGCACAACATCCCTTTATCATGTTTCCACTCCTGCCCTGCGGTCACCAGCAGCCAAGATCTCGGTTGCCATCTGCTGTTCCGCTCCCACCGTCACCACTTGGGCGGCGAGGAGCCGGCGGGGGCCGGCGGGGGCAGGCAGGGGCCGGCGGGGGCCGGCGGGGGCCGGCAGGGGCCGGCAGAGCTGCAGCCTTCCCAGCCTGCGGTCCGGCTGGGCACTCGCAGGGCAGCCACGGCCCTCCAAGCGCAGCGCAGAGCGCGACTGGGAGTCCGGGCTCGGGAGCAGCACATCCACGGGACGGGCTGCGGATCGTTGGGTGAGCGCGGCATGGCTATGAAAGCCTTCCTTGCCAAGGCTGCCTTCCTTGTGGCCAGCTCTGTGCTTGCCATCAACGTGACTGGCAGCGCTCCCTGCTCCTGTTCTGTACCTGGCTGTGCACAGATCTAAAAAAGATCCTGCTTACACCTGCACTCCAGCTCTGCACCATTACCCTCTGCATCCAACACAGTTCCATCTCCCAGCTCTGCCATCAGACCTCTGGGTTCCAATTCTCCCCGTGCCTGCTGCTTCCAAAACTGAGAAGGTACAAAAGCCCTACATTTAAAGAACTAATTTTGGAGCTTCTCTCTAGGCAAAAATTGAGGCTGTACCTGCCTCTCCAGCCACAGCTGGACCTTTTCCACCAGTATTTTCAGTTCCATCCTTCTCTGCGGTGCAGCAGGAACAATCTGACTTGTATCCAAACACTTGTAAGTGACCTTGAGGAAAGTCTCTCATATTGAAAATTTTATGGCCTCCCATTTTAATGGCCTCCCATATTTACATAACCACATGCCCTGGTAATCTGTCCCAGCCACATTTCTTTACATTTAACATGTTTAATTAATCAGTTTAGAGACACCAAATTAACTTCATGACAGACAAGACCAGTATCCATTTCATTTGCTTATTAAGGAAAGCAAAAGCCTCTTTGGTAGTAGAAGTGTGAAAACCAAAGTACTACAGAGCTTCCTTATGTTTTCATGATTCTTTTTTATTCCTTGTCATCCAAATCCTTTATAAACATTAGTTAATTATCTGAAAATACTTATCTTTGCTTTACACCTGGGGAAAATTAAGCACTGAGCAAGTATGGTACTTATCTAAACACAGCCCCAGAGACTCACTGTTCTCAGAGAGCTGAGAACAAAGTCCATGTCTTTTGGCTCTCAGTCTTGCATCCTAAAGCCCTCTTTTTTTTAGTGCACTTCTTCTATATTCTCCTTTTTAAATGCAGCAGTTCTAAAGAAAAAGGTCAAGCTCAAACAGTACAGTTGTCCTTCACTCTTCTCCTCCTTCTCCATTTGAAAGGATGTGCAGCCACAGAAGTTATGATTTCCTCCACCATGGGTGCAAGAGAGAAATCTTTGCACTGTGCCACAAACAGTTGAGAGTTTATTTTTTTTCTGGCACACAAGTGATCTCAGTAACAGGAGATTAACCCACAAATGCCAGTGTCTCATCCTAAAAGCCCAGTGTACAGAAGAGCCATTACTGCCCCAGCATGGGCCCAACATGAAAGCAAGGAAGGAGGCAGAAGTGGACAGGTCTGTCTCACTGAAGTGCAGTGGTTAGAACTCAAGTAAAACTCTTCACAATTTTGCAGTGAATGTGTTCTGCACCACAGCACTGCTGGCTTTTCCAGATGACCAGATAAGTGCTTATCTATTGCTATTAACATCCTGCAGCACAGAGAGGCATCTTGAGAAGGAAAATCATTTTACTGCCAAAAAAGTTGCCTTTCTAATACAAGTCTGGCCAGTACAAAATTTGCCAGCCTCATTGAATAAAACTCACATCACTCTACAGTCCAAGCAGATGTGCGGGTCTGGCTCTGCAACAATAAATTCCACAACAGCTTGAAAATATCATGTTTGATTTATTCATTGCATCTACTTTTGGTAGACAGTAAAGCTTTTCTCAATAGCTTACCAATTACTGCAGAAAACACAGTAATAAATGGTACTAAACTTTCAATCTGCATAGTTGACTGTGCATTTGCCTTAGTAGAGGCTGCTTACTCTTTACTCTTGGGATAACGATGTTCTATTTCACAGCAATGTTATATGCATTACAGTTTTTGACATCCATGGTAGTTTTCTGCTGTAGGTTTTTGCTATAGGGCTTTCCACATATTTCAGTAGAAAGGTGTAAATACTGAAAAGCTGGAAATAAATCCTTAGTAACTCATTCTTAGGCTTTGATAATAAAGAAAGTTATGAGGATTAAAAGGGCAATTCTACTGAATCTAAAAAACACTGTGAATACTAAAAATTTGCAGACCTTTACCAATAGATGTAATACACTCTGTTATTACACCAAAGCTGGAAACTGTACAATAATTACTCTGATTTGGCAGGTAAACAAGCAGTTTCTTATTTAGAATAATGTAGCAAGAGAGATAAACTTAAGAAAGTGTTTCCCACTACCTACATTTAGAGTTTTTACTTCAGAAAGTAAGAACATGCAGAAATGCTTATGCTGCATATAGAACACACTGATATTGCCAAGGATTGCAAATATTTAGCCCCTTTTAATTAACTTCATATAAAATACAGGCATTGCAAGAAAGGCTACAGCTGCATTTTCAATATTTTCAAAGAATGCATGACTATTGGCCAGTCATATATTGGGCACTCAGCAGGTTTTTGTGCAGTAAATCTCAAAACAACTAAAAGGAAGCAAAAAAACACTAATAAAAATAAGAATATCAGCCCCAAAATAGTATAACCACCTCCAGCTGATGCTTCTGCACTGCTTTGTAGAGCACTCTGGACTTGTTACACTTGTGCACTTTGAAGGTTAAAGATGTTGAACGTAATCAGTGAGTGATAGAGGCTTAATATTATTGCCTAAGTACTGTACAAACACAACACACCTGTAGCTCCCGAAGTACATGGTAACAGCTCCCAAAACTAACCAGAAAAAGAAAGTGCTGTTTTTCAGGAGCGACTTTGTCTGTCATCAGGCATATTCCAGAGCACAAAGGTGGCTTTTCATTTATCCATAATAATTTGCATTTTAACCATGAAAGCTGGAATCACATCCACTGCTACCGAGTCATTCCTGTTAGTAACATTCTCTCAGTGCTAAGAGTGGCAATTCTCTGGAACATTTTGGGAAGTTGAAGCGTATTCTGATAGGATAACATATAGATCACCATTTGAAACCCTAAAGGAGTGTTATTTACCTGATAGTTTGGTATCATCCACAGCTGTTTTGCACTGCCCTTTGCAAAAACTTGATGGTGTTTTGCCTTGCCTGAAGACAGCTTATTATAAATACCTGTACAAATTGGTTAGAACCCATCTGGGAAGGCAACTGCATCTACAGAAATGCTGTAGGAAACAGATTTTATTATATGATTAGCCACATAACTACAGTCCATCACTGTAGAGTAAGCCTCTGAAAACTAGTTCTCCAGTTTATAGCATCTATTAATCCAAAAAAAGCTTACTAAATTCCAAAGCTTTAGATTATAGAAAACTAAATATTCCACATACCCTTGCCCTTCCCACTAATTTCTGCGAACAGTTGTGAGGACCAACTAAGCTCATCCAGCTGACAGTTATTGGAACTACAGTGCCACAGTTTTGTTTTGCCTTGCAGATTTTAAATTGGGCTACACTACAGCACTGTGAAACAAAGCTGCAGCGGTACAATTTAACCCAAAAACATTAGCACCAGAATGACTGAGGCATCCCACTTCTCCAATAGGACTGTAAGTGCACTTGTAATGAAAAAAATTCCAGAAATGCAGAACGTTAGCTCCAGTACAGCTGTTCTAATGAGCTCATCCAGGTAGTGGTGAGTAGGGAAAACCAGGATTTTACCTGCAGAGCCCTCTGAGTATTTGCAGAAGCTACCTGTAAAAAGTTCAATTTTTCAACCAAACAGAAAGCAATGTAAGCGTTGCTGCTCATGACATGAGCCAGGATTTTGGCAGATACCATTAACTTCACACCTAAAAGGAGTTAGGGGGAAAAAATTGCCATTAGTTGACATTTTCTGTAGCAATTTTCAACCAGGAAGTGACAGCTGTTCTGTTAGTGCAACATTAAGTCAGTTCTATGTTTTCTGAAACTTCATTTCAGCATCACAACTACTGGGAATTAATTGTGCCCTTCTACCCAGAAGCATTTATTTTTGCAGCAAACTCCCTGTACTTGTACTTGTGTCATTAAGGAGGCTGGCTCTACCCTAGGTTGCTTCCACTTTGAAAGCTCCAGCATTTCTGTCTGGTTCTTTCCTAATGCAAACAGCAGCTGGAAATCACCATGATAAATCCACAGAAGGGGACTGCCAGTTTCCCGGGACACTTGACATCTTGCATTCCTCAAGCATCTGAGAGCTCTAATACCCTAAGGCATGCAAAGCACACCAGCAACAACCCCCAGCCAGTTCAGGGGATGGCTCCCTGCCCTGCCATTCCCATGCTTTCACAGTGCATTAACATGCAAATCCACAATGTCACATATGTTAATGTCTGCTAAAAAGGCTTCTTATTTCGGGACCTCAGTTTAATGAACAAATGGAATCCTGCAGCATCACTGTGGGGAAAACAATTGCAGAGCAGAGTGATGAAGGAATTCCTTGAGTGCTCTATCAGAATGAATGAATGAAAGTGGATGGCAAAGGAAGGTATGTGAAAACCTGTGGTAATTCCTCTCTTCCACCTCAGCTTCAACAGGATAATCCGAGCAATCAGTGCATGGTCTGCGAGCCTTTGGCTCTAGCAGGGCCCACTGCTTTGGAGAAGCAGTCCCAGCCTGTTTGCTATACCTTGAACTGCTGCTCAGCTCTCAAGCTTCAAGCAGCGTAGGATGGCACAAGCACAGTCACTTCAGGGGTCACACATCTGTTCCTTCTACAACCACTGCAAAGCACAGAGGCTGGGTTGGCAGATGGAAGATTTGCCTTTGGGGAGAAATAGGTCAGATATCAGAACATAACAACAGAGAAACAGATGCAATCTTTCTTCCCCGTCACACTGGTACTTTGCTCAAACACACCCTTATTAACTAAAGGTTCAGCTCTGTGAAAATGATTCTCTGTACATTAGGAGAGACAAGACAATGTTGCCCAGCAGGCTCAGGAGTGTAGCAAGGTCTCTGATGTGCAAGCCTTTGACAAGGAACATGACAAGCACACTGTCATGAGAAGCACAAAGTCGAAGGCTCGGGTTGAAGACTTTACTTGGGACACACCTCCTGGGTTTTTTGACCACTGAAAGGGAAGAATTTTCTATAGTCTCTTTTTACATGCTGTTGATTAAACATGAGGAAAACAGAGAAATAGTGTTATATTTTCATGCAGTTAGTCTACTTACAGGTACTCACTAGGACTGCGCTGTTTTTTTAAAGTCAAGTAGATTTCCTCACCGTGACTGTTCTGTTTGTCTTACTGAAACCATTCACAATCCCTGTTGGGTCCCACACTATCTAGAATCATAGAAGAATTTCTGTTGTAAGGGATCTTTAAAGATCATCTAGTCCAACTACACCTTGCAAGGAGCAGGGACATCTTCAACTAGACCAAATTGCTCAGAGCCTCATTCAGTCTGACTCTGTTTCCTTGGATGGTGCCTCTACCATCTACTAATTCTGTGGGCAAACAGTTCCAGTGTTTCAACATCCTCATTGTAAAAAATTAATTCCTTATACCTAGACTGAATCCACTTCTTTTAGTTTAAAAACATTGTCCCTTGTCCTATTGAAACATCTGTCCTCATCTTTCTTATAAGCCCCTTTAAGTACACAAAGGCCACATTAAGGTCTCCCAGAACCTTCTCTTCTCCAGGCTAAACAGTCCCAATTTAAACCAATTCTAGCTAATGGATAGTGAATAAGAGAGAAAAGGGAGCAGTGAAAGCAGAAAAAAAAAAAGAAAATAACAGGCAGGAACTTGCACCTGGTATCAGGTGACCCCTGATACCAGGCTCAAATTACTAATTAAGATCTGCAGCAAACCCAGCACATTAATGTTGGTATGTTTAACAGTTTGCTGAGAAATTTTTTTGAGTACACAGAAGTCATTAACCAACAATCCCCCTATATAGTCCACAGAACTTTTTATCATCTGAGATATTTGCATGTCATAAATACAATAAATGCACCTCTAAATAAAATTGATTACATGTACATATAGAAAAGTTTAGAAGTTACAGGGGATCAAAGTTGGTTTGGTTTTTTTTTTCTATCCATGGACTTCAGCCTGTCCTACAGTGCTTGCAAAGGGCACATAAGACCTTCTTGTCCCCTCCTTGTACACAAATCTTCCCATAGCAAGTCCCAAAACACATGACACTCTATAGTCTGCTAAACCCTTCAGCTCTAAAAGATGAATTCCACAGAATTTCTCTCATGGTCCTCTGGAGTGTTTTTACCCCTACTGCGAGTTCACCACAGCTTGCTTTGGCTTTCTTTTAAAAATCCTATCAGATGCTAATGACAACAATTTTTCTGTTCCTCTCTTGGTGCTCCCAAAAAGTTTTTGGAGATGTAGTTTAAAGAGATCACATATGTGGGCCTTGGAGTGGAAAAGGGTTGGCAGCAGGTACTAAACTTTCTCTCTTGACACAGAAAATAACCTTCTGCTGGGGCTATAATTTATTGACACTAGGAGGTTTTATGGCACAAAGTTTAACCAGTTCTTCCTACACAGCTATTTTTACCCACTGCACTCATTAATCAGAAAGCCTTTTAAATGTCATCTAGTAGCAAGAATTAAGCAGTTGTGTTTTGCACATCATCTCCCTTAGCTCACTCTTTCATTTCCTCTTTTTCAACATTATCACATTATGTTCACTCTTCTTATTTGTTTTTCCTCTCCACAAAGCTCTTTAAACAGCTGCAAAGGGGGAGGGACCACTATGCTCACGAAAATTGCACTTTGCAGAGCGCTTCTGTCAGGTCCTACTGTCTGTTTCTTTCCAGGCTTTTCATACCTCCAAGATTCAGGTTTGCTTTTACATCTCTTCCCTGTGCATCCCTGCCAGCAGAGCCTATTGCCAGCTGTCTAAGCTGAAGAACAGCAATCCACATCTTCTTACTGCCATGAGGAAAATGTACACCCTCATTCTCTTTGTGGTGGGCTCCTTTTGTCTGAATGGTAAGTGACCTTTTCTTTCTCCTACAGCTTCAGAACAGTGAAAGCTTTTGGGGGTAAGAGGTAGGGCAGTGACACGAGCTCACAGACAATTTGTAAGCATCACCTTGGGAGATTGCTGACTTTAAGAGGGTGTATAAAATTATTTTAGTGTTGTTTTGGCTTATTTGGTATCAGCACATGCACCATGACGAATATGGACAGACAGGTTGGATATAAAATTACATAACTGTAGGACATGACAATGATAATGACTAAATAACATCCCTTTAGATGCTCCCAGGATCATCTGTGATAGGAAAAGCACATTGTGCTGAAGGTGAAAAAATGAACCATGACATGATCCATAAATATGACAGATCTCATCCTTCTACCATTATTTTCTCAAGTTCCTATATTTTGCAAAGTTCATACTTCCTAATTTTTTTAAATTAGAATGGAAACAGTTTAAATTAAGTTGTCATACGTAAAGATATGCTACAAAACCCATATATTTATGCCTTTTATACAAGAATGTTTCCCTCAGTCTGTCAGGATTTCTTGGATATGTTTTAGCCAGCACAACAGCCTGCTAGCAGCATGAAATAGGGCATTTAGCATGGGAGCATCTTCCCATGGAGAGGCTCCTCGGAAGTGCTCTGAGAGAAACTGGCTGAAATGAAACCAAGATCATCAGATCACACACTTCCCATTTTTGTATATTAATTCCACACTTGTTTTATTTCTTCCATCTCTGAAATGCAACTTCAGAAAACATCTGCTTTGTAACAAAAGGAGAGTGAGGGCCCACTTTAGATTTTTAAATTATACACTTCTAAACACCTGAGTATTTCCTCTTTTTTTTTTTGCGTTAACTGCAGTGTAAAAATTAAATATCTTTCAAATGCAGTAAATTCACTGCTACTTCCATTGGAACAAAAAACATTCCAAATCAGCATGTGTTCTTCTAAGAGGTTATGAAAATCTTTTTGCTTGAGAGTATGTTGGGAAGTAACAATATCATGAAGTAATTTCAGAGAAGATAATGGGACTGCTTCATTGCTGCTTCTCACTTGCTCTCTACTAATTACAGAGGGGAACTTGGTATGTCACTTATGTGTGAGAGATTAAAGGATTAAAATGGTAACACATCCTACAGTGCTACTTCTAAACGAATATTATTTCAATATTTATTATGAGAACTGAGTTCAGAGAAACACTAGAAATATGTCTTACGTTACATTTTGAAATGTAGACAGTAACAACAGTGAACGTGCCTGTATCTCTCAGCATTGGTCCTTATTCTTTTCTGTGGAAATCACTCCAACGAATTTGTTATTACACTGAAATCAAACAGCATAACACAGGATGTCTAGTTATTTCATTTTATCTATTTAAATTAGACTATGCAAAAAGAAAAGTCTCCACAGCAGAGTGAATGAAGTCTGTAATTCAGTTTCTTCTGCTGTGAAATTGGAAGCTGCTTGGTGCAATTTTTTTTAAGGCTCATAGTTCCACAGAGAAAACAAACTTGCTGAGGAATGTGGTGATTGCTCTCCTTGTCACAGAGCAGATGTGTAGCATGTTCAGTGAAGCAAAAATAATTTCCCCAGCTCAGGATCCACCCCAATGGGCTTTATTTATTACTGCTTTCAGTACACAAAGATATTCCACTCTCAAATTAGGACTGCTTGATCATTGTTGTTAAAATAATTTGTCTACAAGCATCAATCTACCGTCTGCAACATCTCTGGTGATTACTGCTATTTGGAAAAAAAAACCCAGTTTGTGGGGGAAACTGCACTTCCATTTCTTCCAACCCTGAGAGGAAAAAGAGACATTTCAAAGGCCTGGCTACTGTCACACAATGCACATAAAAATGAAACTGGATGCCTGGTAATTTTGTTCTCATTAATTGCCATCTGGTTTATGTATAGATTGTTAATGGAAAGTAGACTGTAAAAATTAGACAAGAAACACTCATTTTTCGCCAGTATTTACAGAGATTGGTTTTAACAAGTTTTAAGGCAGTGCTGGTCTGACATCTAGTGGTGTATGATACAGGTCAGAGCAGACCCTTTATTTCTGATTACTAAGTTACAAAGGCTGGAATTTTATAAAGGATTATCCCTAGTGAAGGAATGCCTTCACTAAGAACAGGTAATTTCTCAAAGGGATTCATTGTTGAATAAATATTTTTTATAATTAAAGTCATGGTTTGTCATCAATCCACATAAAGTTTATTAACAGTCAGTATTTGGAAATCTGAGCTGTTCTCACCAGACATGCAGACCCCACACCATGTTTGGATTTGCAGACCAGGCAACTGTGATTGCTAAAAGCAGGTTTCAGAGTAAAAACTAATTACATATCTAGAATTAGCTTTCTGCAAATATTCTACTGTTCCTATTCCTTACTCCCTGTTCAGCAAATACTCTCTGTGCAGAAATATCCACAGACAAAGGCAGCAATGCAGTCAAAACATAGTTAACAATTCAACCAAGAACTCACATCTTTGCTAGCAGAATTCAGTGACCACTGAATGAAACAAACCAACTAGGGATTTATTTATATTTGAATTATAGTCATATGTTTACATCACTTACATACGCAACAGTGGGAATGTCTACCAAAAAAATCTACTATAAACAAACCCAACATAAAACTTCACCAAAGAACACAATAAAAAAAACTTCAACAAGGATTCTCTTTTAAACTACCACAGGACTTCTAACCTATCCTTATAACCACAAGAAGATTCACTCCTAGAACATGGCCCTCTTTTCTTCACGGTATCAAATTTAGCTTTTCCTTGATTGCTATACACAAGAAAACCACACCAGAATCTGAAGCTTAGCAAGACTCAGCATAGTTCTAATTCTTGATAAGCTTTTGATTTGGCACCTTGCATTGAGAACAAATGTCATATTAAAATATCATGTGGTATAGGGTTTTTATAATGACTTGCAGGGGGGTACAAAGCATGTGCAAATGAAAAAACAAACTGACCCAACAAACACAGATACATTCATCCAAATTTGTTTTCCGAAATGCCATGGAAAGTATTTAAAAGCCTATTCTGAAGAACCATGTTATAGTTGAGTATAGGTGAAAAATTTGGGCTACCAGGCCACAGCCCATGCTGGTCTTAAAAGAATTAAATCAAGCCTGATGTTTACCTCAACCTTTCCACAGAGCTTGAGTAAAAGTTGTTCTCAGATGTGAAATCTCTGTTTGATAATCTTTCTTTTTACCTCACTCCACTTGCTCACTGGATCAGAAACAAGAAGGTGTCTTAGGGTATTTTTTTAACCCCAGTTGGATTCAGAAGAATTTCAAGTTTAAAGAGAGACTTGTTCAGCCTATCAACTTGCAGCCCAGTTCACAAGGAAATGTGGCACCTTCTAGACATGCAGACAAACTTTGGCAGCTTATTTGATCCTGGCTTTTTGATGTCTGCCTTTCCCCAGATTTCATGGATATGCTACAACATAAAAAAAAACCATAGCAAATTAAGATACCGCAAATTTAAAATATTGCGTGGCCAGTGTTTTTTACTGTGTGAAATTGCTCTGGGAAATAACGAAGCATGTATGCTGTAAGGACACTACCCTCATTTTTGCAATGTCTAGAGGTGAATTAGGTGAGCTGAATTAGGTGACCTTTTCTATGGAAGAGGTATTCTATCCACTGTATTGGAACTTGCTTTCACTAACACAGTAATTTCATCAGCATCAGAACACAGACCTGCCCAACATGGAGCACAATGTCTCTGGCTCAGTTTTGTTGGCAGGATGTTACCAGGACCTTGCTCATCAGTATGGTTAGGTGGTCAACAGTGGTTTGAAAGTGCACTGGGGTGACTTTAAAAAGCACATAAAGAACATGAGAACAGAATAAACAACCCTGGGGTTGTGCCAGAAGCTGCTCTGCTCCACAGGAAATGTTCAGGCTTGTTTGATAGTAATCTGTAGATACTGTATTTTGTAGTCACTGGACTCCAGCTTCGGCAAAGATTTACCATATTTGTGCTAGTCCACAAATCAGGTTTTACTTCCACACAAAGTAAGTCTAACATGCTGCCTTGGGTTTTCAAATTTTGAAACAGAATCACCACTAGCTACCAGAGAGTCCCCAGTCATTAAAAAAATCCTTTATGACTCCTAAAGCTTATCCCCTGATTTTCTCTACATAAAGCAGAGTCTTTACATTTGTCTGTGTACCTACAACTCTGTCTTCTACAGCACTAAAGAGAAAAGTCACAGCTGGACCCCTCCCTTTGGATCATAGAATAATTCTTCCCCTGCTATTAAGAGGATGGTTTGCTCCCAGTTTCTATTTCTGAGTGTAATCCCAAAAGTATCTAACAATTTGAGTTTCACATTTTATTGCAAAACACTCTGAAAGATCTGCTTTGATCTGTGCTCTGTGAAAGACAGTCAACTTCAGCAGAACAGATACCAGTGCAAGCACTGTACCCTCCTGTTCACACAAGTCTTTAGAAAATCAAAAGCTGTTATTATTTCCCAAAGATGATCTGATGCACAGATATTCTGTGAGCCCTACATCATGTCACTTTAGTCTCCCTTCCATAATCCTGTTTTGTGATGCTTTACAGGAAGCATGGCAGCAGATGCTGAAGAAAAACTAATGAATCACCTTCTGAGTCCTGACAGATACAATAAGTTAATTCGGCCAGCTGTCAACTCCTCCCAGCTGGTATCCATAGAACTGCAGGTTTCCCTGGCACAGCTCATCAGTGTGGTAAGTTCAAATTAGGCTATGCCTTTGCATTCAATACTACCTGCACAGCACTAATTAATAGTTATACTGGTATTGCTACATCTATGCTCTTTTCTCATTTGTGTAACACTATTAATAGAGCCCATACATGCAATTTACTGGTTTTATACCTCACAATGGAGCTACAATGGGGAAATCAGTCTATGCCTAAGCACTGAAGGACGGGGACTAGATGTTCATTCAATACAATTCCATCTATCTAAAATTCAAAATCATTCCACTGATTTCAGTACAGCTACTGTAAGTTAGCCCAGGTCAGGATCTATCCTGGACAGTGCACAGCAGCAATGTGCACACCACCCACTATCAGTGGAATGGTAATCCATCTTCTACTGAAGTGCTTCAATGGCCTGAAAAAAAGCTACCAAGCCACATCCAAATCACATGAGATATCAGGCATATTAATAAAGAACACTGGAATGGTGTAAAGAAAAATACACATTAGTTCTGGCTGGAATAGCTTAACATGGGTAAAACAATCCTCATGAAAGCAACTTTGGTGGGTCTAAAAGACACTTTCACCCACAAGGTTAGTATGTGTTTGACAGTTATTCCAAGGTACAAACACATCTTTACTAAGAGAGGTTAACAGTAACTGCAGCAGGAATGAGAACCAGTATATAAGTGGGAATAATTTCCTGAACTGGGGCTTTCAATTCTGCTGGTCTCCCAGGATGACAGAGAAGATACAGATGACTGCCTCCCTGTCAGAATTTGTGTAATGGCTAGTGACTGGACTGCTGCAAACTTTTAGAGACATAAAAATTTTATATTCTGAAATTCAAGAGGAAATGAGAAAGACTCTATTGGAACATAAGGGAAACTGTACAAACAGCTGAGGCTTCATACATGCATGCAACTGGATATAATATATATAGCTACACAGAGCTGTATATACATACACACACAGGATTCAATGCCACGTATACCAGATGATTCCAGTTAAGTGCTCTGTCTGCTGGGGAACTCCATCAGGACACAGACACGCATCCTCACATCCTGCACTACCACCACAAGCACAGTGTCCCCTCAGACTGCAGATACTGAGCATAAAAAGGGAGGTGTCTTGCTCCAGAGGTCGTGATGATCAACAGCCTAAGCAAGGTGGATGAATGGGCAAAGACCAAGACCAGCACAGCTCAGTCCCTATCCCTCTATAGCCTCACTGTTCGAGAAGAACAAAACTAGGCATCTTATAGGCTCCAGCAATCTTCAGGATCAGAGAATTAACTAATTCTCCTGCAGAAATCCTCCTGACAGATCTTCTATAGAGAGGTTTCTCTTCTGGACTGCTGTCCAGAGACAGCAGTTCATGAAGCAGAGCCTGCCAGCTGAGGGATTCCATGGCAAACCTTACACCAACTTCACACAACCTCATGTAGGCCTCCCTGATGGTCAACTGTCCCTCCTGTTTCAAATCAAAGGTGGAGAAGTGGGGTGGGGTCGGGGAGGAAACCAGCTTAGTGAGGTGGTGGTCATTCTTTCCAAATAACTACACTCACTCCTGCCATAACTGTTCTTGTTAAAGGGCATTTGGAATTCTACATTTATGGGGTTACTATTTATCATCAGTATGTGTACAAGACTGGTTATCATACCTCAGAGAAATGTCTGTCTTGAAATACACTAGACAAACCATGCTCAAAAACCCACTGAATAAATCTTAGTACTGCAATAAAGTGAAACATTTTAGAGGCCAGTTTTTGTCTCTGTTTTTTCCCTGCAGAATGAACGGGAGCAGATCATGACTACAAATGTCTGGCTGAACCAGGTAACAAACCCACAGAGAAATGGCTCTTGCAAACCACAAATACAACTGCTTTCAGTCCATCACACAATTGTTCTGTTAGTGCTGGTCTGGACACTCCCATCACTACTGTACAATTCTTCTCTTAGGAGTGGATTGATTATCGGCTGGCTTGGAAGCCCTCTGACTATGAAGGAATAAATAAGCTGAGAATACCTGCAAAACACATCTGGTTGCCAGACATTGTGCTTTACAATAAGTAAGTAAAACTGGTGTAGTTTACACAGACAATGAACAAAATTTTAACCAAGGAACAAACATCAGAAACAATGAAGTAGGTCTGGTAAAATTTTAAAACTGAATTTCGTCACTTTTAGAGAGTAGCAAGTGTATCTGACTGGCCTACTGGGCTCAAAGATAATTTTAGGAACATCAGTTCTCTGGTTAAAGAAATTGCAGCAGAGCTGGAAGATGTCTGCAGCGTGAGCAATTACAACAGAGGATCCATGACAAGGCTCACAACTGAGACAGATTTATATGAAAATAGACTGTATGGAAAGAATAAATTGAAGGTATAATTGGAGTTGCAAGAAGACATCTGGAATCCTATCAGACATCTTAGGGGCTGAGATACAGTTTTTTCTCCTTCTTCCCCCACTCCTTCTACCACAGACCCCAGGACACTAATCTATTACAATGTTCACGCATCCCATAACTCCAGTTCATTCATGTAGAAAACCAAATTATATTCCATTTTCATAAAGCATTGAAAAAAAACATTCTATGAATACATAATAAATCTGTCAACATTTGACCCTGTTGCTTTATAGTACTGAGTAAAATATCATACTTCAGTTCCTCTTTCAAACAAACAGCTAATTGACAATTTTGTTTTGCTTTGGTTTAAGTCTCTAGCAAAACCTTGAAGTGGATGATAAACTTTTTTTTAATAATCAAAATTTTTACTTTTATGATACTTTGAAAACAAATGAATTCATGAACACATGATGATTTATGAATATATACAGATGGGAAACCCAGGAAGTTTATATATAACTGAGTTAAGTCCTTGGAATCCTCCTACTGGAAACCAGATTTGATGAACACTTAAATCTAATATATTAGTCACAAAATAATTTAGCCAGTGGATTAGGATGTACTTTGCCTGCTCAAAGCTTGTTCTAGTGCCTCTGCCCTCTGCTTCTTTTTGCTACTGGTCAAGCAATAGCATTTAATAGTTTGTAAAAATAGAAAGGAATCATTGCAAAAGGTTTCTTAAATGCACAGGAACAAGCCTCACTCTATTGGATTTCCACATTAGTACAAAGCTTCAATTAAATTTTAGCTAAAGGACAGCTCCATGTAACCTCCTGCTGCTGGAGCAGAGTTTCACAGGCATCAGTCAGTTCGAGGTGCTCAGGAAAACACAAAGCATGTCCCCATGCCCACAGCTCTGTCTGTGGCCTGTGCAGAGGGCTCTGAGAGTGCAGCCCAGCCTCTTCTCACCACTGAGTCAGTGCAGTCGGCACCACAGCTCACAGGGATTCTGCCCAGCATATGGCATGGCACGATGGCAAAGCTAACTCAGGGAGTACAGATATGTCAGAACTAATATACAATTCATTTCTCAAAAGATAGCTGTTTTATTGGCAATGAACTAGAAACCTCTATTAGCGGCTGTAGCCACTCACTCCCACATCTGGTTGTTTCACTGTCTGCATGAATTAGCTGCAAATGTCTCAGCTCAGTGCCAGGCACTCATTGCCTCCCCCAGGTGAGCCCTTTCCAGAGTCAAACATAACTGATTCAGATACATGTGCCAAGCCTTAGATACTTGTAGCGTTTCCTTGCTTAGGAAAAAAAAAAAAAATCACCCTTAGCACTGAAATAAGTATTTTCCATGATGCCTCGTCAACAAACACTACCTTGGATACTCAATGGCTTAAACAGTCCTACCTTGTTGGCCCAGAGAAGATACTACTGACTGATAATCATCTTTTCCCTAAGTTAAAGGGACCATCAGAACATAGAAGAGTCCCCTGGTGGAAGTTCAGCAGTTGGAAGAGACACAAATCTGAGATTATTTGTGGGCACTAAGAACACCATGGCTTGTCTGTTCTGGTTTTATAATGAGTAAACATTAACTGGAGTGATGCAATAAATTATAAGCCATAAAATTACATTTCCTCTGCCCACACTTTCCCTGCATTTCTAACTAATGCTGCTCATCCTTATTTCCCTGTCCAAGTCATTTAGGAGTGTTGCTCTGTGTTCTTACCAGTGGCTATGTTCCAGATCAACGGCACCTCAGTTTTCACATGGGATGGTCTCATTTTTGCTTAGCCTTCAGAGATATAGGAAGCTTTAATTACTTGAGCAAACATTTACAAAATACATTTATTTCTTTGGATGAAACAGAGGTGTGTATTTGGTATTGAATAATAATTTTATAACTTTTTTTTCTGTAAGTATTGGACCAAAAATCAACCCTCTGACTGGGAGAAATGCATACATTGATCTCCCTATCAAATTATAGCTCCCTACAGCACAGATTTCAGAATAATAGTATTACTAAACTTTGATTCTCAGAACAACTTGGGCCCACAAGATCAAGAATGTCAGACCTTTTCTGTTTTGATCTATATTTTTCCTCCTAATATTTTATCACTTTCTCCCCTTTCTCTTTTCTCCTCTCATTAGTGCGGACGGCACGTACGAAGTCTCGCTGTACACAAATGCCATTGTAAAGAACAATGGAAGCATCCTCTGGTTGCCACCAGCCATTTACAAGAGTGCCTGCAAGATTGAGGTGAAGCATTTCCCATTTGACCAGCAAAACTGCACCCTCAAGTTCCGGTCCTGGACATACGACCACACAGAAATTGATATGGTGCTTAAGACTTCCATGGCAAGCATGGACGACTTCACACCAAGCGGAGAGTGGGACATTGTAGCACTCCCAGGAAGAAGGACTGTAAACCCTCTGGACCCCAACTATGTTGATGTGACGTATGACTTCATTATTAAAAGGAAACCACTTTTTTATACCATCAATCTTATCATTCCCTGTGTGCTAATTACATCCTTAGCCATCCTAGTATTCTACTTGCCTTCAGACTGTGGTGAAAAAATGACTTTATGCATATCTGTGTTGCTTGCCTTGACTGTGTTCTTGCTGCTGATCTCCAAAATTGTCCCTCCGACATCTCTAGATGTTCCACTGATTGGGAAGTATCTCATGTTTACAATGGTTCTGGTGACCTTCTCAATAGTTACCAGTGTCTGTGTGCTCAATGTCCACCACAGATCTCCAAGTACTCACACTATGCCCCCTTGGGTAAAGCTGGTTTTCCTTGAAAGACTCCCAGCCTATCTGTTCATGAAGCGCCCAGAAAATAATTCTCCACGGCAAAAGCCACACAAATGCAAAAAGACAAAAGCAGAGAATCCTTGTATGGAGCCATCAGACTTCTACAAGAACTCTACTTATTTTTTGAATACAGCTTCTGCCAAAAGATATGATATGAAAGTCTCTGAGACACCTGACAATGTCAGCAGTCATCGAGATTTTAGGTTAAGAACAGGTGCGAAATTTTCTCCTGAAGTGCAAGAAGCAATTGATGGAGTCAGTTTTATAGCAGAGCACATGAAAAGCGATGACAACGACCAGAGTGTAAGTAAAAATGAGACATCCCTGTCCTTCCAAACTTCATCTTCTGTCCTCCTTGGTAACATGCTATTCCTCAGAAAGCATATTTGAACTCTAGCTATTGTCAAGATTTTAGAGAGATTCTAGATATACCATGTAAAAGGAAATAATTTATGCCATTAATAAACTGCAAATACTCTCCTGATAAATAACTATTTCTACAAAAAGAGCTTGCTGATTGCCCAGTAAGTCATGAGACACACTTAAAAAAGCTTTGTTGTCACATTCAAATGGTGATTGGCAGGGGAAGAAAACAATATTCCGTTCCAGGTTAGAAATAGAATATTTTTTACCACAGTGAATCAGTAAGACTGTGATTCAATCCATGGCCAGGCCAAGTTAATCAGAAACAACGTACCTGCAGCTCATGCTCATTTACCTGACCAAGCACAGCAGGATTTAGCAAAATTGGTAGAAACCCTTTGCAAACACCCTCTCTAGACTAAGACAGCTCTCTGTATGTTGCAAGCACCATGGATAGGATTAAAAACATCAGCAGAGCTGACACTTCTTTCATTATATATATATATACCAGACTCATTACTGCTTAGGAGAAATACTTTATTTGAACTGTGCTGCTGCTCTATTCCCCTGCCCTACTCACAGGTCACCAACTAGCACAATAGAGCTGATAGAAGCACTGTGAATAATGCTTGGAAAATTCAAGTGGGTCACAGGGGTTTTTTTTTATACAAGTGCCTACAGCTGGGAAAAATCATCCTCATACCTACCATTGTCCTCTCTCTAATCCAGACCACAGTGACTCCAGGTTCTCTATTCCTGTTGTGCTTCCCCTCCCTCAGCCAAGCAGATTAAATAAAGTCTGGTTTCTGATCTTGCAGCAGTCCCTAGAGAAGCATGCTGCTGAGTAGTTAATGTTTTCTATTAACTGAAATTACTGTCAATGTAAATAAAGAAGTTCAGCTATTAACATTAGACATGAGCTTGTAAAAATTGAAACTGACTGAACAGAAGCTGACTTTATAGTGCAGGAAAAGGTTTTCTAATTGCTCAGAAATTCTTGCAAGGATGTGTTGCACACTAAAGGATCTACAAAGCTTTCACTTGATAGTAAGAACAATTTTCAAGAGCATTTTATATATTGAAAATCCACTTACTGCTTTTCACATAGTGGAAATATCACTCTGATATTACATATCATTTTTCTAGATTCATAACTTTATTCTCTGCTTCCTCCCCTCATCACAACGGTCTGATAACAACTGTTCATGTACATTTATATGGTCTGACTGCAGAAGCATTCAATTCCCATTAGCAGCAGTGGTAGTTGAAAGTGTGCACCAAAGGAAAAATATGTAATGGTCTAACATCAGACGTGATTCAACTAACAAGGATGATAAAGTCACTGATGTAAAGACATCCCCTGTGTAATGAGAATCAATGAGAGAGGAAAAATTATTCCTGAGATGCAAATGAAGGTTGATATATTTCCCCTTTAAAATAATAGCCTAGTTGGTCATTTCAGGCTGAGACAGAATCTAAGACCATGACTTTCACAGAAAACACGCAGGACAAAAAGGGTTTTTAATAAAAGCAACAATATTAACATGCATTAAACCCCATGAATAAGATGACTGCTGATAAGAAAAGAATTCTGAAGCTAACCTTGTTTAACAACAATAAACACCATCTATTTTTGCCCACTGAGATTAATAGAATTTACAAACTAAAATTGAAGAAAAAAAATTCCTTAATTGGATTATAGTGTGGGTCCTTCAGGGCTGGCACCACACCAGGCAGCCACGCTCCGTATCTGATGTATCTAAGAAAGCTAAGGAATATTTGCTGTATTTTTCTCCACTGCTCAGACAGGTTGTAGGAGAAAAATCCCTTACCAAGTCTAAAGCCAGTTTATTCCCTGAACCTTGAGATCAGTTCCCTTTTATTTTGATTAAAAAAACCTCAGCATTAGCAAGAGGAAGACTGAAAGAATATGACCAATTACTAATATCTTTAATTGGCTTTTTCTTCCAGGTCATTGAAGATTGGAAGTATGTTGCCATGGTAGTGGACAGGCTGTTTCTCTGGATATTTGTCCTTGTTTGTGTCCTAGGGACTGTTGGATTATTTCTGCAACCACTTTTTCAAAACCACACTGCTGCCATAAACCCTTAGCTATTATTTAAAATTGTCGATACTTACACAGACATTTGGTCTCGTTCTGCTCTCAGTTCCCCTTTGTTAACTCCACAGAAGTGCCAAGTGAGTTCACTTACATCCCTTAGAGTAGAGAAAAGGAAAGTAGAACTTGACTTACTGGGATAGGAAAAAAAGCAAAACGAAGAAAAAACTTTTTTTTTTTTTTTTTAGTGAGTCCAGTACTTCTGGTGATATCTTGCTGAACATTACAGTGAAAGATTTTTACTGTACAAGATGTCATCCTGGCATCCTCATCATAATAATATTCTTATTAATTTTAAATATATCGTCTTAGGAAGGATATTTTCTTTCCTTAGAATAGTGCAATTTCCCTATTACAAAGAAGGTACTGCTGTGAAATTACTTCCTTCAAATGCATCAAAATTATTTGTGTTGGATTTATAAAGAGCTTTGCAAGTAGGTTTGATACATCTGAACTGAAAACCAGAAACACTTCTGAGGTAACCACTGAAAGGTTTCTCACCTTGCCATCTCTGGTAGCCAATGGATCAGCAAAGGCCAAATTAATGTATGATAAACAAACATGTATATAATACTCTGTTTGATGATGAAATATAAATAAAACATAAAATTTTCCTTTATATAAATTTAGTCCTCAAATTTACTGCAAGTTTAACAGCTCATGTATCTGGGGCACAAACACTTTAATGAGTCTAAGGCTACAAGCACAGCAAAGCAATGGTGAAAAGCAGCAAGAATGAGAGGACCTGTGAGCATACACAGGCCTGCATGTTTTCTGGAGAGATTTTAACATGTATCTAAGTGTAACTCTCAACAAACCAGCTAGGGAAGCACATAGAGTCTTAAAGTCTTTGGCAAAGGACAGATTGAGGCCCTAGACCCCCATCACAGGACAATCCCACCACAGTTTGTTCCAGGTAACCTGCAAAAAGAGAAGTGGGCTCCTGTCACTTTTCAAGTTAAACCAATCTCAGTTTTTTCTTGGGGTGCTGTGAGGACACACAACAATTGTATCACCATTGGTAAGTACAGCTAATGCCTGGTGAACAAACATGAAATCCACTATTACTTGTGAAGGGGATTAGTTGACACCTAAACCTGTATTCTTCAACAAGCCACAGCTGAAGACAGTTCCAGCCTTTCTTGCCTTCATTAAGACCAAGCTACATTTTTGCCTAGATTGCCATTCCCAGGCAGCCTCAGATAAGGACGTAGATTTAGCTGCATTCACGCCTTTGCAATTGCTCTGAGCAGCGGCAGGGCTGCCTTCACTCCCTCCCAACACCCCTGCAACAGTGGCACCCCCCCATCCCGAGGCCTGGGAGGGCTCCCCAGGGCCGGAGCCCTTCAGCAGGGCTGGGTGCCCGGCAGCCTGAGAATACGGGGAAAAGTAGCACAAGTGGGGTGGCTGAGGCTGTCTTCAACCCCACCTTAGAAGAAGGAAGGGTTCACACTGCCACCCTCCCTTCCGTGGCCCTTCCTCGGAGCACTGTGTCCCTGCCACAGACAGGGCAGGGAGGGGAGGGATAACGGTAGGACTGCCTGCGCTGGTGATGCAGGTACGCCCTGGGGTCACCATATCCTCCTCTCAGAGGGGGCAGCCCCCTGGCCATCTCCCATGGTGACCGGTGGGTGGTGTAAAGTTTAAATGGGTCAAACAGGCTTTCCCCGCCTCAAATGTTCCCTTCTCCTTTTCAGACTTAGAGAATAGAGATTCTTCTCTGCAGGCACCTGTAACAACAGCTGTGAGGTGAGATGGGGCACGAACAGCCCTGGGAGCAGAGGGCTGCCTTCCCCAAGCAAGGAGATGCTGCTGTATGCTAGAGTACATCCCAACCACAGGTGCACACACTGCCCCAGCTGCTGAACAGCGTTTTCTGCTTACAGAGAAGGCACAGGGAAGCCAGGGATGCTGCCAGCACTGTGCAGGCAGTGTAAAGGTGAAGGCCCTTTAAATATCAAAATAATGCTGAACAGGGAATCTGAAAGGAGCAGTGCAGACTTAAACGCTACAAGAGCTGCTGCACACTCCTTCAGGGCAGGAGGGAGAGAGAGACACCCAGCCAAGCAGCTATGGATGCAGCAAAGCAGCTGCAGCCCCATGTGCAGAGCACAGACCCCTTTCTATTGTTTTCACCCAGCATCAACAGCACTTTGGGCTCTGTCCCACTCTTGCCCTCATTACTCTCCTGCTCGTCTCCCTCTTTTCCTCCTCCTCACTGCCTCAATGCATCTGAAATGAGGCCCCAGGTGCTCCCATCTCAGAACTGGCCTTATCTCTATGAGCAGTGAAGACTGATAATGCTTGGCTTTGTAACTGCAGCCTTCAGCTGCATTATCCTCAGCATGGACAAAGTTTTAGAAAGGATTTGGCAGCTCAGTTAGCAGCTATTGCGGAGTCCAGGCAGATGAAGTCCTCAGACTTGACAAACCCAGAAAAAGCTTTCAAGAGGCACATTGCTGGCCCCAGGGAGATCTCTGCAGAACCAGAGCTCCTCATCCAGGAAATGGTGGGCACTGGTGCTTTTCATACACTGTGGCCACCTTACTCCTTTTTAATCATGAGTGAAAAAGACACTCTTTCCTACTTATGTTCTTGGGAACCACCTCTGTATCTTTAGCATTTCCAGACATAATTGAATCCATATAAAACTTCAGAATGAAAAATTTTACCCAAAGTCCTAAAATTCTAAAAAATCTGACCTCCTAAAACTGCATTTTCCAATTGACAAATCCCATTTTTGCCTAACCCTCGGCAGCATCACCTACGCAATAGATAGAACTGCTCCCAGTTTAACTTGTCAAAGAATTACAGGATTTTCCACTTTTATTTTTTGGCAAGATTTTAAAACTAAAAGCCTGGAGAAAAGGAAATATCAAAAATGTCTTCTTGCAGGCAAATATGAATATGATAATATCCCAGCTCACTGAACAAAATAAACTTAAACATTTCTACTTTTCAGGGATTTTACCATAATGCTTTCCATTACAAAAAAAAGAAAAAAAAAAAGTGGACATTCAAAATGCATTTTACTTAAAAATTGTTTTTTTCAATGGTAGTGTGCTTCCCTACCAGAGAAAGAACCTCTGTTTGGTTTCTCTCCATTACCTACCATTACAAAACTCTTTAATCCTGAACCAATCTTGCTTTCTATCAGAACATGCAGAAATTCCAACACCACCACTCACCACCTGCACTCAGTGAGTTTACTGGGGACTCCTTCTGCAGCCCTGTAGACACAGCAAACTGGGAACAACTGGGAGCATCAATACCCCAGACCAAAGGTGGGGAAATGGTATTTTCTTCATCACCTGAGTTAAGATTTGATCTTAACAAATCTTAAAAAAGCAAAACCCCTCTAGCAGCAACATGTTTATTAAAGAACAAAGGCTGAATAGGTTCTTACTGTAGATCTTCCTGGGTAGAGCAGTTTCCCCCTACCCATACAAATTCTTCTGTGTAGTTCTGCAATGCAGTCATGGTGACGTGTTCTCATCACATCACCTTCCCCAGCCATAAAAATAATTCTGCCACAATTCTGAGCTGATTTCACCAGGAGATACAGCACGGGATGTTAGAAACAAGGTATCTGTACCATACAAACACCACGGACAATTTCAGTAACTAGGCAAATAAAGCTAAAATATCTATATCTCTTGATGCTATGGCTCTTCACTTCCTCAGTGAAGAGGAATCAGATCAGATCAGTGATCAGTGTTTCCAGATCAGATCAGTGTTTCCAAATTATTGAGGTTAAACATTGACGTTTGAGGAACACTAATTATGGTTTGTTCTTTGAAGCTTTAGCTCACTTCTAGTTGGGATTTAAAAGAACAAACAAAATTCTCAGTTATAATGCTGCTTATAGCAAGGAGACAGAAAGGGAAAACACTTAGCCTCAATGCCCTGGAAATGCAAAACCAAAAGTATCCACAAAGGGTTAAGCTAAAAGACCCAGCAGCTGCTGAGTTCTCTGGAAAAAAAATCAAATGGACAGTAAAACCTATTTCCTCCACACTAATAGAATTACAGAAATTATCATCAGACCATGTGTCTGGGGACAAAGTGAATGATGCTCTGAGAGATAGGACTAACAGGATAAACAAGCTCAGTGCCAAGAACTGAACCCAGTCTGGTGTTCTTTCCCCCACTGCTAGCTCTTAACACAGCACCAAATGGGGTCATTGCTTATCCTTCCCTAAGGGCAGACAGTGAAGCACCTATTGGTGCAGCCCCGTCCCACAGGGCTTCCTTCTCATCGGTTCTAAAAATGGGGGTAGAATCCCATCTTGTTCTCCCCCCTTCCTCCTTTTACACAGATGTGTGCAACAACCACTGCACAAGCCTTGCATTACCCAGTCATTCCAGATGGGGTGGGCAGTACAAAAGCTGATGGGCACCGGGGAAATCATTTTATGATTGATCTTCAAACAGCTCCTTCTTTCTAGTGTCCTTTCCCATGAACAATAAGGTTTTGTGGGATCAAGCTGGGATCCTGTGCTCGTATTCCCCTTCTCAAATTTCACCTTTCTAATCTACAAAATAAAAATGGTCCAAAGACAGTTATTCGCAAGGGTTTGGTCAAGTCTGATTTCCATTCAAAGCCCTCAGATTCTTGCTAGATCCCAGCTGCTATGTTTACCACTCTGGGCTCAGATCCCACCAGTTGTACATACCTTTAATTACTCCTTGGGAATTAGCACATCCTTTTACATGGTCAAGCACCCAGCATATGCTCTTGCAAGATAGACACAAGCAGGAAAAAAACCTCAACAGCATAATTGGAAATGAGGTCCTATGATCTCAGTTCACTGCTAATTCAGGCATCCCTAATGTCGGTATTTCAGAAGAATTCAATTACAAGATTTGTATTAATTAAACTTCCCCTAGCAGATTGGCATGAGCTTCTGACAGATAAGGATCCTGTATAGCAGCTGGCTGGAAAAATCTTCAGTGTTGTCAGATTACCAAGCTCATTTATGCAGCATTTTAAGGACTCTTGCCCACTATCTGTGCCAGAAGACTGCTTTTTGCCTACAATAACATCTGGTTTTCCTGCACTTTATTTGCCGTTCCCAAAGCTCTGACAGCCTGGGTAGCTTGAAAGGGGGCAGCACAGCAAAGCTAATGGGAGCTCAGTGCGCAGCGCTGCGCTCAGGGTCCTGCCGGCTGCTGCTCGCAGGCATCTCACGCATCGGGGGAGCCGAGCCCTCCCTGCTCCCTGTGCTCCGACAGTCCTGGCAGCGAAGCTCATCCTCAACAGCCTCTGGCCACAGGCAGTAATTCACAACACCATGGAGAGCCCGAACGCTCTCCTTCTAACTGCTGCTGTTTGCTTTCTCTGTCAAGGTGAGTGAGCCTTAATTTGTTATTCTTTGATGGCGAAGGGAGGGCTGAAAAGGGGAGCAGGAAATGGTTTTGGTGCAAATTATTTTTCAGAAGTGCAAACGCGCTCTCCAACCTAAGGGGCAAATGTGCAGAATTGCGGTAAGCTCTTTCTGTTACATAGCTCGTTGTTCAGTGGGGGGAGGGGGGTGTGGGGAGGTGTGTGTTAAGTTTATCCTTACAAAGTAGTTAAGTAGTCCGGATTAAAGGCGCCAAACAGGACACATAAAGCCATTTTAATGTGAAGGAAAAGCACCTCACACATTATGGTGTAGTTTCACTTATTGCAGAGAAGACAAGAAAGTGACAACTTTAAGTATGTGATGCAAACAGTACATCTCTCTGCAGATATGGAAAGCACAAAATAGTTGAACAAAAAAGCCCCACATTAATGCACTTCTCTAGAAACAGTGGATGCTAGATTTAATTGGAGTGCTGGTACCGTGTAAAAAGGCTGGCAGTTTGGGATTGACTATAATAGTTGTTAAGATCTAGATTTAAAATTATTTACCTAACAGACTGGGGGGTATTTATTCCAGGAAATCTCAGTCTAAGAAACAGAATATATCAAGAAATAATATGGGCAAGACTGGCAGTTAAAAAGTGTTCATTTCTGAGTTAGCAAGTTGGCTTGAATGATTTCACTGATCTGAAAACAAAATTGCACTCCAAGTGAACAAGGGAAAGCACAGGGGGTTAAAATCGAACAAACAAAAGCAAACAAAAGACCTTTTAGCTGAATAGTTTCACATGAGGGGTACCCTTGTGTTAGGGAGATGTGAGGTCTCACAGATTCAAAAGTAACACCTTCTTTGTGTAGTCTGTCACCTGCAGATAATTCTGCCTCCCCTCCTTCTCTACTACAAAACAACTGGCAGAAAATAAATATGTCCTTCCAAATATTCATATTTCATATATATATCCATATTTCTGTTTCAAAGGAGTAGAAATATGGATATATATGGAATATATAGGAATATGTTCAACAGACTTCAGTTTGTACCTTTGCCAAATTTGCATAGTGCTATACATTAATGACAAAACACTTTTTCTGGTGTTTCAGTTGGAATTCATGAGCATGTGTTGTCTAGAAGAGAGTTTAAGAGATAGCCCTCTAAAAATAAAAGATCACTGGCTTCTAATAGTGTCAGGGTGGTTATTGCCTAGATAGTTTGATAGTAAAATGGCAGAGTAAAATATAGGCTCTCACACTTCATCCTGAAACAGGTCAAGTACCTTGTTGTTTCAGAATTTCAGTTTGAGGCTTTTTTGTTGGCTACAGGGTTATGAGTGGCAAAAAGACAATAGGACTCTATTATAAATAAAAACTACTTAGAATAATAAAGGAGTAATTAGCATATTTGAGTGTGCTGTGTCTTTGAATATAATAGTTAATAAAATTTTAATCCTTATTTTAAGATCTATTTTAAGAAGTAGGCCGTTATCTTCACTGTAATCCCGCAGTCATGACTCAGACTAGAAAGCAAACTTCTCGTTTCCTGGGACTCTACTGAGAGGCGTTCTTACCCCTCACCAGAGGCCTGGTCTGTTGGGCTGCACTTTCCCTTTCCTCTGCTCCTTTGCCAGGTCTGGAGGATTGGGACTGTGAGGGGAAAGGGCTTTTGCACCCGCAGTTCCTCAGTAATTCTCCCAGACTATTTCTTTAACTCATTCGCAGAGTTTTGTTAGAAAACCTGGGTCGTAGCATTAACCTTCACCGCTGTGCTTCTCGCAGCCCAAGCGAATGCCCCCGCGGCACACGCCCAGGGATGCGGAGCAGGCCGGGCAGTGCCGGGGCAGCCCGGCCCCGCACGGCGCTGGCCCGGAGCTCACCCCGTGCCCTCCACAGGCTGCGGCGGCTCCGAGGCCGAGCACCGGCTCTACGCGGCCCTCTTCAAGAGCTACAACCAGTTCGTACGCCCCGTCAAGAACGTCTCGGACCCCGTCATCATCCAGTTCGAGGTGTCCATGTCGCAGCTGGTGAAGGTGGTGAGTACCGGCCCGCCGGGCAATGTGGCAGGGCCGACGCTTCTCCCGACACGCCTCTCTTTTCCAGGACGAAGTCAACCAGATCATGGAAACCAACTTGTGGCTGAAGCACGTAAGTAGCGCTCAGTGACAGCCCAGAGGGCACCGGCCCACTGCCGCCACGGCGCGAGAGCGTTCCCCGCTCCGCCAGGGCGACCCGGGGCCACGAGAGCCGCCCCGCCCAGCGAGGCGTCTGTGGGCTGCGGGAGCACCGCGCTTGCGGGGTCGGCGCCAGGCTCGGATCCCGCGGAGCACAGACGTACCCCGGGACAGCATCCCGGGACAGGATGCCGGGAGAGCGTCCTCAGGCAGCATCCCGGGACAGGATGCCGGGAGAGCGTCCTCAGGCAGCATCCCGGGACAGGATGCCGGGAGAGCGTCCTCAGGCAGCATCCCGGGACAGGATGGCGGGAGAGCTTCCTCAGGCAGCATCCCGGGACAGGATGGCGGGAGAGCTTCCTCAGGCAGCATCCCGGGACAGGATGGCGGGAGAGCTTCCTCAGGCAGCGTCCCGGGACAGGATGGCGGGAGAGCTTCCTCAGGCAGCATCCCAGGACAGGATGCCGGGAGAGCTTCCTCAGGCAGCGTCCCGGGACAGGATGGCGGGAGAGCTTCCTCAGGCAGCGTCCCGGGACAGGATGGCGGGAGAGCTTCCTCAGGCAGCATCCCGGGA
>QUSF01000080.1:1114464-1148055 GCA_003676055.1 Chloebia gouldiae
GGGAGAGCTTCCTCAGGCAGCATCCCGGGACAGGATGGCGGGAGAGCAGACCCGGCTCCCGCTCTGCGGCGGCGGCGCCGCCTGAGCCCTTCCCCGGGGCGCTGCTGCCCCCCCGCGGCCGCCGCGCCGCCCGGCACGCGGGGACGGGCAGGGAAGGGACGGGGCGGGAGGAGAGCAGGGCTGCTGCGCTTGCTGCAGTCGCTAAACACAAGATTTTTGCTCTTGAGACTTCCAAATCGTTGCCTTGGCAGACATCAACGCAAAGGAAGCACCTCGGCTCGGAGGTCCTGCATGGCGCCACTTGGTGCTAGTTAGCTCCCATAAAGTGACAACAGACGAAAAATACATACTTTGTGTTAAGAAGTATTTTTAAAAATGCAGTTACTCACTGTTGCAGTCAGCTTAGTAACCAACCCACCTTCAGCTTGATACTTAAGCTCGTTAAAATGATGTTTAACAAGCACTGGTGACAAAGGCCTGAGCCATTACGTACTGGAGCTCTCACTGACCCAAGGTCCCTCAATTGATGCTCACAGCTTGCACCACCAGCCTCTAGGAAGTTGTTTTCATTGTCCTATAGATACCTGCTTTTTTGAAATCAAAGTTATTATTACAATCCTACACTCTCCGAAAAGAGAGTGTCTTATTCCTTCTTTCAGCTTGTTCCAGCTACTGAGTAGGCATTCCTGGACAGTCACATATATATTTACGTCATATTTGTATATAATGTCTAGGTATCTAGGCCCTCCTACAATCTGCATATGAACAAACACACATATATGTGTTTGTTAAAGAAACCTGTAAAGACTGCAGTGTCCAAAATAAATCAACCCAGGAAGTGATATGACAGCACTTGGTTCAGATCTAGTCCACTGAATTCCAGTTTCTTCACAAACCTAACATAGATTTATTTCTACCATAATTAGATCTGGAATGATTACAAACTTCGGTGGAATCCAGCAGACTATGGAGGTGCTGAATTCATCCGAGTTCCATCTGGCCAGATCTGGAAGCCAGATATTGTTTTATATAACAAGTAAGGCTCTTGCATATTTAACTTCTTAATTCAGGGAGAGAGGGGTGATGTTACCAGCTCTAAAAAAATCAGCAACAAATTCACAGAATGCACTGAAAAGCTACTTTTCAACGCACCTGTGTCCTGCATCCCCCATTGCTGTTCTCACCTTCATGCCAGCCATGTCAGCATCACTGGGCAGCAGCCAGCTCTAACCTGGAGCTGCAAGTGAGCAGGCCAAAGTGAACTTGGCTTTTCCCCTTCACGAGCCCCTGAGTCACAACTTTAACTAAAAGGAATGCAAATTCTAGCTTTCTAGCAGTCAAATTCACACCTTTGACAAAAAAAAAAAAAAAAAAAAGACACAGATAAAGTTTACTTTAGATGTCAATTTCTGCAACTGTAAAGAGCCAAACCATAACTAAATTGAACTCAATTCTCATAGAAATTCAGCTACATAGATCCAAAACTCAGATCTATGGAGCAACAGTGATGACACAGCTTTTCTAACTGGGGCTTGAAAATTTTAATTATCCTTTAATTTTACTTTTTCATGTATTCAACTGTATCATTAGCAAAGTGGGACTTAAAATAACCTCTTACCAAATACACTCCTTATGCAAAGATACATTCAACCTTAATCCCTCCTTCCATAGTTACCACCTGCACTGTCCATGGAAGAGGTGGAAATAACAGTAATATTCTTATTATCCCATGAGTTCTGATGTGCTTGATCAATCTAGAATAGAATAGAATGAAATAATTCAGTTGGAAGGGCCCTACAAGACTCATCTAGTCAGACTGCCATTTGCAATCTGTTATTTGCCATTTTGAATATTGATTGCACCAAGCCATGCTATTTAATCAGGGAGAATATTTGCTTTCAGCTCCTCCCTGGTGAGTTTATAGAGGTGTTTGTTTCAGTTTAACCATGCAAATTTATAATGGTCACCAAGTCAGTCTTGCATGTGCAATTCCACTCCAAGTAAACAAGTAATGGCTGACTTCCCCAAACCACATTAAAGAGTTCATGTATATGATCTGAATCTATGAAACTACCTGGAGTAGACAATTCTAATTTTTACTATTTTTACTTGCTTTACAGTGCAGTTGGGGATTTCCAGGTTGATGACAAGACGAAGGCCCTTTTAAAATACACGGGTGATGTGACCTGGATACCTCCAGCTATATTTAAAAGTTCATGTAAAATAGATGTAACCTACTTCCCATTTGATTATCAGAACTGCACCATGAAGTTTGGTTCCTGGTCTTACGACAAAGCCAAAATTGACTTAGTTCTAATTGGCTCTACAATGAACCTGAAAGATTACTGGGAGAGCGGAGAATGGGCTATAATTAAAGCTCCTGGGTATAAACATGACATCAAATACAACTGTTGTGAAGAGATATATCCAGACATCACATATTCTCTTTACATCAGGCGTTTACCTTTATTTTACACTATCAATATGATTATTCCCTGTCTGCTGATTTCTTTTCTGACTGTATTAGTTTTCTACTTGCCCTCAGATTGTGGTGAGAAGGTGACACTCTGCATATCAGTGCTTCTCTCTTTGACAGTGTTCCTTCTTGTTATCACAGAAACCATACCTTCTACTTCCCTGGTAATTCCCCTTATTGGGGAATACCTCCTTTTCACCATGATATTTGTAACTCTATCCATTGTCATTACAGTATTTGTACTAAATGTGCACTACAGAACACCCAAAACACACACAATGCCCGTGTGGGTGAGAACCATTTTCTTGAACTTACTTCCCCGGATCATGTTCATGACAAGGCCTGCCAGTGATGAAGAGAATAATCAGAAGCCAAAACCATTATTCACTTCTGAGTTTTCAAACTTAAATTGCATCAATGGTTCTGAAACCAAATGCTGCAAAGATGGCTTTGCTTGTCAAGATATGGCATGCAGCTGCTGTCAGTGTCAGCGCACAAAGTTCTTGGATTTCAGTGGCAATCTCACTAGAAGTTCAAGCTCTGAGTCTGTAGATCCTATGCTTTCATTTTCAGTTCTGTCACCAGAAATGAGAGATGCTATTGAAAGTGTGAAATACATTGCAGAAAATATGAAAATGCAGAATGAAGCAAAAGAGGTAAGAACATATTTTACTATTACTCAAACTGCAGATACCTTTTGCCATTAGTGTTTGGTAAGATCTCAAACAAACAGAAAAAAAAGATAAAAGAGAACATTATTTTATACCAGTAAATTACACAAGCTGTATTACAAATATATGCAATTTTGAACTTCTATAATTGAAAAGCAGCTTTGCTGCCCAATTATCTCTTTATTGACAATACATATACTCAGTGAGGCACTTTAAGGGGAACATACCAAAGCACCCATCCCGTGAGCGTTGAACTTAAGGATTTTCCAAGTTATAGTCTTAATAGTGGATTTTGCTGACCCTATGGCCTTTAGAAAGTTACATTCTCCCTCCCACAGCTTACCATGAACAACACAAATGCTAGAGTGAATGTCCCTCACAGTGATGACGGTGCTCATTCTGTTGCTGCTGCAGAGAAAAGTGCCGTAGCTAAATGAGGCAACTTCTGCAAGACAGGGACCAGAATCCTTCATAAATCTGCATCTTAATACAATAACAAAAAAGGAGAAAAAAAAATGAATTTTTTTTTTTCTACTATATTCCTCAAACCTCCTATGAGCAGTAGCTCACCGTTTTTAAATTGCCAAACTATAGCACTTCATTCTAACTTCACGTTGTTTATATTTAAATCAGAACTTGATTTAGATTTAGATTTAGTAGATAGAGAAGATACAGGGTTGCTTTGAGCTCTAAGCTAAAAAGAACTAATTTCAAAACCAACAAGTTCCTTTCTTATAATTCTTGAAGAAAAACAAAAAAACTGAACTGTAATATCAAAAGTAACTAAAAATGATCACTGAGTTACTATTAATATATAACATAGGATAATTTATTGTCATTCTTGCTATAAAATTCACTGTAAAAAAAAATTAGAAAAATCAAGTGATTTTTGAAACTTGGTTCCCTCTTTACATGAAAGGGAAAGAGGGAAAGGGTTCTCTCTTTACATGGAAGTTTTTTGAAACTTGGTTCCCTCTTTACATAAAATTCATCTCTTTACAGAGATGAATTTTACATCATGCATGAAAACAGTCAAATTTCAATGCTACATAATCAAGTACCAAATCATTATGTACCAGTGAATCTTTGCTTTTTCCATACCACCTAAAGGCCAATAGGAGCAGTCTGTTTCAGTAACATTTTCTGGACAAACCTGTTAATCTAAGAATGTAGTTTTACACTTTCATTTTTGAAATAGAGAAGTTGTGTCTCCTCAAGTCCAGTTTCTTGGTGAACAACCTTTTGGATTTGAATCAACAGCTTTTGGCTTTGCTCCAAAAAACATACTCAAATAAAGCTTCTTCAAGATGAATTCATTTGTCAGTGAAAACAGATGTTTAAGTTGTGTATTCATAAGGATAGCTACATACAGAAAAAACTGTGCTTCTTGTATGAAATAGTATTATTGCTAATGCAACTTATTCACCTAATAAAAATGACAACTTGGTATTCTTTTTTTTCTTTTCAGATTCAAGATGATTGGAAATATGTTGCCATGGTAATTGATCGCATTTTTCTATGGGTTTTCATCCTGGTATGTATTCTAGGAACAGCAGGATTGTTTTTACAACCTCTGATGGCTGGAGATGAAATGTAAAAATGAAATAAAATGTTGCAAAACCAAATAAAACTGCCAATCAACTCTGCATCCCTCTCCCAGCATCTCATGTCCCTTCCATGTAGTAGAACAAGGATCTCTCTTGGCTTCAACTTCACTTGACCAAGGCAGCTTTCTTCAAAATGCAGAAAAAGGAATTATTTGGAACCTTTATTACAACTAATCTCAAAGTAATCCAAGCTGTGCTTTACAGCTACTTCCTTCAATAACTGAAGAAGACAGAGACAGTATGTTATACTTTATAGGAATGATTTGGGAAAGGGTTAAAAAAGAAATGGAAAATTACGAGTGTTTGCAAAAGTCAGGATGAGTTGAATGCTTTGGGCTACCAGGTTTGTTTTGTAGTCCAGTCCCAAGGTTCTTCAGGGCATGGCAGGACCTTCTGGAAGGAGTTCAAAGTGAGTTCCATTAACACCATCACAAGTGGTGGGAAGCACAAGTACCACACGGCTGGAGTGCAGACATTGCCACCTGCTGTACAAACCGACCCACACAATGGCAAGAAAGGACTGAGGAGAGGGGTTTATTACAAAAGGAAAACAAACAGGTAAATAATAGATGATGGTAATAAAGCAGCCATTAAGTAAATTCTGTATATACCTAGACTGCAATGTATATGAAGGCTGACAGAAAAAAAACTTCTCAAACCTAATGATGTTTAGAATTGTTTACAAGTAATACACACAATAAGACAGGCTGCAAGTGATGCAAAGGATCAAAATACTCGGACAGAATAGTTTGGATACAGAGGCATCCTGCTGTAGTGAAGTGTTTTATGCCAAGGTAAGGCAGGTAGACAAAAATAGTAAAGCATGTAGAATTGTTGTAAAGCGTGCTAGAATTGTTGCTTAGGCATATATAACTTCTTTCTTTTTTTTTTTTAATCTGTATCTGTAGATTCTTTAAGAGCATGAATAAAGAATTCAACAAAACAATGTAATCAGATAATATTTTTAAAAATACAAACTGTTCTCTCTGTACCAAACTGAAAACTTTCTGGAAATACAGTGTATCAGGTGATATAACATTTATGAAAATAAAGAGAATCAAACTGTTGAAAACTGTGCCTTTTTTTTTTCATTTATTTTGAACGAGTGACAGAGATCTATATGAGGTAGTATTACCTACAGTTCAATACATTCAGCAGTAAGTTACAGAAGTAAAAGTCCATGCTTCTGACTATATTAATATTATTTTGTTTCAGACACACCTGATAAGCAGAAGACCCCAAGGATTCCAGTGTCAGCTGTATTATCTGAATCTTTCATGATCAGACTAGAAGTCACTAAAAAAAATTCATGCATTTGCAAAAACTGAGTTACTATAATAACAAGAATGACTCCACTGGACAATGTGCTGCCCATCATGATGTAACTGGGCAGCCTGGAAACATAATTTTACAAGGGAAAAGAGATTAAATGGAGAGTAAAAAAAATAAGATATATATCTAATCTACAGGTGCGCTCACTTTGCTTTCTCTACAGGCAAGAGTAAATTTCAGCAATTCAAACCTATGGAAGACTTTAAAAAGAAATGTTGTATTTGAAAAGGCAACAAGCTATCTGAAGTTTTTCTGCAACTTGCACACAGAAAAAGTCATTGATGCATTGTTTAACCTCAGTAATACTGGGAAGTTAAAGCTCTTATATTAATTAATTAAAACAGATAATCTTTGCAAATTCACCTTGAAAATGATGATGGGAATAGAGGAAACACAGATATCCAATGTCAGATGTAGTTGTGTAACTGAAGAAGAGTAATTCCCTAATTATTGTTATAAAAAAAAAAAAAAGGTCTGCCTGATACCATTTCCCTACCTGTGAGCTTTATAAGCTACACAAAACCAAGAATGTCCTGCAGATTAAAACATTTTGAAATAAATATTAAATTATATATAAATTATGACATAAGTAATCACTATTATAATCAGTTCAGGGTTTTTCTAAAGGAGATCTGGGAGGGCGTGTGGGAGAAATATTTATCTTTTGTTCAAATTTATAATCACTATAAAAATTTAAAATTATTGAAGATACCACAGTTTACACTAAAACTTCTCACCCAAACATATTATTATTCATGTAGTAATTTAAGCAAACAAACTTCCTAAGATTTGCTCTAGTCTGCTCTACTCCCATATTAGGCCTAAGGATACAATTATATTATGAACAACACTAAAAAAACTTTAGTATAGGAAAACACACATTTTAGAGTCTTTTCCAGAAATAAAGCTATTGAGAAAGGAAGAAAGGTGGCATTGGAATCAGTGTAAAGAATGCATTCAAATTGAATGATTGAAAAATTGCAAGTTTGTTTTCAATGATCTTAGAAAAAAGGAAATACAGAAAACTCCAAGACCTTGCTGCTTAGAGTTACTTACGGTTTTTAAAGTGAAAGAACTAATCCAAGGCAGCTCTCTTAAGTTCAATTAAACAAATGTGAAAATCATTAATCATCTCCATTTGGTTCCACAGCAGAACAATTTATAAACCATTTCCTTCAGAAAGACACTTCACAAATTCCTCATGCCTGTGCTTAAAATCTTAATTCTGACAAACACCCAGATACAGGAAATAATGAATATGTCTGCAAACTAACACACTGTATCAAATTCTTCATCAAGAGTAAAGAATGTTCCAGCCCCTAAGAATACTTATGCACCTTGGGAATTCAGTTAACTGCCTTTACCTTCCTTTCCAAAGCTGATGGAGACATCAATATACACACATCCTTTAGGCATTTTAAGGTTTATTAAATGCTCATGTTGGTATCACAGAATTAACAAGTTAATTAACAAGTTTTAAAATTTAGCAGCAAATTCCACTGAAAATTTATAAAGGCCAAACATGGCGAAATTGCTGTTCTTAGTTGTATATTATATATACAGGAAGTTTAACTTATATTTTTATTATTTTAAATTATTCTGGCAAAACTTCTACAATACACTGAAGAGAACTGATGAAAATTCACCTTTGTATACTAAATTGAAATAAGCAACTCTACTGTGTAACTGCAAATATTTAATATTCAGTATAATGATTTATATAGTAATTTAATAATTGGACTACACTGATCATCATTAAAAAATTGAAATCCTTCTATATCACAGTAGGTGTCAGTGTCTGCATCTTTGATAAATCATACATGCCATAGCTTGAAAAGGTTCTTTTCATTCTGACCTGGCTTGGCAGTAACTCAGTACATTGGCAATAAGCAAACTGACTTCTATGTGTCCTGGGAATGCCATGCTTTAAGATAAACCTAATTTTCTAGTTCTGGATTTTTTTTCACTCTACCAGAAACATGCCTACAAAGAACATGCATGGAAATAGAGCTACTGCAAAACTTAGAGCCAGATCAGTAGGACACAGCTCCAAAAATACTTTATGCATTTGTACTGCCTATATGGGTAGGGACTATTATACTTGCCCATTTATGAATAACAGGAATAAATAACACAAGTGATCCAATTATTGAAACCAGAAGAAAAGCCCATAAGAACATTCGATCAAGCACCTGAGCAATGTATTTCCAGTCTTCAACAACCTAAAACACAGAGAGCACATGAGCTGGTCAGTGTGTGCAAGAACAGGTGAAAATACAGTATCAAAGCCTGCAATTCTTAGTTATTTCAAGGTACACTTTTTCCAACCACGTCCCTATGATAACCCTCTGGAACAATATTTTATAATTATACTGTGAGTTAGAAACGAAACAAGCTTCACCCTGTGAAGATTGATAAACTTTGTAGATTTTGATGCAGAAATTGACCCTGAGAAGCACCAAACATCCTCATCTATAGAGATTAGACTGGCATGCCATTTTCTAACATACTGCAGGATACATGGCCATGACATCATAACATGGAATTTCCAAGCAGGAGTTGGAAGCAAAACTTGTAAAAAAACTCCAAACAACCAAAAACACCAAGCCACAACAAAAAACTAACCAGAAAACCAAAACCAAAGCTCCTAAGTAATAAATTAAAAATATTTTTTAGTTGTTAGTACAGAGCAGCTGTTGTGTTACAAACAATTGCCGAAAGCTGCAAAGAATTATACACTGGGGAGAATACTCACAGTAGTTTCAAGACTACTTTCCTTTTTGATAAAATTATTCATATCTATACATAGTTGTGCAAGCATTGAAGATAGAATTGTGCAAGCAAATTAAAACCCTGCCAAACAACTGTCTTGGATTTGAACTAGAGCTATCCATGTTTGCCAAGCTTAATGCTTCCTAGTATGTAAGGCTACAATAGCACTAGCTGTCTAGTGTTTATTAACAACTTTTGCAATTAAAGCTTGCATTCTCTGGAGCCCAGTAGTAATAAAACAACTGAATCCCCAGTCAGCTGTAAATTAATTTCCAAGGTTTATAGTAGCAACATTACACTTGAAAAACAAAACACTTACTACTTGTCCCTAACAGTCAACCCTTAGTTTACAGGAAATTTTGTATTTAATAGCAAACTATTCCATTTCTGTTGTTCATACAATGCAGATGCTGCTTTAACAGCTTTAACAGTACAGCAGACACATTTATTAAAAATCTAGGCCACATCCCTTGTGATAATGTCAGAATCAAGTCCTGAGAAGGCACATCAGAGGAGGCACATTACTCCTCGTCTCGTATGGGAGAACACACTCATAGCAAACAGAGCCTTCTGAAGACAGCAATTCCTATATAGACTGAAAGAACCTCAGGCTCTGCCATCAGGAACAGACAGTACATCACAAACTTCTATATTTCTACAAACTTCTACATTAGACTGGAAATAGCATTTAAGTCTCTGATGTACCAATGGTGCTAGCTTAGAGAGCATATGAAGAAAACAGATTTCTAATGGTCTTACACAAATGTTGTAAACATTCATTAAGGATAATTCAGAGTGCAAATGCATTCTGACACTGAAAAAAAGCCCTGACATCTTTTAATAAAACTTAGGGACAAATAATAGTAAGGTAGAAGAAAACACTTAGGAAGTTGTTGAGTCCATGTTTCACCAGAGCACAAAATGGCCAACATATGGCTATAGCCTGCATTTAAACTAATGTAAGTTAGAGCACTCAAACTGTTTTTATTCAGAATTGAAAGCTGCAAGATAAGTCTTGGCAGTATTTATTCAGAAAATATAAGGCAAACGCATTTTTCTAGATAGCCTTCAGGTACAACATTAAAGTGAAAAAGACCTCCTTCTCCTGTCATCTCAGAAGTGCTGTAGGGAACAGTTACAGTACATGCTCTTGTCACAGACAAGTGTCTCACAATGTGTAACTAATGACAAGAACTTCTAGAAAACAGCAAAAGACTTTTGAAGACCCCAAATACTGTACTGTATCAGCCAAATATTCTCAGTATTGTACCATATTTGCACTTTTTTCCAGTGGAAACAACTACACAACTTTCAGCAAAGTACAACAGCTGGGAATCTGCAGCACATCTTTAATATGCAAGTGCACAGTAAAGCCCTTGCTTTTCTAATTTGCACTTGTACAACATCAGAACAGCAGGACTAACACACCCACCTCGCGAACTTCATTCTCCTTCATCACGTGTCTCGTAATATAGCGGATGGAATCCAGAGCTGCTTCCAAGGTGTTCCTGGATGATTCTGATCCATTCATATTTGCTGTTTCCTCCTTCTGAGCAAAGTACCTATCGACGTGGCTTCTCATACAGAGCAGCTTGGGCAGCTTGTGCAGAAATATCTTGCGAACCCAGGGTGCCATGGCGTTGTGTGTGGACGAGGAGCGGTGGTGGATGTTGATAGCAAAGACAGTGATCACAATGGACAAGGTCACAAATATCATAGTAAACACCAAGTACTCTCCTATGAGCGGGATAACTTTAGAAGATGATGGAATAATTTCTTCAATAACAAGAAGAAAAACAGTCAAAGATACCAGTACTGAAGTGCAGAGTGAAATTTTTTCACCTTCATTTGAAGGAAGATAGAAGACAAGGACAGTTAGAAATGAAAGCCCAATACAAGGAATAATGAGAAACAAAGTGTAAAAAAGTGGCAAACGTCTAATTATAAATGAGTATGTAACAAAAGGATACCAGCAGCATCCATCAGTCCTGTTTCCTTTGCTCCCTTTTGCAGTCACTATTTCCCATTCTCCATTATCAAAAAAATCTCTTTTGTCAACATCATAATCTTCAAGAATTAGATCAACCTGTGAGCCATCATAAGTCCAGGAACCAAATTTCATTGAACAGTTTTGAAGGTCAAAGGGGAAGAATGTTACATCAATAGTACAAGAACTTTTGTAGTTTGCTGGTGGAGTCCAAGCAATGGTACCATCATATTTTACCACAGTTTTTGTAGATGTTCCCTCAAAACGTCCATCTGCACTGAAAAAAGAGAAATAAATGCAGGCAATTATAGTGGGGTGTGGGGATGTATTTAAAGAAGAAATTATGCTTTGTTATTGTCATTTCAGCGGTCTATCCCTTGATAGCCAAAATTTTCTATTGTCTTCATAGTCAACTTTTCCCCCTCAAATCTGAAGCTAACATAGGTAAACAGCTTTGGAAGATTGAAGAATATTTTCAAGTCCTGAAAAGATACGTGCAACTTTCTACGGTCCCGATGACTTATGAAAGGATTGTAAAATCCTGATCTTTAACAGCATGACCCAGCTCTGGTGTCTCTATAGTAAGACAGAATAAGTACTTTTAAATTCAGCTACATCATAATTATTGAAGAAAAAGAGTCATGAAACAGGTAAAATAATAGTTGTGCCCAAACTTGAATTTACAATCACTGCAACAGCCTTTCATCCTGACTTGACAAGTCGGGAGATGTAAAAGCCCTGTATGAGCACCTGAGTCGTGCAGAAAGGTTAATTCAAAAGTTCTTGTTTCTGAGATCTGTTAATTTTCAAAAGAAATACATCAAAACCAACCCAACCCCCCCTTACAGTTAAATGTAGCTGACTTTAATTCCATGCTGAAATATGACCTACAACAGCATAAATTATTTGCTTCCCTCCCATCACACGACACTATTTATACCCAGCACTGTGCAAGACATTTTTCTCCAATAAAGAAAAAAGTTCACACAACAAAATGAAAATAACTTTTTCAAAGGGACTAGAAATTTCATTCAGAAGTAAAGCAAAACATCTGAGCATTTAACATGGCAAAAAGTCTATTTGCATTCAGAGGCAAGTTCTTCCACAGGTTCTTAGTCACTAAATGTACACATTTTGTCTATCCAATGAGCCTCATAGAAACAATTTGGTCAGCAAAGTTATAAAGTAAATGCATTTTGTATTAAAAGATTCAAACCTTACTTGTCATACAGCACAATATCTGGAATCCAAATAGAATCTGATGGGACACGGATAGATGTTATTCCAGCATAGTCTTCAGGATTCCACCTTAATTTTACATCTATCCATTCCTGTGGAATGTGAGATGTAAAAATCATTATTATTGGGAAGTGGAGACCAGATGAAAATAGATAACAGGGCAATTAACTACAACCAAACCGAACTAAAATTTGCATAAAACAATGAAGTTGCTGAACAGACATGCAGTTATGTCATTCAGTATTTGTTTTCTGTTGTAAGAGCTACTTGACAATGTTTCTGTACAGACCTTAGGATGTTCCTTTTTCAGAGCATGTATTTATAAGTAAGAGCTATTATAATGTAATTTAACTGTATAAATTAAATTTGAAAAAAAGCTTGTTCTGGATGAATACCAATGACTAGAAGATAATCAGAAGCAATTTAAACATTTTCATTATCCAAAAAAAATCCATCATGCTCCAACTCTTAAAACTGGTTCAACTTCAAGAAGATCTGCAGAAACTATTAAAGAGGGCACAAAGAATCATCAGTCCACATGGCCATCTCATATTTGCTGACTAATCTCAAAGTTTTCCTAAAAATAAAAGCTTGGCCTAAAATTACAGTTACTGAAAAGAAGGAAATGGGAAGCAAAAGGAAAAAAAATCAAATAAACAAACAGAAAGGAATTAGCCCAAACAAAAATAATTCCATAAGCTAGTAAGTATACCCAGCATCTGCAAAGATTCTTCTCAGTTAAATCAAGAATGATTTGTGAGCAGCATTACCTAAGTAAATAGTGGCAATTAAGTTTAGCGCTGGACTTTTTCCAGCGCCCAAATATTCTCAAGAGAAAAAAGTATTTCCTTCTAACAAGCATATTTAACTTTGAAACTGGAATTCTACAATAATGTATATCCAATAATATCAAATATCCCACAGGAAAAAGACCTCAAAAAATATTATACAGAAGAATACACTAACCATACTTTGCTTAACAAAGATTTTGAGTGAAAACTTTTGTACTGAAGCAGCAATTTATGGCTGGAGGTAGCAGCCACAGGGCCTGCAAGGCCTCCCTGGCAGTCAGCTGTCTAAGATAAGAAGTGCTGAGTCAGGATGACTGGACCAAGAGACCCCTCTTCCACATTCGGACCCTCGCTGCCTCTCTGTAGGAACACAGGTCCCATTCGCCTCGACCCCTACTGCTGGACCATTTCCCAACACCCCTACACGCTATAGAAACGCCCACGGCTGCCCAGCTCGGCAGAAGAGCCGTCACTGAGACCCTTCACAGGAGCTGCCAATAAAGACACCTCACACAGCCTTCTCCTCTCTCTCCTGTGTCTGCCCGTGGCACTCAGCAAGCAAAGATCTGAAATCACTGAACGGCTGAACTCACCAAAGCTGATCTCACTTAAGAGCTGAGCTGCTTGCTAAGGCTGCCTGTGGCTGGGAGCTTGCCTGGGACACGTGGACAAGTTGTGCTTAGCAGGACATCACTACCTGGGACACCTGTGGCAGCCGGGGTCAGAACCCAGACCGTAATGGCTGGATATCTACACCTCGGGATATGAAATGGCCATGCAATGCCATACCATATTACCTTTCATTTGGTGAATTGTTATTTACCTTGTTGTTATGTTTTTTTAAGAGGTTCGTCACAATTAATCCTTTAAAGCCTTTCCAGGGACAGTCTACAAAAATAACTATGAGAAATAAAATTTCATGCAGGAACTAAATTTTTTGACTATACAATGAACTAGAAGAGTTTCTCCTAAATTTTGATTTGCAGTTATGAAGCTTCAGAAATTTTCATCAATATTTGACACATACCTGTTTCAACCATACATTTGTTGTCATCAATTGATTTTTCTCATCCTGTAAAATAAAGCATATATCACAAAAAATAATCTATCAATAGGAAATAGCTGCTTTAGTTCACAGAGGTCTGTAACTTAAAATACAAAACACACTGCTGAAAGCATTCTAATCACTAAGTATGTTTATATGAGAACATTATATATTCACCTATAGGGCATTTTTATTACACAGATAATAATTCAAGATGCTTAATCTATTGTGTTTAATAGGTACAATTATTTCACATTAAATTATACTCCCTTTAAAATTAGTGGAAAAAAATACAACTTATTTACTATACATACCACATCTACTAGCTGAGAGATGGCAAGGCCAAACTTGATTTTTATTGTGTCATTCAAGTGTTCCACTGGACGAACCCATCTTTGATAGTCTTCAAATAAATGCTTAAACAAACGATCTTCACTTTTAGCAATAAAAGAAGGTTCAGATACATCTATATGAAAACAAAAAAAAATTATTAACATTGATTCAAATCAGCAGCATACATCTGCGTTCTTGTGTCCAAACAGAAGAAAAACAGTTCAATATGCAGAGTTCAATTTCTCATCTCATCTCTCTCTCTAGAAGCATGCCCAAGGTCATGGAAGTAGAATTTTATGAAGTTACCTGGTTTTATTAGCATCCTCATGCCATTATCACACTTCTAAAATTGATGACTCATGAACATTAAGATAATATCATCAGACAAAAAGCTCTTATATCATTTACCCAATGCCATGCAACTGTTGAATTCCTCTAAAACCAAAAGCTGATCTGTGAGGGACTGAAGTTCTGTCATCCTACACCCACATTACACACCTGTAGTATATTGCTTAACTTGCAATTCAGTTTGAAACTTCAGTCTCTTCATGTTTAATGTATTTCTTCTAATGTTTGGGCACATTTACCATGCATAAATCTTGTTGCACTTGCAGAGCACTTTCCCTCACACTGTTTTGTATCTCAGATGCATATGCCAAACTATTTACCAGCCGACTCCCTACCCATTCTAATGTTACACTGACTGGAATTCACCCTTCTAGTTCTTTTTCACAGCTCTCAAAGGGTCATTTTGGGGCAGATGGAGAGAGAGGGGAGGAAAAAAGAGAAGATCAGAGTCTAGGTAAATAACTTGAGTAAGAACAGCTTTCAAAGGTGTTGTGAAAGACATGAATGTCACTGCTGCCTCAAGAAGCACAAACTACACACATCACCTTGCATGGAAGGGTCTCCAATCTCCAGACGTAAGTTAGAATGACCACCAGAAAACACTGACATGTTCTAGATAAATAATTTTACTACTTATCAATGAAATTAAAAAGGGAACTACTACCAAAAAAAGACCAAGCAACTATTATCATCAGTTTAAGGGACAGCATAAACAAAAGAAAGGAGCTGACCACCATCTCTTTTACATGCAGACTTAAAATATTATGCTATTACATAAATCTACGGCACAACCTCTCTAGAAATCATGTGCTCACTAACAGCATCCATCTAAAAAAAGATATATCAGAAGCAGAAAATCACCAGAGAATGTCATAAACAGATTAAAACCAGAGACAGTCATCCATACAAGGAGAGATTTAAAAGATTAACATTACTTTGTTTGGAGAGGAGGTGAATTTAGTCAACACAACAGAAGTAGATCAACTAGGAATGATACAAGCAGAAAAAACATTGGTGGCATCTAATCCTTCTCATAAAAGAAGCTAAAGGAAACAAAGTATCAATTTAAGACAGCATAAATAATGTCTACTTGAAGTTCATTACCATCAACATTCAGTAAATCAGTGATTCATAGATACTGAAGAGGATTAGGATTTTAGAATTGCCTGGGATGACTACACTGTATGTCAGGTAGTGTCACAGCTGCACAGGGTATCAGTTCTCATTCCCACAAACCTCAGAGTTTGACCAACACTTCCATGACTTGGCATTTGTGGCAGAGGCTGGCCTAACACCACCTAAGGCATTAATTTGAACTGACCTAACCTAGTCCCACTTGACTGCAGCCACTGCAGTCTAGACAAACTACGATGGGCAGCCTAAGTTTCAAGTTCCCTTGCATTCATCAAAGTGTGACAGCAGTGGATTCCTGCTGTGCTGCAGAAGGCTCCATGTACAAGTACTTTGGTGGAAACACCCACAGCACTGCAGAACTCAGCAAAGCAATTCCCTGCCTTTGGCACTGCAGGTGTGCAGCAGTCCAGTAGAAATATTATTTTACACACTAACCAGATTTCTCTGAAGTGTCATAGGAGCAGCAAAAGCAGAATGTAGCTTAATGTAGGATCAGCACAGTGGGATCAGCAGGACTCCTTTTTCCTACAAGTCTTACCCTACACTAATGTGCTGCTGAATAGTTCTTGCTGTGGGCCAAATCAACATTTGGGTTTTAAGACAGGTCACCCTTCTGTTTCAAAATACAAATCTTTCTGACTTGTGGGATGTGCCAAGAACTGATGCGCAATTTACACCATACTGCTGAGGTAGCTCAGGTGGATACAGAAAAACTCACAGGACATAAGATCTGCTGTCAAAAAGGATCCAGCAACAGAATGTTGCACATGTACAAATTATCTTGTAAATGTACAAGTGCCAAAAATGTATTTAACTGGTTCAGTATATCGTCATTAGCCAAGGATTTTTTCTTCTTTGTAACTATAGACAGATTTGCCATACCCTACGTTTTACAGACATCCAAAATTAGAGAAACCTAATTTCTCTATTTCTATATCCCTATTTCCTGAATTATGAATGGTTTTGTGTACATAAATACTTGATTCTTATATTAGCATTAATTACATTTCCCTCCTCCATTTACAACTCTCAACTGAATTTAAGACTGACTATGCAGCTGGATATTATCTCTCAATTAATTGACCTTGAAGCAATGCAGAGCCAAAGTTGCACTTTCACCATTTCTGTGTTCCTGTAAGATGACCTCCTGTGCATCAATACAGCATCTTCAGGGTACGTGTTGTTTCCAGATGAAGCTTCTCTTAAAACACAGCGTCTCCTCTGCTATGCTAAAAGGGGGCATGTTCCTTTACTGCTTTTATATACTTAATTATTTTTCAAACATTTTATACTCAGACCTATAATATACTCAGTGATCTATTATTACAATGACCATTAATTACTAACAATATAGTTCAATTATTTCTTTCTTTTTTTCTGATCACAGATGTATCCACAGTTTTCAATATTTCTAGTTTATTCTCTTTATTAATGTGCTGGGGCAAACTGGTCTAGAAAAGACATCTTGAACAAAGGAAAGCTCCATGAGAAGGCTGGGGATGGTAAGAGTATATTAAGACTTGGCAATAACAAAATAAGGAATCACCCCTACCTTGTACATTTTATTTAATATGGCATTCAAATAATTTGTTACACAGACTGCGTATGTTTTATATCTCTTTTCCATGTATCTATGATTTTAAGATTACAACAAGGGGCAGTGGTTCTTAGTTACTCCTTGTATTAACATCAATTAAAAAATTGTGAAAAGCTGATGACAAGTGGAAAAAATGTAAAGAGAGGAAGACAGGTAAAACAGTTTTAGTGGCTTAAGGCAGCAGAGTAGCTATGCTGGTTGGAGAAAAACAGGAAGAGGTTAAAACCTATGACTAGCAAGATTAGCAAACAAACAACTCAGAGTACAATCTCATACTAAATCAGATGGCAAGAGATTATGGCAACACTCAGCCCAACCACCAGCTCAGAGTACTAAAAAATACTTAAAAGCTCTGTAGCCTTTGAAGGGCAGTTCTAAGCTTGCCTGTATTTGTGTGTCTTCATTTTTACTGAGGCCAGGGAACCTCTGCAGTTTAAAGCAAAAGTAGCTCTCTGCACTGTTCAGTGGTAACTCCCAATGACGTTTTCTTTATTATTGGCACTTTAAACTCTTCTTGCTGCCCCTCAGTGTAAGTCCATATTTAGCAACAAAAAAAAACAAAAAATGACATACCTAGATCACATATGAGGTTGGATGGCCTGAATTTTAATTCTGCAGAAAGGAGACAAATATTTATGCACAAAGCAGACTAATTATTCAATTTTTTAAAACTCTGAAGTAGCTGGAGAACGCTTTTGACAAAGGCTAAGTAAAAATTCTAATGAATCACTTGACCTTGAAAACATTGTATTTAAAAATTTGGTTCTACCATTTCTCCCATAGATATGTAACAAACTTTCTTATTACTTTGGAATAACTATTTATAAAATAGGATGAAACATTACATGGGCCTCAGATGCATGAATAGCATGATGAATCATGTACATGATGAATCATGTACATGTCTATTTATCTTGTTAACATTCTCAAGTCAACATTTCAAATGGGCTGCTAATGGCCGACTTTTTAAATGTTGTAGCTAAGAAACAAAAGACAGGCTTTACAAAAGAATAACACTTTTTAAATTTACTGTATCATTATGGGATTAAATTTCCTAGCATCTTAATATAATTTAGCAACATTATTCCTTTTGTAAGAATTACCAGTGAAATACTTAGTGTTACAGACTTGATCCCAGACAAATTTTCATAAATCTTTGTTTTTAAATAGGGGAACACCACAGTCCATGTTTCTCCAAATAATAAGCTTTCTTTGAACTCTGTATTCTCTGCACTTCCTTAGATAAAGAGTCTAAGAGCTAGATTGGTAGTGCCAATCCTTGGTCCTTCTACATTAAACAATGCAGTTCAAAGCATTTTCTAATTTAAACAATGTAACTCAAAGCATTTTCTAATTGACAGAATTGAGTGTTAATGATTTCAGGTTTTCTTTGCATCACTACTAACTGCAGTTTCAAAGGAGGCCCATGGGAAAATGGAAAGGGTCACTTCTTAGAAGTCTGATGTTAGTTAACATGAATATCCAGAAGTAATATATATTACTAATGTATGTTTATAATCATATACTATTACAACAAAAAAAAAGCCACTACTAAGGACAATAAACATTGCAAAATATCCATACTTTGAAGTTAACATTACATTCTTTAACTCTGGGGTATTATAACACAAACTATTATCCACAACTCTAACTGCTACATACTATAACTAATAATTTGCTTAGAAATCTGGAAGATGAAGTAATATATACAGTACACCTGCCTTCAATACTCTAGTATATTTATTACGATGATCTCCTATTATTTCATTAGGTAGAAAAGACAGGTAATGTATTAAATTGAAGTTTTATTTTTATACTAATTCCTCTGACCCTTTTAAAAGAATCATGAATCATACTTTCTGCATGGTCTTTAATTTTTTGGGCCACTTTTCCTTCTATGCATTGGCAATTGCCCAGAATACAATCACAGTCAAGCATTAATTAACAGCAAGCATTTGGAAAGATCACAATCACCTTAACTAGGATGTCTGTAAATCAAAGCAGCAATACTAACTGTATTCTATTTACTGAATAGAAGTCAGAAAAGCCAACTATTACATTCTGAATTTCCCAGAACTATCTTTTCCTTCCCTGCTTAAAAAATAAATGCAAACCCTATCACCACACCTACAAGCATGGAAAAGCGGCTTTAAAGTTACTGGGAAGATTTGTGCCTGCTCTCTTACCTAGCACATCAACTTCAGCCAAACAGTAGCAAAATAAAATTACATATATTGGACATGAAATTGTGAGGAATTTTGAACTGCAATACCACTTAGTACTTACCAATATGCACAGAGGTACAAGAGCTGCTCCCAGAAAGCAGGAAGGTATTTTTCACATTCAATTCATATTTAAAATGTTAAAGTTACAACTTGATAGCTGTAAAGGAGACTGGAACTACCCCTAACAGCTTAGTGACAAGGTATAATTATGGCACATATTTCTGAATACAGGTACAAGTTTGGTTAGTAGCCATAAAAGACTGACATGTAGTTTGTAAACTAACCAAGAAATAGATGTGAACTGATAGTCAGTCTTTAGATTAAGAGCTAACTGGACTGCAAATAATTTTATCATCTCTCTTTGTACCACTTTTAATCATTCCATGATTTTCACTGATTGCTGACCTGTCAGTAAAGACTGAAGGTGGACTGTGAAGTCAACACCGAGGAATGCTGAAAGCAAGCAGCACAAAGGGTGTAGGGAAGTGCAGATAGCACAAGGAGCACAAGGAAGAACAAGTATGTAGAACCTGATAAGGAGAACCATTTATAAATTTAGAGGCTATGTGTCATGGAATTAAACACAAATCCAAAATGTATATAAAAAAGATCTTATGGAAATAGGAAACAGGCCCAGGCTTCTCAGAAGCTGCCAGTGCAGCGCTGGGTGCCGCAGATGTTGGGCACCAGCCTTACCTTCTGCCTCAGGAGTGTTTTGCCCATTCAGCTCCATTCCAGTCTCAGATACACTGGAACACAGAATCCTACAGCTCAGAGAAATCAGCTACATTGCTCAAAACCAGATAAGGTGATTTCAAAACCTATAATATCACACAAACCCCAGGTTTTACCATTCTAAAAAGTGGGAAACTATGCAAGTACTTCCTTCCACAGTTCCTTCTACAAATCAGCACAGGCATTTCTCCATGAATCAATGCTCACAATTATCCCCCTAAGAATATCTAAAGAAAGCACAAAATATTTTAAAAGAAAAATCACAAGAAACCCATACAAGCAGGAAGTTTGCAGCTTCCTGTTGGGTAGGGAGAAGGATTTGATCTGTTAAACGGAGTGGAAAACGCTTGGGTGCATGAAGTGCCAGGGAAACACCACCACAGGTCTGCAGCACAGCACAGTAGGGCTAGGCTAGAGGTTGTTGTTAACCTCAGCTTCATTTGGGCATTCAAGTCTCACCTGTTAGTTGAAAATTCAGAGAACAAAATATACTTTGACTGTATTTTAAATCAGCAAGTATTTTCTCCTGACATTTGGAGTTAGCCAAGATAAAATATTGGTTCATTATTAACCAAAGGAAACATCAAATTAATTTACAAGCACTCTTATTGCAAATTGCATTTTATTTTAGTAAAAAACAAGTTATGAAAAGAAACTTTAGCCTCACTGTATACAATCAGTTCTCAGTGAAGTCAAAACTGCTGGCTTGTGCCAAAAAGCAAAATCTGGCTTACCCTAACTGCAGGTAATTTCATGCAGTCATATAAATCATATAATGTAACACAATGATTTTTGCATCTTCTGTGATGAAGAATAGGAAAAGCACTACTTTTCCAAATGTTGGGACAAAGAATAGTCATTTAAATCACATTCAGCAATAACAGACTGAGTATTTGTAGACTGAATTAAAACCTGGATGCTGATACAATCAACTTTCTATAAACCATATTTATAACCACTTTTTCAATTTTCAGTTAATATAAAAAACACTCAAATTTATCTTTCATTAATTTTCTATCTGCCTTTAATTGTTGTAGTAATGGTTTCAAGACATTCTGCAAAACTCTTGGGAATGTACTTACAAATTATGTAAGTGCAACATTTTGAAACAACTGTTTCTAAATAAAGCTGTGGAAGAGCAGTGATTTTGCTCCTTTAATCTTTGTGTAATTCTATAAACACTCCAGCTTCACATGCGATTTTACATCCTTTAATTCAGAAAGTTAAATCCTAATTGAATTATGACACTGCCTCTTTTGAAGTCAAAGAAATGATGCACGACCAAACTAAAGCGAGTTGTGTTATATATTCTTTAGAGCATTGTTTTCATGTGCAGTCACGTCCATATGCGAAATTACAGTTATTAAGATATATTATGCAAGTTTACCTCTGTACCAGACGCAGAGCATGCACCACAAACCTACAACTGCATCTCCTCTCAAAAAGTGAGATTAAAAACTGAAAGCTATGGCAGCTGAGATCTTTAAAGTGATCTTTTAACACATACACATTTAGGAAAGTGTATGTAATGTAATCAAACGTGAGGTAATGCTCCTGAAAAGCTGTAGTTTAGCAAAGCCATTTTCCCTCTCTTCGGTGAGGCCGTTTGACAGCGCTCTCCGCAAGTCCCGCACGTTTCCCTGACCCAGCGCAGCCCTGCGTTCCTCCCTGAGCAGCCACCACCGCACCCGGCACCTGCCTTACCTTAACCTCGTCCGGGAAAAAGTTGATGGCGCGGAAAACGAAGCTGGCGCGCAGAGACTCCATGTCCGACAGCTTTCTCCCCCGCAAAATCCCGCCTCATTTCGCTCACGAACCACTCCCGCTGCCTGCGCTCCCAGCCGGGCACGGCCGGGCAGGGCAGCGGCGCCCGCAGACCCCCGGGCCGCGGTGCCGCCCGCTCCATCCCCGGCGGCTCCGCACAGCGCCGGCTGGGCTCGGAACTCCCGGCCGGCCGAGCCCCCCCCTCCGACACCCTCCTGGCTCCTCATCGGACCGCCTTTCATCCTTCCCTTTCCCTCCCAGTGGCCTCGCCGACCCTCAGCCCGGGGGCCGCCCCGAGCCGCCTTACCCTCGTGCGAGGCTCCGGGCTGGCCGAGCAGGGGCGCGCAGAGCCAGGTGAGGAGGAGCACGGACGGAGGGACGCCGCAGCCCAGCGGCGCTCCGCGCCCGGCCATAGCTGGGGCACGGCCCCGCTCCCTCGGAGCCCCGCGGCGGGAGCCGGGCGCCGCCGGGGCCGGGCGCTGCTGGCCCCGCCCCGCGGGGCCGCCGGCAGGCTCGAGGGGCGGGCAGCGGGCGCGGCGCGGGCTCGGTGCCGCTGCCGGGAGCCGCTCCCGGCACGTCCCGCGGGGAGCAGGCGGCAGCGCCGCGGCCCCGGGCTCGGTCCCCGTGCCGGTGCCGCCGCCCGGGAGCTGCTCCTGCCGAGGCCGAGCAGGGGCGCGCCCAGCGGGGCCGCTGTCCCGGTGGCGGCTGCTGCAGGGCCAGCGCCCGAGAGCCCCGGCACAGCCTCCCGGGCAACGTCTGCTGCATCCGCGCCGTGCTTTTGGGAGGTGCAAGTGTGAGTGACTTCTGGCGAAAAAAAAAACCTTTTAATTTCTATTGCATTTTAAATACTCCGTAGGGGGTTTTTTGGTACGTTTCTAAATCAGTACGATTTTTAAAAGTTTCTAATTTAGAATATTTTGGAACTTTTAATCTAAAATAGATAAACTAATGCAAGCTAAAAAGAGGATATTTCCACATCGTTAAGTATATTATAGATATACAACATATATAATAAACACTCTATACAAAACACCACTTTTTTCTGTATCAGATAACATCTGTTACAAAAGACAACTTGCAACATACACACTGTAAAATTTAATCAGTGCTTTTTAAATCATCCTAATGGAAATGTGTATACATTGCCAAAAAATAGAAGCAGCTGCCATTAATGCATTTTTTACATCTAAGACAGTGTTTAATATTTCATAGAGAGAAGAGACTTGGAAAAAAGGGCTAAATGACTTTGCCATGTTAATCAGCTGCTATATGAAAATGCTAGATACTGCATTCCTCAGGAAAATAGTCCTTACTTAAAAAAATTTAGCAACTTTATTCTTTTCTAAAATGAGCACTACCCAAACAGCAATTTCATTAAGCATGTTGTTAATTGTCAAAATTCTTTTATACCAGTTGTTTATTTTACAGAAAAACTGAGTCTCTCTGTGTAAACAGTGACTCTTTTCAATGACCAAAACAGAATACTGGAGCATTTCAATCCCTTTCTTAATTTTTCAACTCATGTTTTTCTGTATTATCTTTTCCTGCAAGCCATATTTGGGTTGTGCATGTCTGTGCAAGACATAATGCAGTCTGTACAAGCACACAAAAAAGGCTGCTTACACAGGGGTTTCTTCCAGCACACTTCTAGTGACAGGCTGTATTGATTTGAATGCTCTGCAGTAAATACGGTCATATTGAGAATCCATTTGTATATGGCATATCTTCTACAATCAAAATATTTGTGTAAAGGATTCAGCATGCTCTGATTTTGAGATGCTCAATGTATATGCAGTTGTCAACTCAAGATTTTATAGTAAATGAAAAATATATTTTAGCCCAAAATAGGGCACAAACCTCCACTTTTTTTTTTTTTTTTTTTTTTGTGACACTCTAGTTCTGATATTTTCTGAGTGCTTCAAGAATTACTGGGCATATTTGTACTGAAATTGCAACTCTGTAGTTTTTGATGGAAGCTGGTTCACCACTGCACCTGGTGTTCCTAACATGAGGTTATCAGGTAAAAATCTGTATTTTTGTGCACTGCAGCAGATGCATTTTAGAGCCATGTGTCACTACCAATGTTAAACATAGCTGCCACTAGAACGTGCAGGACATAGGAAACTGGTTTTATTACATAACTGTGGATTTGTGTGCAGCGGGATCCTAGCTAGGCAAAACAGATGCTGTAGGATATAAAAGGATTAAACCGTCTGGGTTACATGCCTAACATTTTACTAAATATTTTATGTAGCATCATATGGTACATGTTAATTATGTTGCATTATTAATGTTTTAGAAAACAGTAGTTATAAATAAGTAGATGGTTTTTTCCTGCTGCTTTGAACTTGAAGCAGAATGTTAATAGTATCAGCAGCATGTTTAGTGTAATATTTACCATAAAGTGAAAGCCTAAACAATTACATGAGTAATGCTGTCTTTCAAAAGACCCTTGTCAGCAGGAGGTGACATCTAAAGGTCCCTGCTAAAGTACACACTGAGAATCTGCAATAAATTGGCTGATGGCAGCTTTTACTGTGCACTGAAGAGTAATTTAACTGGAAAGCCAAATGCCAAATTAAACCCAGATAAAAATAGCCAGCTGCTCAGTTCTATTTGTAAAATAAGAAATGTTCTAAAAATTTTGTGAAGATGAATTTTCTCCAGATTAAAGCCAGTGAAGGGTACTCTTAGATCCAGTAACTTCAGTGGGTTTTCATATTGTAGTAGAAATAACTGCAATTAAAACTTGAAAATTAGGCTAATTTTTACAGAAGAAAAATGCAGAAAACACTCTTTAAAGAAAATGGAAGACATTTGAATAAGTCTTAGAATCTCCACCAGTCTGAAACGACAGAATTTCTCTCATGCATGAAGTATCTGAGTGCACCAGCTTCTTGGACTTGCATGTCTTGTATATTGAGCTGTGTTATCTGTGTATCACAGTCCTGAGGCCTCTGAAACCATTGAACATCTTTCAGTCATTATATTCATTTTCACAACACATTGGAGAAGTATTTCTTCCTAATTTTAATGTTACGAAGACTAAATAATTGCCTTGGAAATACATAAGAAACCAGAAGCAGCTGTCAAATTTAACATCAGAAGTTTTTTGTTGTCTCTTAATTTGGGTGCTTTTGTAACTGACAAGTAAAATATTTGAAATATTTGGATGAAGAGGGAAGCATCCCTAAAGGAGGTCATATAAAGAGCAGTCTTGGAAGTTAATTTGACTTTATTTGAACAGAATACAGTCACCTAGAAAACAAGCTAACTATTTTTAAACACTGACGGATGCAAGAGACAGCACAGTAATTATTGGAGAAGCAGTAGTTTCATTATCTCTTAAACTACTTAGAATAACAAACCACATTACAATTTATTAGGACAATCTCTTTGTGAATATTTGCATATTTGCCCTAACAAGTTCTATCATGCACTCAAGTGAGATATAAGCTATCCAGTTTTTTAGTTTACAAACATTGTATTATGCAAACAATTTTCAATAAATACTTTTACCTAATTTGAAAAATCAGTCACCTTCCACAGCACCACGTGAAGTTCTTGTTTTAAAATAACATCAAATCCACAGCAATAGCTAAATATTTAAATACTTATGGTATTACACTAAACTCTACGTAAACACTATGTACACAAAAAAAAAAAAACATACAAAGAACAGGAAGATCATTTTGATTAGCAAAGATACCTCAAATGTATCGCCAGAATCATTTTTCTGTTCTTACGACTTATCCCCAAACCACTCCCAGAAAAGGCACAGTTGGTGATGATTTTTTTTTTTTTTTTTTAACACACAAAGCCAGAGTCAATACAATAGGCCAATGCAAACACTGCTCTTATTTCTAGGAAGAACAGGAAAGAAACTTGCATTAGTGTCCAGATGGCTCAGGAAGATTCTAATAATGAAAGACCTCCAGCATCTGCTTACTGCCCTATGCTCAAATGCAGAAACGAACCACAAATAAAATTTTGATTAGGAGAACTTGGCTGTACATCTTGGACATGACTGCCAGCTAGAGTTACTCAACTACTCCAAGGCAGTACTGAGGCTCATCTCACAATCAGATATTAATGGCACTCAGGAGAGATGATGTTTTTTTAAATTAAATTGGTAATTAATGTTCAAAGATTATACGCATGAAGTATTAGACAGTACTTCTTCACTTTGTATAAACAAAACCTTTAAATAAATAGATCTTTTAAAACTTATTACAAAGCTTCAATATATTTATTTAAGTCATTCCAAGTTATTATTACATTATCTAAAATGTTCTTCTTTACCAGTAACCGATGCCATGTTTGGCAAGAAAAGGGTATTGGTAATTCTTTAAACCAAAATATGCATATATGAGTTATCCCCATTTTTTTTTAGAAAAAGATGCTTCTAAGAAAAATATTTTACTAAGTCTATAGTCTAAGCTATCTGATAATACTTACACTATTACACTAAACAAACTGCCTTTTATGAACTATATACATTGATGAACACCAGCTCAGATGCACTATCAGTTTCCCAGAAAGCATTGCTGGAATCTATCACATATTCTTGCAAGTAATCTTTGAGAAATGAGAAAAAACTCCATTTTGGCATTGCTGCTTTTAGAGTATATTCCAAGTACTTATATAACCATAATCAGCGATCCAGAAATCTGCAAAAGATGCTGATACATTGCATTCATGGTATCAAAAAGTAAAGATTGAGCACTGAATTTTTACATAAAATGGAGCTTGAGGTATTTATACAATCCTTTATAATAGAGATTAAATATTACCCATTGCATGTTGTCTGCAACTATTCAGGACTTGTTACATGGAACATCATTCCTATGTTGTTATTTGGAAGACCTACTGTTGCCCAAGGTTTAAATGCATCAGTTGAACTTTCATTAGCTATAAAATTTGCTTATTAACAAAGTGCTGTCTAAGTTCAGTGCTAAAGACTAAAGCAATCGGGCTGCACCAAGGTGTAGAGAGTGGCCAAGCAGAGAACCCACAGCCTCCCCCTCTCTGCACAGAGGCTGCCAGAGTCAGTGCAGGACAACTACACAAGCTGCAGCAAAGACATCTTCAATTAGATTCCTTCCCTCTGTTCTCCACAGTGACTCTTACAGCAGTGAGCTCAAAAATGGGTTTGGCTGGGAGGGTCATTTCTAGCCATGTTGACAAAGTACATTTTAGTCAAAAATGTCTGAGATGCATCAAACCAACAAAACACTGTATGGATTCACTCAGTTTCTTTAAATGGTTGTATTAAATCCTGTATACATCAAATATCCTTTGGGGTAAGAAAACCAAACCAACCTACAAGATCAATACAATCCAGCGTGGGCACAAATGGGCTGGATCACTGCTGTCATGGTTTGAAATTCAGCAAGACCTCACTTTTAAGCACTTAGGCTTTTCACTTTGCGCTCGATACCTGAATGAGTGCACAGTAATTTTCAGTAACTTTTCATCTCTTTTGTTCAGTAGATTTTTTTTTTCAGAAGTAGAAGAGATTTTTGCTAATCTGACACTCATACTTTGTGCATTCAGTACGAATGTGTATTCAGTAGAGGGGCAAGCTGGACAAAAATGACTATGATTCCTAATTAATACACAATTACGATTTCTTGGTGGTTAACTGGTTAGTTTTCTTGACTGGTGTGTCAGAGAAAGGAATCAAATTCACTGGGTAAGTATCAGCAACACTAAACTAAACATAAAACATCTTAATTTCCTTTCAGGATAAAATGTGAAGTAGTCAACATGGCTTAAAAATCATGCACTATTTTACTTACCTGTTTGTACTTTGACAAGATAAAGCATTTTCACATGGCCTTTGTAAAATGTCCTTCTAGTTTGTGTGAATATAACTAGTGTTGTATCATTAATTCTTTAGAAAACACATGCATTTGTGAAAGCTATGATAAACTGAACACATTTGCTACAGGGCATTTTTAAAACACTACTGCTTGCAAGACCATCAGTTTGACAGAGCCTGCTACAGAACAAAATAGGCCAAAACTAAAACTTGGCATGCCAGCACACTTTAATTCTGTATTTGTGAAATGACTTTTCAAACTTAGGAGCTCTTTTCACTACCTTTAAAAGAAAACCCACACGTACACACAAAATTCTAACAATTCTAACACCATATTTGTTCTTTACCAACTAGCATATACCTTGTTTTAATGGTTTAATGCAATTAAATTCCTAAAGATTGTGCATATCCAGGCATTACTGAGGAAATAAAGACACCCATCACTATTCTTCTTAAATTTTATTCCATAATAAAAAATAGAAGATGAAAGAAAGAGTGTTCAAGAATTAAAGCAATTATTGGTCAATGTAAAGAGCAGTAAACTAATTATCTAAATGATGACTAAGGACCTGGTTCATCAAAAGTGCTTCTGAGTCCTCCATGGCATAGCTGTAGGCTTCTACAGCGCAGAAATCCAGATTATCTTTTGCTGAAGCAGGTCCTTTATTATCTAGAGAACACTTGATTTCATATTCTATTTATCCTTTTCTTTTTGTTCTTTCTCCTTCTTTTCACGTTCAGCTTTTGCTTCCTCCTCCTCATGTTGTTTTATCAATTGTTCCACCTCCTTTTGCTTCAGAACCCTTATTACTGTCTTTCCGTTCTCTCTTGTCAGTGTTGCAATTTCAACTGAAACACATGGAACAGACAGCAGCATTTAGGCAGAGCAATCATCAGCAGGGCAAGGTTTGAGATTACAAGGGACAGTGAGGCAGAAGGCTCCAATGCTCCCTGTGCCACAAAGCCTGGCTGCAGGCAGCCACCCTCAGCTCCCTCCTGCAGCAGAGCACAGCAGCAGCGGAGCTCCTCTCGGGGTTCTGCTCCCAGACACGCAGGCATTCCAACCCCAGGCTGCAGTCTCACCTCTGGAGCTGGCCAACAGGGCCCATCAGCCTGGACTAAGCTCTCTGAATGCCTCTTAGGCTAAGGCTGAGAACTGCTGCATCTTCTGAAAAGATTTTTTTGTGACAACTAACACTCCAGTGAGCCACATCTGGAATATGTGCACTCGCTGCTCCCTTTGTTTAAGCAGAGGGTGCTGCCCCATGTTGAGAATGCTCACCTTTCTCAGCAGAGAGCTTACTGACATCCATGGTCTTATTTAGAACCTTAATGGCCAATGCCAGGGCAGTCTTTAAGGTCATTTCCCCTTCTTTGTAGTCTTGCTTCAGCATTGACACAGCTGCCTGTAAAATTCACAGAAATTAAAATGGTGTCTTTGGGCAATCAACCACACAGCTGGGGTGTGGGGTTTTGCCAGATACTGCCAACACATGAGTTAACAGCAGCATTCCTCCAATTACCTGTAAATCTCTCCCACACTAATAATCAACAACTCAGCTTAATTAATACAGTACAATTTACACTTTTAAAGTTATCTTTTTGAGAAGAAAAAACCCAGAACTTACAGCACTATTATTCCCAATGCACGTGGCTTTCCACCCTCCATAATTTCCACTAGGATCACTTTGGTACAGCTGAAATCCATAATGCTTATCCCAGCCAATATAGAGCAATGAAACACCAAAAGGACGTTTTCCTGTTGAAAAGAAGGCTATTAGCAACCTAAATTTAGTAACAAGATTGGTCATGAGTTACAATTATTTTCTTTGATTTCGTTTTTCAATCTATTCCTGTGAACTAGGATTTAACAGACAGTTCTGCACTTCTGTTGCTTAAGATAAGCACACCAGCATTTCCTTCTAAGTAATGGCCTGGGAGGCAGCAGATATTTATTCCATTTAACCTTAAGAGCAGTTTATTTGTGTCTTCACAAATTGTAATTTCCTATCTGAGGACTTCAAATCAAAATTTAGTATTTCAGGTATGTAGCTTAGCTATTAAAGCATTTAACTTAGCAATGTCAAAAGCCAGGTAGTTTAAAAGGTAATTCTCTCCCACTACATATATGTATAACAACAGAATCATCAGTTCACATACTAAGGAACACTACTTACAATATCATTTTCTAACATGTTGCTTGAGTCACATAAACACGGCTTTTTTTCAAGTGTTAGAATATTGATATTGCTACATACAGCCTTGTTTGTGACCCATTGTGCCATTATGGTGGATGGGCCCAAAATGTTGAAAGGTTGCCTAAACAATTTTCTGCTGGTCTTCTGAAGGCATTCTTTAAATTCAAGAGCACTCAAAGCATTCTATGCAATGAGCCAGCATCTCAGCTATCAAGTTCCCAAGCCATAAAAAGTAGAAGCCTCAGCAGCAAAAAACAGTAACCATGACTACCCATTCCCCTCTTAAATTAGGCTATTTTTTCCTAAGTATAACTTTTAAAGAGAATTCAGTAGAACTGTCCACTGACTTAGATCCTTCACTTTATGTAAGAGAATTGTTCTTGAGACATTTAGTAACACAATGATTCATCACACTTCGTTACCTCCAAACTGTGTATAAGCCTGCTTGATATCACACAGTGCTGTTACTAGTTGTTCACAAGGAATGGGCTCTTGATACTGTAACAAATACCTAATATCAAAGAGGAGAAAAAAACAGTTTTGATTTGCTGACCATATCCTGCACAACATTTAAGAGGAAACAAGTTCCCAAGTTTGAGCATCTGTGATCTAGGTGTTCTATTTCAACCTACTTGTGATCTACTAAAATGCATGTTCATGCTGATCTAATACATAAAGAGAGCTGATTGTGACAGCAAAGGTGAGTAAAACCATGTTAGCTGTCAGCAGACCTACCTCTGTGCAATCAGTCTCAGCTCATTTGTTAGAACATTGGCATCTGAAGTTATTCCTGCAACACTGCATGCCATATCCCTGCAAGAAAGGCATACAAGTTAACTGAATTCCTGTCAATCTCCAGCCAACACTCACATCTTCATCCAGGGTCTCAAGCAGAGCACCTGCTGTTGGGCTTTTCTCATCAAAGCTACACAGCTGCCATACAAAATGGGTTCATCGGCTCCTGCCTTTAGGGTGCACCAAAAATATCAGTAACCATTTGCTAAGAGCAGAGGTGGACAGCCAAAGTCAGCAAGTCAGTATGTTAGTTATGTATACAGTTCTGAGAAGAGGGTCATGCCAAGGATGATTAAATTCTGAGTGGTTTTATGAGAGCCGTTAGGTACATACATACAACAGGTGCCTCTCAGGAGGCCACCTGACACAGCACATCTCAACACTGAAGGAGCCACACAGACAGGCCTTCAGTGGGAGCTGCTGGCTGGCACATGGCATCTGTGTAACTGAAACTTCATGGTCTTGATAGGCCCCTAAGAAAAATAAGCACTTCAATCCTTGACTGTTTTGCTGGATCTTAATTTAGTATTTCTTTAGCTCAATCTGATATGCTACAAACCTTTTGCCACACAAAAAAAATTTGTGAAATTGGGATTTTCCAAAAGATGGAAGGGCTGTTCTAGGTGATTACTCCAATGTGCTGTTACACTGACTCCTTGAAAATCCAGTATGTCCTTTCAAGATCAACTTCCATGTTGATCTTAAAAGCAATTCCAGGTACCTTCAAGATCAACATGGAATGGGAGGCAGACAGGATGGAAAACTATCTATGTTCATTTGCAGCTTGTCAAGGATGAAGCTCTACCTCCCTTACAACAAAAAAGCATAATCCATAAAACTCTTTGCTCTGACATCCCAAATTTAACTTCCAGGAGTTAGAATGAAAATGGTAATAGACAGACGTTTCATCTCTGCTACAATTGTGGCAAAGAAGCCTAAGGCACGTTTTACCCAGTTACCTCGGACTTTTTGAGCCAGCAAAGAAAAACAGAGATGCGGAAAGTGAACTGAAATAGCATGGTAATTTTAGTGTGCACTCTTTATTCTCTCCCCCAATGGTATTTCGTAAAACTGAGATTTCCCAGTTTTCTTAATTGCTACAATACTATTACCTTGTATAGCACAGAACCAACAAACAGGTTATTCCACCTAGAAAATTCTCCTGAAGATAAAAAAACCAAACCAGCAATACTTCTACTTTAGAAGGGGAACTACTGAAGTAAACAATGACAGAATAGTCATGCTTGTCTAAAACACCAAACAAAAAGATTATTAACACTTCAAATAAAATAACCAGGTTATGTGCTAATCAGCACGTTGCTGTTAATAACATCACAGGACACTTAATCACAATTTCAACTTACTCATTAAGTTTGTATATTTTCTCAGAGAAAAACACTTCATCAAGAAGCTTGTGAATGTTGCGCCGCTCTGCTGCCAGCAGAACTCCGTCGTTTGCTAGAATGCCCAGGCAAGTGCCCGCATGCCCAATGGCCTCCATCGCATACTCAACCTGGTACAGGCGGCCTGGGAAAGGATTGCAATGCCTGTCATCAAAAATGACACGGAGCAAAACCAACTGCACAAGGTGACTGAAAGTTACAAGATCTGACAGCTGCTCACTGGGCCATCTAATTCTTCAGTCTCTTACCAGTCACCTGTATATTAATTGGCTGAAAAGCAGGAAGGAGTCAGAGAAGGAAAATAATACTGGGCATGGCCACTGGGGGAAAAAACCTCTTTCTATTAAAAAAAAAACCAAAACACTTTTCTATTAAAAAAAAAAAGAAAAAAATTAAAAGAACTCCCTGCTGCAGCAGAATAACCCAAGACAAATTTTCAGTAAACAAAGAAAATAGCTTAGTTTTTGGGTTCCTCCCATCTAAGAAGTAAGAAAACGTGGTTTGTACGTACTTGTTTCAACATGTGCAAGAATAACAAGAAAAGGAGAGGTGTGACTGCACCAGCAGGTTATTATCCATTCTCAAGAGATAGTGACAAAACCTAACCATGCTCAAACAAGAGATAAATGGTTATTTCAAAAACGTGGCAGGTGATATTACTCACTAATGGGACTCAGTCTCATTATTGCTTGAATTAGAATGAATTTCAAAGTGTCCACTTTGGACCCTTGCAGGCCCTACAGAATTAAGTGTGGGAAATATGGTATCTGCAATTCATATTCAGACAGAAACATGCTACTAACAACCACCCTTTTTGCAAGTGTTTTTGACAGTTTTGAGAAGACAGAACAGTCAGAGTTGACTTGAAAATGTCGGGTTAAAAAATACCTTCCGGAGAAAATATGGTAGTTCTGGAGTCATATCTTCGAGACTGTAAAAGGAATAGCTCAGTAAGTATCGCCAGTCTCTTGTTACCCACGCCCTAAAGCCCCTACATAACAGACCCAGCCATTCGGTGACCTCGGGCTGGTCACCGGTGACCGCCGCCCCCGCCCGGGCCCTGACTCGGCAGCACCCGCGGCTCAGCAAAGCTCCGGGAAGGCGGGTCACTCACCATGGTGCCGGGGACGCGCCGCGGGCAGAGGGCCCCGGGCCTGCGAGAGAGCACAGGGCACGTGAGCCGGGAGCCCCGGGAACCGGCACCGGGCCTGCGAGAGAGCACAGGGCACGTGAACCGGGAACCCCGGGAACCGGCACCGGGCCTGCGGGAGAGCACAAGGCACGCCAACCGGGAACCGGCACCGGGCCTGCGAGA
>QUSF01000080.1:1148065-1224871 GCA_003676055.1 Chloebia gouldiae
CGGCACCGGGCCTGCGAGAGAGCACAAGGCACGCCAACCGGGAACCGCCACCGGGCCTGCGAGAGAGCACAGGGCACGCCAACCGGGAACGGGCACCGAGCGCGCCCCGGCGCGGCCCCAGGGGGCGCTGCCGCCCGCACTGCACAGTCATCCTCAGCGCGGCAGAACGCGAGGGCCGCGCCGCCTCCCGCACCGCGCAGAGACGCGTCCCGCGCCCCACCGCCCACCCGCCGCCCGTCCTCACTCACGGCGGGCCGGAGGCAGCCGCTGGGCCGGGCAGCGGGCGGCGAGGCCCAGCCGGCGGGTAAGAACCGGGCGCTGCGGCCGCGCCCGAACCTTCACCGCCGCGTCGGAAATGGCCGACGCGCCTGCGCGGTGCCGCCTGCCGGCCTGGGGCGGGGCCTGCGCCCTGTCCTGTCACCGGGGGCGGGGCTGGCGCGCGCGGCCCGCCGCTCACGTGCGCGTGCTCGGGCTCCGCCGAAAGGGGCGGGAAACGGCCTCGCGCGCCGTGCGAGGGCCGTCGCGGTCACGGCGCGTCCCTGCCCTGAGGGCGCATCACGGTCACACGTCCCCGCGCTGTGAGGGCGGTAATGGCCACACGCGGTGCCTGCCTTGGCGGCGGCAATAGTTTTCTCTCCCGGGGAGATGCGCTGGGTCCCGCCCTGCCCGCGGACACGCCCCAGCGCCTCAGACAGGGCCGCCTTTTTTCATTGCTTTATTCAGTCCGATGTCACCGCCAGTAGCTCAGCAGCCGCGGACCTACGGGGCAGGTGCGTGGTGCGTGTACGCTTGGGCAGTCTCAAACCACTTCTTCTCCACAGCTTCCTGGCCCACCTCGAACATTGTCATTAAGTGTTTCCAGCCAGTTTTCGCCGTGATTGTCAGGTACTCCTTGTTCTCTGGGTACAGAAGAGCCGTGTGGGCAGCGATGACTAGAGACTGTGCGAACCTCCCACTCACCAGGAGAAAGAGGGCGCCTCTCTCCTCAGGGGTGAGCGGCAGGATGCTCTCAAACCCCGCGAGAAGATGGCCCCCAACACTCAGAGGGTCTGGGCTCTCAATCATCATGTACATAATGGCTATCGCAACCTCAAACACAAAATACCCGTAACTCATGTCACTGAAGTCCAGGATGCCAGACACTCTGTACTGGGGATTCTCCAGGGAAGCAGAACTGGAGTCTACTAGAATGTTGTGGTCATTAAGGTCTCCATGATTGATACCTAAACACAAAAGAAATAGAAACAGTATTTAATAATTATTAAACAGCTGAAAGAGCTTTGGGAAGATGAACATCAAACTAACACTCCGCTACAAAACTGCACTAGTCCCCTGCAGCATCAAGTGCTGCCTTTCACACCTTTACTGCTTCCTGGGAAGCTCCACTGCACTGCCAGATGACCAACAGCAGAGGAGAAGAGGGAGAGTTAGGGGATCACGCTCCAGGCTGCTGTGACCTGCGATACACTGCGTGTTTGCAAACGCACAACGGTAGTTTCCAACTATAGAACTGTCACATCATCATCAATATCAACGTCAATTGTATTCCAAAATTTTAATTAAGTATTTATTTGGGCTTTTATGAAAGGTATTACTGTACTCCATATATATTTAGTAAGCTGATATAACAGCATGGAAATTATAAACTGAACTGGGAGGAAACTCATCAGAAAAATAAAGAACTGACCCTGACTGAACAGAACATTCCTCTTGGCTTACTCTGTGCTGTGTCCATGTCTAGGCTAGGGAAAAGAGATTTACTTTTTTTGCTGTTTTTGTCTTCCTTTTCTACAGAGCCAAACTCCTGTATGAAATTTCTGTTTCTCAGTTCAACATAATTACAATGAGAATAAAATACTCACAGGCTCGGAAACTGCTTAGCTTGGGTAGTACTTTGCCTTTAAACTGCTCAATAACTTGCTCCACCACTGTACAGTATTTGTTCTGGCCCAAGGCATAAATGTACTGATCTAGAAGAGGAACATTTGCCAGATTCCAGATGAACTGACCTCGATGCAGACTTTTTACTGATGGATGCTGGAATTTCTTTGGAAAAAACACACAATAACACAGGCATAAGAAAAATTGCAGACTTTATGATTAAAGGGCCTGAGTCAAAACTCCTATTACTTTTAACAGGTTTCTAATAAGACTCACTGAAAAGCATCCTGAGTTGGACTGTTGTTCTAAGCAGTAAAAGAAGTACCTGAAAAATGAGTAAAGCAAGCATCTTAGTATCTACATACAGTCTGAATGGTTTTTCCCCATGTTTTAGGTACAAAGATTACCTTAAGTCATTTGTCACTTCAATAGTGTAAAATTGCTGTTGACTGTCCATAGGATGACGTTAGAGTAGTGACTTTGAGCCTCTGCCAAGGCCAGAGTCCTGCTCTGGCAGAGCTCAGCTTGCACAGCTAGTGCTGCAGAAAGCTGCGGGAACACCAGAGAACAAAACCTGCCAGCATGCTGGGACCAGGCACATTCTGTGCTTTTAAAGGTGAGACCTTTGGGGGACAAACCTTAGGAACAGCTGATGTGTGAAAATCCTGAGCACAGTAGTTTATGGAGACACTGACCATGGCTTTATGCTTATGAAAATTTGCGTTTGTACATCCAGGCCTCACTGCTTTAAACATACAAGGTCCTTAATCCCTCTCTCACTAGCAAATGCAATGGATGGTTTGGAAAGTGACATTCAAAGAGGAAAAGCATCTCTCCCGTCACACACCCCATGCTTATCTTGAACTCCTCAAATGCGTATTAAGATGACATCTGGGCCAGATTGGATCAGTGTGTAGGGCAAATTAAAAAAAAACAAAAACAAAAAAACTTCCCACAAGAGTAGCTGGCTTTCTTTTAAGAAAAGAACTACAAAAACTGCTTGTAATTAAGGCTCTTAAAGATCACTAAATGACAGTCAAAAGTTGACAGTGTTTGAAAAAGTAAAAAACAAGATCGAGCCTAAACCACCTTGGTGGATGATAATCCATGTGTTAAGGGAATAAAGAGCCTTTTCCATCAGAATTACTTCTCATTAATTACTTCCTCCTTAGCAGGATCAGTCACAGGCATATTTTGAGACTAGCGTATTTTAAGCACATTATAAAAGTGTGACTAGTGTGTCAGAAAGCAACAGTAAGTTATCTTTCACAATTGAAAATGCTCTGGTAATTAAGAATTTGCTTGGTTAGACATTTCATAATTGTCTGAAGCTGGTAGTCAGAACATGAGAAGGAAAGGTTAATGAAAGGTTAATAAATAATGTGAGGTCTTTCATGCATCAAACTTAGTACTTGTTGATTGATCAGCTTTATTATCCTGTGCAACTACAGAGTAAAGAACTTAGTTTGCATTAAGACTGAGTGGAAGTGGTGCAAATGAGAAGTGTCACAGATCTCTGTTGGTGCGGTTGGCACTGCAGGGAGGGTACCAATGTGAAATGGTCACAGTACTCATGAAGAGAAGAAAGTCAGCAAGTAAAAGGGAATTCAAAATAATAGATCAGCCAGCTGAGCACTATACAAAATCCTTTAAAACAAGCTTGGCGTTCTGTTCTTCTAATTTGAGCACCCTAAGGTTCATTCTCCTTTATTTGCCAGGTTTGAAACACTAACAGGTGAGCTTTGCATAAGTAAAAAGAACTCCGTATCACCCTATTCATGGTACAACAGTGCATTGCAGAAGTATCACCAGTACCATGTCACTTGTCATGTACTTTGGGAAAGGCTTTAGCCAGCTTGGAGATGGCACCTGAGCCATGAGTCACTGACATCTGCAGTCACCAACTTGCATTTTGCAGGTCTGAAAAGCAGGCAGCAAGCACGTGAGCAAATGCTGAAGAGACACCGATTAAGAGAGAAGTGTGAGGCTAAAGCATGAGAACTCACCTCTGAGAGCACTTTGTCCAAGCTGGCAGCGAGCCTCCCAATCTCATACAGAATCTGAGCATTGGTGGTGATTTTTGCTACTGGTGTACCTGGCAGGTAAGTCAGCAGCCTGACCATGTACTTCTTGCTCCCAAGTCTAGTACCTGACAAGGAGAGAGGAAGTCACTCTGCTCTGTGCTGAGTATCAGTTAATGCAAGAGGCTAAAAAGGTGTATCCCAGTGTAGAAGTTGTCAGATGTAGCTCATAAAAATGCAAAAATTTGACTTATCAGAATGTTGTGTAGTAATGTACAAACCTTAACACACTTAGCAAATCTATGCTGAGGAAAACTTCTCACCAAGAAGGGTCCCTCTAGTGCCCACACACACCCACATAAAGTTTTGCAGCAGAACAGGTCTCAAGAATCCTAAATGTTGTATGAAAGTTACAGTGACAGTAAAAGGTAAATGCCAACACAATTTTTCTTCCAAGCACTATTAAAGCAATTTATTCTGGCTTCAGAGATGGGCTAGAACTGTGTGTTACATTATTCTGAAGGCAAATAATTTCAAGCACCACATAGTCAATGAGACATTTTTAACTTTTCCTGTGCATGGACACACGTCAGATAAATGTCTTCTCCAATTCCTTAAGCTGAAGAGTTTTCCTAGTTAATTATTACGCTCTCTGCGTTGCTTTGCTTCTGGTATTTTAACTTTGGACTATTGTGGCTGGAATACAGGTCACGTGATGCATATCCCTACTATCCAAACACAAGCCTAGAGATTCCCTTTAGCATACATACACATGGTATGTGTACTACTGCTGAGCTAAGGGTGAGAGTGGGGCAGTAAAGGTGCCCACAGTGGCTCACCTCCTGACTCCAGAGACATTATGTTACCATCTTTTGTCAAATAAGGCGTAGCTGAAGGGAAGCCTTCAGCACTGAGAAACATCATGGCCTGGGTCTGCGCTTCAATGAGGTCAGGCTCCTGGCTGTCTTCTGAATTGGTGATTTTGAGGACATACTCATCAGCACCTTCAGCTGAGACACGCACGTGGAAGTTCTGATCATCATAGCTGGGCAGTGACCTGATCCAAGACACCTTCAATCCAAACACCCTGTCAACCAATTCAGCTGCCTCTCTCTCACCAAATGCGGGCTTGGTCAAGGTCTGGGGTTGACAGTTATTTCCAGAAGACATTGTGCCTCTAGGAAAAAAAAAAAAGTTGGATGATCTGATCTGTATTCTGACACCAGAAGCAGTAATTACTGCAACAAAATGCATTCAGCTACTGGAAAAGAGTTTCCTATATTTATTAAACAAGCAAAGAAAATCAACCCCTTGTGCCAGCTCAGGTTTCTTACATCATAGCTTATCAAATATATAGACTGCAGCCCCTCCAAAGAAAGACTGCTAGAGAGATGCACTCAATCTGTTCATAGCAGCAGACATGAAGATCTTATTAACCAAGCTTTTATTAGCTCATTTCTAGCAGCAGCCTAACCGGGTATTGTTGATAGTAGGAATGACTCCCTCAGGAGCAGAGTTGCTGAATCCCTGAACAGGAGATCGTTCGTCCCTGCAAAACGCAAGAATTACTTTAGTAAATCATAACACTGAAGCAGATTAAATCTTTCTGCTTGGTCCCGGCCTTCCAAATTCCTGTGCTAAGAAAAAGCACAAACCTGCAGACGCTCGCTCGTCTGTCGCCTGGCCAGCTGCAGGAATCGGGACCCTCCCCAGACGAGCGCAGCCCTTGGACTCGTTGGGAGCCGCGCCAACCTTTGCCCAGCGCGGGGAGGCCGAGGAGCTGCCCCAGCTCCGGCCGGCCCGGCCCCGCCTGCCGGAGCGCCCCGTGCTCGGCGGAGCCCGGGGCTGCGCCCGCTCCGCGCGCGGCCAGGCGGGCCCGGGGCCCCTGCGCCGCACCGGGACCGGCCGCGGGCAGCGGAGCCGGAGCCTCCGCGCGGCGCCCGACCGCTGCTCCGGGCCGCGGGCTTTGTTTTCCAGCGGCACGAGGGGGCAGGAAAGCTACGACTTCCTGTCACAAAGGCAGAACACTTTAAAAACCCTGCGCCCGCAGCGGTCAGGAGGGAAGACACCCGTTTTATTATTTTCTTTAAACCCTTTTATCAGCACACCGCATCAAAATCTCTGCCAAATGCTTGGACTGAAGACCACATATAAATATATATAACAAACCTGAGGCATCTTGCTCAGGATGTCCTTTAGACTGTCCCAGAGAAAGTTTTTACTGGGACAGTAGATCCAGTCCTAGAAAATTTGACCCTTAATGAAAACAATGACAAACCTTATGATTAATACAGAAATATCTTCTGAAACTCCTAATAAAAAAAAGGTAATCTGCTGTAGTTGATGTGCTGCTATGACAGAATTAGGAACCTGAAGAAAAAGGAATTTAGGAAAGATATGCTGAAGAACACCCAGCAACCCCCCCTTCCCGCCCAAACCCAAACAACAACACCTGAAGCATGTTAAGTAAATCAGTTTAAAATCCTCTACCACAAAATTTCAGTATTGTTTGTAATATTAGGGACCCAAAATTGAAAACATTATCTTCATCAAATGCTTATTTTAATCAAATAGGGAATTTAGAAAAGGGAAACAATTTCCCCAATAAACATTTTTTTTCTCTCCAATTTAAGAACAGATTTTAATAAAAGTAATTGACCAACTCTTCTCAATAGAAATCACTAAATTTAGGGTTTTTATCACAAAGAATAGAGCTCTAAAATATTTAGGATTCCCTCTCCTCTGAGGCCCTGAAGCTTTAGCTCGTTGGAGTAAAATCGATACAATGGGAAAGTATTCTTGCTGTGGTTTAACATAGGTGGTTACAGAAATGTACTCCTGAACTCTGCAAACAAGATTACAATGCACTTTGCAGATCTGTACTCCTTACTCTTGCTTCAGTTGCCAGACTGGACTGCCGAGAGCAAAGACTTACAAACTTCTGTACCCCTCCTGCCTGCCCGGTACTCTGGGGGGAAGCTCACTGTGGTTGTGAGGCAAGGCAGAGTTTGAAGGTTGTACTTTGTCCTCTCTTATTATCCGAAGATAGACTTGAATAATTTAGCGTCCATGAGTTGAACTCCAGTCTACTGCCTGTGCTGAAAGTAAGGGTTGAAGTAAGTTAGTGCTGGACATCCCCAAATCACTTCTGAGGATCTTGTCAGAGTTGTAACCTTGACAAACAGCTTGCTTTAATACAGGATCTCACCCAGGTTTTAAATGAGACATTTTTCAGAAGGGAAAGAAAAAGTTATTAAAACTGCATTTGATACAACATCCAGAGTCTGGAGCACAGCTGACCCAGAGAACATCCTTCTACACCAGCTAATCATGCTTTGTGAGCCCAAACTCACTCCTAACAAGTAAATGGAACATGCATCATTATATAATATACAATATTATCCCCTTTCTTTATTCACGCTGTCTTCACACAGAGTACCATTTTATGTGTATTCCTTACTATCTATTCAAAATAGACAGTAGCATACAAGAACTGTGATACAATTTTATTTATTAAAAATAATTTACAATATTGGTAACATTGTATGCACAATTTTCATTAATTGAACTTAAGATATATCTATGCAATACTTACTGAACTTAAAACTTAGACTGTTCTGTTGGCTTTAAACAGCAGACAATGATTTGCATTTGCTTAAATAGTATTAATAGATATAGCTTTTTGTCCTTATACTGAGGTGTAAAATGTATAAACATCAACACTATCCCAAAACTTTGTAGTTTGGGATGGGGAGGAAGAGGGAAGCAAGAAGAGAAAACATTTACAAAAATTTTAACAAGATTCTCCCCACAAATCCAAATGGAGAGAGGTCTATGTTAAATACATCTAACACAGAGTCACTTCTCAAACAGGTACACGTCCTCCTATGCTTTAGGATACTAAAGAGAGCTCTAACTGAACGTTTGGTGTGTGAGCACAGCAATCCTGACTGTCCCATGCCCTGCCCCTGCCAGAGGGTTCCTGCCATTCCTGCCCACCCATGGCTGTCAGGGTCCCAGCAGTGTGCCCAGTTAAATGTCCTCATTGACTGCTGGGCTCCTGAGCTGCACTCTGCACTGGGAGAGGGAACAGGGCTGTTCTCATGGGTCATGAGCCAGCTGTTCCCCTGCACTGAGCCAATGGTACATGGACAGTGCTGTCCCACACAGCATTCCCACCCCACAGGATACGGGTCCAAGGGTAGGAGTGAGCCTGCACACCTCAGAAATGCCAGGCTTGAGCTTGCGGAGAGCTCAGCCTGCTGCAGCAACAATAGGAGCATCCAGCTGAGCAGCCCCTATGCCAAGCATAGCTCAGAACTTCTCTCTTGTGGACTACAAGACACATCAGTGTAGCAGAATTAAAGCAGCTGCTAAGGTCATGAAGCCCCCTGTGTCTCTAAAAAGAACTGACTTGCTTTACTGGTGACAACTTGCAAGTAAGCCTTGAAATTGCACTTCACCTCATCAGCTTGCCTTGACATGGCCTGGATCCCTGTCTCCTGAAGCATGGAGAAAGGGCAGGGGGCTGTGTTTCCTTATAGCATTAGTAATAGGTATAGAGCTGTAAATAGGCATGGAGTTGCAGTTGCACCATCTGCACCATTATGTACCAGCACTAAATTCCCATTTGCTCCCCAGTAGCATTTCCTTGAACTAAATCAAGAATATACCTTTGAGCTAGGACAAAATAGTATTACACACTGTCGTACAAGAAGTAGGACCTGCCCAGTCACTCTGGATAGAATTAATGGAAGTGTACCACAGAACAGGAACCCGTTCAGCGTTCAGTAGAATATAATATTCAAAACCACATTGATTTATCCCCCTTAGAAATGGCAGAAGTCACTGCAATGGTTTTCATCTCACCTAAAAGAAAATCGCATCAAACTAGAGAAATATAAAAACAGATTATACAGAACTTCAAAATTCAGTGAACTTTGTCTACCAAAACAGAAAAGTAAGTATCAAATTTATGTCAATCAAATTAGCTTGGCTTTTGAACTGTCAAAAATTAACACACTGTATTGATATAATTATGCGAGAGGTTTGGGGTGTTTTGGGTTCAGGGCTTTTTTTAAAGGAATGTCAAACATACTATTTAAAGATTTGAACAGTTCATCTGTTAGTTCACAAGTCAACTATTTCAGTGTCTGGTTATAAAAGTACATGTAAATAAAGCTAATATAGTCCTCTTGAATGTTTTGATATTTAAGACAACATTTATCAACAACAAAAATCCTTAAAGCAAAATCTTGACAATTTATAGGCAAACATTGCAGTTTTGTTCTCCAGCAGAAATTGAATTCTACACAAACTGTAAGTGGAGTTATGAAGCTTTTCAAGACAGGAGCACAGGAAGAGCCTGCTGGAGCTGCAGACTCACTTGCACAGCTCAGACACCACCTAAGCTCTGTAAAGCAACTCTGCATCTCCTGCCAATATGAGCTATGGAACAGGGGCTTTACCCTCAGTGTGCTGACAATTCCAGCCAGCTGGAACTGTGCCATGAAAGACAGGTTTGTTTAGTGCTCCAGGCTCCTCCTCAGAAGGGGATGCTCTGGAAGAGCTGGGAGCTGCCAGCATGTGAGAAAGCACTCAAAGGCAGTGTGGCCACCTGGCTCTTGAACATCTGACAAGTGTAATGCATTAGGCAGGTTGTATTTAAAGCAGAGGAATTTAAACAGCCCTAGCAAATGTTTTAAAAGGCTTTAAAGGTTAAAACATTACAAGGAGGTACACTGATGATATTGCAGAGAGCACAATAAAAACAGACATCACAAATTACAAAGTGCATCCCTTGAAGCAGATGTGACAAACTTTAATGGAAGGGCAAGAAAAAACATGGCTTAACTTGCACTAATGAAACAACTAGAAGATTTGTTTTTAAATGCAGAAAAATTTCCCATATTTCTAAGCACCCAGAATTTCATATATTTCATAGCTTGAGCTGTTTAAATCTGGATCCAGAGGAAATATAATCCCATAAAGGTAAGGAAGTCAACATCTGTGATACAAGATACCATGGGTCTCATGTGGACTGCTTTCTGTTCAGCCCATAACCTAAAGAAATGGAAAACTCAGTATCTTTTTTAAGCTCTGGTTGAGGAAAAAAAAAATCTGTTTGGCCTTTAAGATTCCATGCCATCTGCCACTCTTAAACCAACAAACAGCAGTATACAGACTTACAGGTGCAAAAAATGAGTGGAAACAACTGCAGAAAATCTTCTTACATAATAATCTTCAGCACAATCAGTTTTGATTTCGCATAGTTTATTTACAAAATGGTCTGATAAAACATCCCCTCCATACTTACAGCTCTCTTGTCACAATACACATGTTGATTTTAGCAATGTTTAATAGCACCATTAGAATATTATTTAAAATCAGAAAGGATCTCGTTGCAGTTACAATGATTCACAATCTTTACATCCATGGACGAAGTAACTTTGAGCACACTAGGACTGTTTGCAGTTCCACAGTACAGATTCCTGGGTACACACAAGGCATTTGCTGAGTTACCAGTTATGCAGGGTACCCAGAGAGTCAGTAGCTACTATAAGAATCTTCGAGCCACAAAGTTTAGACTTCCACCATTCTTGTATAAAGTTATCTCCATATTGTTTTCAAACAAGGCAATCACGCTGAATACTTTTCCAGTGCTTGTCTTCAAAAGAAAAGCAAAAAAAAAAAAAGAAACCAATTAAGCTTTGCTTTCACTTCCCCTTGCTTATTTCTCAGTCAACATTCTAACCCCAAGTTTTGTTGAACACAAGCAAATTCAAACCTCTGATATGCCTGTACAGCCCCAAGCCTGCTGGCACCAGATGGAAGGATGGCTTGCTGTGGTGCAATTTAGATGCATCTGGGAGCATGCCAGGGGCCTGTTGGTAACCAAAGAACACCAGGTCCCTAAGATGGCACCAGTTATGTTATGGGCTTGTTTACAGAGCATGGAGAGCTAAAGCCTCTCTCAAATCATCACACTAATGAAAGACAAACTTGTGGCAAGCACATTTCCCTCCCTCTCAGGATTTTTCATAGAGGTGCACAGAGAGAAATGAAAGAGAAAACAGTTTCTATTTCTGCTCCTTGTTTTTCCTATGTGGAATGTGTTTGGAGAATTGTTTACCTGGAGTGAGTGCTTGATTGGATTCTGGTGAGGATTGTTTGAGCCTGATGGCCAATCCAATCCAATCTGGACTCTCGAGAGAGGGTCACGAGTTGTGTTAAGAGTCAGAGAAAGTAGTATGTAGTTTTAGTATTCTCCTTTTATATAGTATATTAATGTATTTTAGCATAGTTATAATAAAGAAATAATTCAGCCTTCTGAAATGAGTCAGACATCGTCATTTCTTCCCACTGGTTTCGCCTGCATTTACAATACAAACTCAATTCTACCTTAAGACCAAGTCCATGGGGGGCAAAATACCACTCAGAATGATCAAGAATATCAGGCTGCACACAAAGTTGTGTACAAAGAACATGTGTATATGTACTTTGGGAAACTCCATCAGCCCGGACAAACTTCAGTCACGACTATAAGCTTACCTTCCAAGAGAACGAAGTTCTGTCTTTTCTTGCTTTGCTTTCTATCATCAGAATTAAGGTTTTTTTTCTCTGCATTAGAATATTCAACAGAGAAATTAAAAATATTGCAAAGATACCTTAATATCCAATGTCATTCTGGGTGACAAGTCTGGAGGGAACAATATAGAAAATTGCTCTCTGCCAGTGAGTCCCAGAGTACTTGGATTTTCCCCAGGACGAAACTGAAGTGGAGCGATGCCAATTCCAATCAGCTGACTCCTATGAACCTTCTCATAGCTCTCAGCTAGGACAGCTTTAACACCCTGGAAAAATACAAGCAGAGTGAAACACAGAAGTAACCTTCAAACACAGATTATGTCCAACATCTTGCAATTCAAACTCAATAGAGAGTGTGCTTTGCACAGAGTCCTTTAAGTACCCTGGTAACATCATTTAGTCCCAGCTAGATGGAAGCCAACAAGCCAGAGCAGGCCCATGCAGTGTAAAATGGAGTTTGTTACAGACAGTGACCATGCTGGGGTTAATAGGACATGAATCAATGGCTGACTCGGAATATATTCTCAGTATCAGTAGAAATTAGCCTCCAACAATGAGATACTGAACACTTCATGGAGGCCAAACAGAGGTCAACGTAGACAAATGCCTGATTGGTCTCAAAGTCTGGCATCCAAGACAGTAAATTACACAATGAGGAAATTCAGATCTATCCTGACTAGTGGTTCTCTCCCATGAAGATTCTAACAAAGAGATTACACAATGTGTTTTTAGGTATTTCCCGAAAAATTAAAACCACCCCTAAACCCAAACAAACCAGCAGTACCAGTAAAAAAGGCCCTTTTGCAGCCCAGTCTCTTGAGCTTCCCAGTCCATACTTCTTTCCTGCTAGAATAATTACAGGAATGCCTTCCTTCTGGTACAGCTCTGCTGCTTCAAACACATCTAGCTGTGGAATGACAAAATGACACACTTTGAGTGAGTTCTAAACTTGCACTCCGCATTCCAGAGTAGCTGTGCAAACAAATATATTCCTACCGTTTGTCCAGATGGAAAGTGAATGGTTTTAGGAGCTGGTTTTCCTATGAACTTATTCAGAAGCTTGATATTTGCAAAGGTACCTCTTGTCATCACAGCATCATTACCTCTTCGAGCCCCATAAGAGTTGAATTCACGAGGTGTGAGTCTGAAATAAAAAGCAAATTGAAAGAAATTGGTTAAAGATTATCTGATTTAAAAGGATATTAGATTTTTTCCTTATAATTATTGCAGCATATCTAAGTCTTCAGTGGAAGATGTAAAGAACTGGACCTCCAACAAATGTAATTATCATAAATCATGAACAATGTGCAAATCACTGCTAGGTTATTCATGAGGAAAGCCGAAATTTAAAATTAATTTTTTACAATTTTTTTATTAAGTGCTGCAAGCACTTAATAAGTGTGGTACTTACAGAAGCATTATGGGGAGACTGCTTTAGGAAACAACCTACCTTACTAATCCTCTTACCATTACCAGCCTATTTATTAATACTGATTAAGTATTTTGCTTTTCCACATGTAGTCTCCCCTTTCTGCAGACAGACATTTCTAGAGAAGGTGGCGATGCTGATCCATTATTCAGCAGTGCTCACCCTTTGCTGGTCAGGTACTTGGCAGCAGCACTGCTCCTCGCAATGCTCCCGGCAGGGGAAATGTGATCCGTGGTGACAGAGTCCCCCAGGAACAGCAACACGTGGGCGTTCTCAACTGCCTGTGGTGGAACTGCTTCTTTGGCCTGACAGGGCGGGGGAAAACAACAACACAAGGGAACAAAAGGAACAGTAAACATTTTCTTCCAGGAACTAGAGACATAAAATATATCTGCAGTCTGTCCAGGATGGACAGACCCCACTCATTCCAGAGACACAAATATTTAAAAGACTTGAGAAATATGAGTGACAATTAAATTTTTTAGTTCAACATTGAAGCTTTGCTGTAATAGCTATTCTTTTACTTTAATGCAATGCATATAATCTGGTGGATAGATCCACTCTACTTACAAGTTTATCAAAAAAAGAAGGACATCTAATATAAGTAGATTTTAAATCCCAGGGAAATAAAGTTGATTCTGGTGCTTCCAGTAAATTCCATCGTTTGTTTCCTTTCTAGAAGAAAGAAAATTTATCAAAAATAACAGAAGTTAGTTTGTTTTATTTTTACAGTCAAAGCCAAAAGACATATTGGTGATTTCATTAATTACTATTATTTAGTAAATAATTTTCTATTACATATTACAAATTACATCACCGGGTATTACTTAGGAATCACTTTTAAATACGAGTACCCATCTCAGTTATGCCCTCCATAACTACAACAGAAATCAAGGGCAAACCAATCACATTCAACTGCAAGATATCACAAAGCTACAATGAAATGCAACCTTTAAATTATGTAGAACAGACCACTCTTACCTCCATCTTTTCTTTCAATTCCTTAAACATGGATGATATCACACGCTCCTCCTCCACTGTGTGAAGTTCTTGTCGGGTGGGCCAAATATCTCGTAAGTAAATACTTTTGCCATTGAAGCCAATGCCTGAGTAAGATTTTAAACACAACAGTAGTTTGGAAGAATAAACTATTAAACTTGAGATTTGTATTAGAATATAGACATGTATATTTTCAGGCCTGCAGAGATGGTATCAGATAGACAAAAAATTTGATCAGTTAAGTGAATGCTTCGCTTTAGCCATGAGCAAACCAAATATGGCTGTGCTTTCTCTCCAAATGTATTGTCTCTGGGTGGTGAAACCACGTGTAGCAATCTGTGCCCATGTGCACCAGCTGCAGAAACAGAAGCTGTAGGAAAACACTCACCCAAGGGCTCCGTGTCAAAGTCTATCTGCACGGTGCCCGCGATGGCGTAGGCCACGACCAGCGGGGGGGACGCCAGGTAGTTGGCACGGACACAGTCACAGAGGCGGCCCTCAAAGTTCTTTGTGCCAGACAATACCCCACAGGCAATGATATCACCCTGAAAGGCAGACCCAGACATACTGCTGCTGCAGTTTGGAGTACTTCAACAGCTTCTGCTATTTCTATTGACTACGTCAGATGTCCTTTTAGCATTGCACTTCAAATATTTACTCTAACACAACAGGCACAAAAAAGGCATTTTGCTCTCTCTCACTACACTTCTCACTTTCTTTTTTGACCCTCTGATGTGCTCTCCTGTTACTTCATTCAACTCCTCTCCTGCCATTTATTTATTTTTCTTCAGCTTCAGAAGAGAAAAAAGCTGTAGCTGTTTAGACAGTGCTAGTTAAAATTATTCAAGCACATAGCTCTTCAAAACCCTCCTCTTCACTTATGATACAAAATCTACACATTGCATCCTCTGCAAGATTAGATCATATGAATTTATCTTGTAATTTATAACTGTGTTCTACAAATACCACTAATTACATTTACTTTACACAGCAATCAATTGGCATGGTCTCCCTCCAACAAGCAAATAGCTAACAATATCATATTAAATCCAAACCAAAAATGAAGTGTATTTTGCATGGATGACTGTATTTCTGAATTAGTTAACTGAGTGAGAAATACATTTCTGTCTTCAACAAGCCAGCCAGAACTTTACCTGTTTTATTGCATTCCTGATGGCTTCTGGCAAAGGGGCCATGTTTCCAACACAGGTGGAACACCCATAACCAACAACCTCAAACCTGAATGGGAAAAACCAATCAAGTCACACATGGTCATGAGCCATTTATTAACTGCTTTTGATGTTATTAACAATCCCTACGAATTTTTGTGTCTCTTGGAAGTTAAGACTTTTTAGAAAATGAAGAACAGACACTACATGCCACTGATGTAAACCACACTGGTTCAATATTCTGTAACAGTGCCCAGATGTAAACAGCTGGGCACTGTTACAGAATATTGAACATATTCTGCTACTGCTACAGAGCAACAAAACTAAACAACCCTTGACAGCAGCAATGATAAGAGAAGACAAATACAGACTGTCCTGACAAATTTGCATCCAGCTTCCACTTTAGGAATACATCATCAATACATCCTGTCCTGCGAGTCACCTAAAACAAAGTAATTTGTGACTGGAAAACCAGCTCTGATGTATTAGAGCTACATATCAGAAATTTTGAAGTGGAAATACAATGAAGCAGAATAATTTTAAGTCAGCAAGTAAGCGAAACAACAGTCTATTAAGTTAGGAATTAGCCAACCCCAAATGAACAGTAATCCTATTTATCAGCCTGTACAACCCCCGTATGCATCACTTGCCCAGACTCACCCCAAGCCAGGCCTTACCCAAGCTTGCTGAGGTATGGCAATACTCCACTGGAACTGAGGTAATGTGTAACCATGCCACTGCCAGGTGATAAACTTGTTCTGATGTAGGGCTTCACCACGAGGCCAGCCTCAACAGCTTTTTTGGCCAGCAGTCCTACCAAACAAAAAGGAAAAAAGGACACAGATTTTGATTTGTATATCCCATCACAGGACATCTGTATTCTTCTACCTTAGTTAAATCAAACATAAAAACCCCCAGAGGATTAGACAACTTTCAGTTTATTAAACTATTCAAGCAATCACTGGCCTGAATAAAGTTTTTTAATGCATAACAATACCATGCAGAATTTTGTTCCCATTCTTGGAAGGTAGACACCCATTTTACTTTCTCTAAGACAAATCTCTTTCCCATGTTCTAGCTCATAGTGCCAATCCATTCAGCCTCCAGAGACAGGCCACACAGACCTAAGGGGAAGCTCACCTTGGCCACAGAGGATCTTAAAAAGAAGAGAGCAAGGTCTGACAGATGAGCTGTTCCAGCAAAATCATCTGCAGCTTGCGAAGGTGTGGCAAATACCCCTGAAGCAATAACAGAACAACTGCTCAGCAATACAGAGTTTCTGTGCTGGCTGTGGCATGACAGCTCATGAAGGATGAGGACAAGCTGGAAGCTAAAGCCCACCTCCTGCATCAGCTATGCCAACTGTGCACTGACAGGAGCCCTTGAACTGCTTACTTGCTGTTATATTACCAAGTGTATAGATTTTGTAATTGCTCTCCTTAATACTGCTTTATGGGACAAACTTAGATTGTATTATGGAAAAACAACTCTCCCTATTTACCCCAGTCAGAACCTATAAGCTAAGGCTACAAGTCTGCAGTTTCAAACCTGTAAAGAGAACCTGCAAAAGTGAAGGCGAGGGCTGTGAAACATGGGAGCACCATTAAAATGCTGAGCTGTCTGGTCCCAACATACCTGCAGCAAGCATGACAGATGGATTGCAATTGTTTGTACAGCTGATGACTGCAGCAATGACAACGCAGCCGTGAGACAGCTTGTATTCATTTCCTTCATACTGAACAGGCACAATGTCATTCTGCTTCTCAGCTGCAATCTGAAACCCTTTAACACCAGACTGAGTGACAAAAATACATGTTAGCAATTGTTACAGTACCAAAAGGATGACAATACGACAAGACCAAGTGAACACTGGTTTTGAAATAATACTCAGCTGTGCCACTGGGAACCCTTACATAATTTTAAAAGCAGAATCTCTGTCTGTAAACGGGTCTCAGCCTTCTTCCTTCACAATGGTTTTAACTTTGCAACAGTTGTGAACAAGTGCCAGTCTGTGTGGCTGTTCCACAACTCACTTCCTTGTATACATGGAAGAACACCCCCTCAAGAAAACATGTCTAATCTACACGATACGTGTTCCTGAATTAGAACCATATCCACAATTTTAATTGCAAAAGGGTGGTAACTAAACCAGAGTAGGCCCATTAGCATTTTCCACACTCACCTGAGTGCTCTTCAGCACTCAAACATCCTCCAGAGGTCTCTTTCAACCTCACCCTTTGTCTTCCACCATCAGCTATGATCTCCAGCACAACTCAACCACAGTACCACAGGCCTCATTATAAGCTGTTTCTAATACTGCTGTAAGTCTTGAGCATTAATGATAAATGAAATGAAAATGAAAGTACATTCCTGTATTAGCTGCACTCTTCAGATTCCCATGGATATCCCTAACCAAAACCAGTACCTTCAGAGTAAAAACTTCACTCTGTGAAGACAAATTAAACTGTAAAGAAAAATCATTTGCTAATGCAAGAACTCCAAACACTCAACTACAAATCTTGGTTGTCTTTCTGCATCTTCTTTACAGTGTGATGAGTTTTCTTAGGGTAAATTCTATTACAGAAATTAAGTAGTATAAAATTCTTTAAAAAAGGCTGAAAATGTGAAAATGTTTGCTAAGCTCACACTATGGACTACCTAAAGTTCCTTCTCCCAAGCAATCTAAACTGTGAAGTTAAGGACTTTGGGAAACTCATGTTCCTGCTAAACACACCTATGATTTACTCTTGGGATGCCTGTCAAGCAAGAACAGAACACCCTGGACAACCAGTTGTGTAGCAATAAGCTCAGTAGGTATGCAAGGAATAGGTAACACAACACTTATTCATGTGAATGATAGAAAATACCTTTTGAAGCAAGTATCAGCAATACAAACCTTTTCATTTAAGCAGGCTTGGAAGTCACTTTTCATGTTATTAACAGCCACTCTATCTTGGGATCTCTTGGGGCCACTGACATATGGAATTATAGAACTGAGACTAACTTGCACCACCTAAGAAACCAAGAAACAGAAAGTGCAAGCATTACCAACCCCAGCCCAGCAGTGCATGGAATATATTCCCGAGATGCCCAGGAACTCTTGTTCCAAGTTTAAATGTTCTCAGGTGTTTAGAACTCTGGGATTCCATTTTCAACACCTCTCACTCGAGAGGCTATTCCTCTTATTCCAAATGTTTTAACATTATCTGTAACTTTTTGACCATTCACAGTCCTTGGGATGACTGGAATTCAGCATCTGTATTGACATAATGTTACTGTGATTCCCTTCTTATCCCCCCTCTACATTTTACAAACTCTTCTTTCTCAAAACTGTGAGTTAATAAAAACAACTTTGCTGAAAGCAATGAAAGTTACAGTGGGAGAGGAGACTGTGAAATCATCTGTAATTATTCATGAGAATCAAATAAACAACTACTTGCAAGCATACCTGGGAATACTGAGGCTCTCTGGAAGAACCCTCATCATTTCGAAATAACTTCACAGCTTTAAGATATGCTTCTGTGACTTCAAGCTTGGCCTTATCAAAACCTAAGGAAGTCATATCAAACATGAGAAAAGTCACATTAAAGGCATAAATAAAATAAATCACATAACTTACAGACACTCAGATTGTTTTAAGTGTAATATTCAAAGCAATTTTTTTCACCACTTCCATATCCCAACTTCTATTCATGAATGACACACAAATTAAAACATTTATAAATTATGACAGTTTTTTCTAAATTATCTTAACTTTTCTTCTTACATCAAAGAACAAAATAAGCTATTCCAGCTCTAGCATAAGTCTTACTAAATTGACAGTTGTGTCCCTGAAGTCCATAAGGCTTTTCTGTGTTAGGGCTTCCTTGTCTAATACAGACCCTGTGATTAGCTGACAATAGGCAGTATAGCTGGCTAGTCTTCCACACCCATTTGTTTGCCTTCCACTGATCAGACAAAAACATTTGCTATTGAAAGCATTTAACTCTTATTTGAAAGTGACAGGTCTCAGTCTCAGTCATCAAGGAGCTTTTTTTGTCATCTGTCACCCTGTGGCTTCCTGTTTGCAGTAGCTTGATAAGGAACTGACATCCTCCTTGCTTAGCTTGAGATGCCAGCGAAATCTTGCACTTCAAAGGGAAACATAAACCACTGGGAAAAATCAGAGACATGTTCAGATTTGTTCTGCAGTTTCACTTATTAATAATAATAATAATTTTAAATTTTGATTTTGCAGGTGGTTATCGGATTAATTTCAAATCAAGAAGACTTACATTCCATACATATTTCAAAATAAGTGAAAGCTTCCTTAATATTTTTATAGGCTTACATATGCTTTCGAAAACCAGGACTCTGGATGTTGAAAAGCAGTACCATGTTGGTAAATCAGGCATTAGACAAATGAACCAGACTGGGCAGAAACCTCAAGCACAAGTCTAATTACATGTTAAATCCACATCAGAACTCGGCAGAAAAGCACCACATAACAATTAAGGAGTTTTAAGCAAAAATTCAATAGTTCTTATACTGGATTTTTCTGCAGAGCAAAAAACATATTACCACAACTGAAAACCACAATTACAATGAATCCTTGCTTTAGTTTAATATTTACCTGCATGCTTTAAGTGCTTCAATGTCACATTATCAACAGGGAAAAAACTCAGAATAGCACCATATTCAGGACACATATTTGCTATTGTGGTTCGGTCTGCTACGGACAGCTGGGAAACACCACTCCCAAAAAACTCAACAAATTTTCCAGCGACATCAGCTTGTCTAAGATGCTGTTGGAAAGAACACACAATACCTGGTATACGAAGAGGTACAGTGCGAGCTGTGTTTGTTACAATTCACAAGTCATGAGCATTTAAAACAAAAAGTTGAAACCCTAAAGACAATGTTTGGAAAAAAAATATAAAATTATAATGAATTATTTTTAGTTAAAGAGGGTCTGTAAGCAAACCACTATAGAGGGGAAATAAAAAAACCCCACTACTTCAAAGGACTAGCAAATAAAAATGGCTAGAGATTATTTGTACTTTTCTGCACTGCCACAATTAAAGGCATACTAAAAACACTCCCCTCATATAATTAATTTCTCAAGCAACACTAGTAGTACTTGCATTAATCTCTCTGTTTGAAAAGGCATTGAACTTGTACCTTTGTAATGCTGAGAACGATGTCTATGGATGTGGCAAAGGGGCTGACTGTGCCTGTCAGCTCACAGCCCACCACCTCAGGCAGGGTGAGGGTGAGTGGCATTCCCAGCATCACCGCTTCCGTCTCAATGCCCCCGACGCCTGCAGGAAGAGTGGGACATGGCTTGTCACACCTTCACCAACCTATACTCCGTGCGCTCAGCTCCGAAAAAATAATAAACCCCTTTATATTAAGCCTAAAGACTCGTGACAATAAACATATTGCTGCTTTTCTCCCACAAATGAAGGGCATTGCTCCATTTCCAACAAGGACACAGCAAGAAATTTAAAAGTTCCATTAAACATTTGCACATCAAAAATAAAATCAAGCAAGACTATTGCTCCAGTGAGACATCACAGTCAACTAGAAAATATTTTATATCTAAAACTAATCTTCTGTGAGAAAAGAAACTTCCATACAAATTTCTACTGTACAAACAGCACCTATTTGAATATCAGCTACTTTTTGGTTGCTTTCTCTTTAAATTACAAGGGATTAATTACAATTCTCAATGGAAAGAAATGTTATTCAAGATTACTTGTAGACAAAAAAGATTCAGAACAGTAATTCAAGACAGTCTGTTATGCTTGAGATACAAACAACCAGCGGGAAGAAATATTTTTTAGTGAAGCTTTGGTTGCCTTTCCAAGAGCAATGAAGTTCTGAGCATACTTACCCCAGCCCAAGATACCCAAGCCATTTACCATGGTTGTGTGCGAGTCTGTGCCAACCACGCTATCAGGATGCAGGAAATCTTTCACGTCAAAAACCACGCGGGACAAATATTCCAAATTCACTTGATGCGCCATTCCAATCTCGGGTGGAATTATGGAAATATTCTCAAAAACTTTTGAACTCCACTGTAATTTTTCCAAAAGGAGAATAAAAGAGTTGCATTTTTTTTAAAGCTACATTCAATTCTCAGAACATAACTAAAAGAACAAATGAACACAGAAAAAGAGGAGTCCTTGCTATTTATCCAAGTGGCTTTTGTCCCTTTGTCAAACAGAGCCCTTGGATACATTCTTAATCATCAACAAAAGCTTTCACTGAATTCCTCTCAAGGCTGAATGAGTAATTCATGCCCCTTTCAAAAGTAGGGCTGCAGAAATCTCTTACCTTCCAGTTTACACAACTGATTACAAGCCCACCAAAGACTGGTAATCAGACAACAGAACCTAAGCACTTGTATCTATAGCAGAATTTATATTTATAGCATAACTGAATTTAGGTTGACACTCCAGGGTGAAACCACTTGCAAGCTCAGGATGGTACATTTAATAGACTTGACACGGCAACTTGTAACAAGATTCAGCTTGGCCATTTCCTTCTTTAGTAACATAAAAGCTAATTTTTAACTTTCAGAAAGAAACCTCTAGTCTACATCCATGAAAAGATCATTGCAGTGAATTCCTAAACCACATCAAAACAGAGGATAAGGATCAAACAGGAATGTTGCAGAGCCCTGCCCCGAAGCAGAGAAGCTGATGTTCACCACAGGACTTAAGAGCAGCCATAGCTGAACACTGGTCTTCACTCAACACTTCCAACTTCATGAACTTTTGTTAACACAGTTGTGGATAAATGACCCTTTCAGCCAGAAACTCACTGTGACCTAAGGCACTGAGCTCATGAAAGGCATTAAAAACACCAGTGCTTCATAAATCCCCACTGACAAGAACCAAATCAGAGTAAACTTGATTTCAAGTTAGAAAGTCAATTTTCTTCTCTTGTTTAAATTCAGATTTGAAAACTTGACATTTCCAAATGATTACGTTTAATTTATCATGTAAACCTGAATACTGGTGGACAAATGACTCTTAAAAAAGCCGAAACCACAAAGGCTGCAGGTACACAGACATACCTTAAAAAATTGAAGCCTCTCTCTATTTCTGCCAAATTCCATCTCTTGATTTTTCAATACTGTCTCAGGCCTAGGAAGAAAACAAGTTTACAACTACTGTCATAATTTATTTTAAATTACACAAAAACAATTTTTAGTTTGTTTGCTGAAAGACTTATTTAAGCCTGCAGGAGTCTTTGAAGAGGTTTATTAGAACAAAGATAATTCCTTCCCTGCAGCAAGTTTTCTGTAAACAATGAAAAATAGCTGATTTTATATGTGCTGTGTCTGAGAACCTGTTTATTCTAGGTATGGTTTGCCTAAAGTGTGTGATCTCAAAAATACTTTGAGAGATCTATTCCAAGCATGTACTACAATACACAGAAGCTTTTGTTCCCTCTCAGTTAACTCACAGGCCTGCACATCTCAAAACTCCATACATTAAACCAAGATGTTCATTAGTTCAATTGTAACTATCCTCCATTTTAATATTTCCCTCCAAGCCACAAGTTTTTCTTCACAAGTACTCATCAGTAGTCTCATAAAATGACCTATCTTTTCTTTGTATGTGTTATTATTTATTAAGATACTGATACCTCTTCTAACAGAATACTTTGTAATTTAAAAGGAATAAACTCTGCTTTGAGTAGCTGAACAAGGAAAGGAACACACTTGCTATATACCAGGAAGGAAGTCCTCAATTCTTAGAAGTGTATTTCACTTTGAAGTCATGACCTTCCCTTTCTTTTCTGCAGCAGGTCAGCAGCTCTCCTGGTTCACCAAGCCCCGAGAGACAGTCAGTGTTCACCCTGCAGCTTCATAAATACCACTGCTGGTGTGCTGTCAGAACACTCCTGCATTCCTACACCAGTACTGAGCAGGAACATTTCCACATCCATAACACTACCACAGCATTCCACACAATATCACTGCAGGATCTGATCAGCTCTTTAATTGTACACCTGTCCAGCACAGGCAGATAGGGATCTCAACAATCCATCAGACAAAGAGGCAGCAGCTGAAGGAGGACAATTACACATAATTGGCATAGATGGAACAGTGTGCAATGCCCTGTTACTGACACAGAAATCTGGGAGAGGCACAGACATGAGGCTCCTCTGGGCTACTACACAGGCAGGATATTTACTGCATTTCAACTCAGTCATAGATCGACTGTGAGATCCCGTACAGGCTGGAGGATATGTATAACCTAGTTCTTAGCTCTTTAAGAGCAAGAGACTTCTGTAAAGTTATTACAAAAATCTATGAGTTACTTTTAGAAAGAAATTAATGCTTCATTAAGTTACTCACTCAGGCTTGCTTTGTAACAGACTGCGAATTACTCCTGTGCTTAGTTGTTGTTGTAAAGAAATGAGAGAAGTGGCAATATTTAATTTAAAAGTCACACCCATGAGCCGATAGGTGGCCATCTGCAGAATGTTCAGTGAAGCTCTTCTTGTAAAAAGCAAAATTTGCAGACTAATTCTTGTCTGCTACATCTGACCTACTTCTAGATACTGAAACAACTTATCTGTGGCATGGGTGAAAACTACAGAAGGATGTTTAAAAAAAAAAAATCCAGTTTCTCTGAGCTGTCACAGGCAGTGCTCCACAAGACAAAGGCAAAAGGCAACTTAGCAAAGGAGCTTTCTTACTCAGGCACAGGCTGCAGGTGGAAGGGGCAGAGGATGGGGGTGTTCTCGATCTGCGCAGAGAAGGGTCCCGAGCTGCGGCCGGCCTCGCCCGCACTGCACGAGCCCTGGCAGCCGCTGTGGCCCCGGCACGGGGGCGGCTTCCGCAGCGGCGGCTTCAGCGGGGACAGCCTGGCCAGTGGCTTCTGCTCGCCCCCACCGGGGTTGGGAGCGTTCTGGATTGCACTGCAACATCAAACACAGCATTCATTGAGGCACTGGCAATATGCTTCTTCATGCACACACCCCGCACACCTCCGCCTGTATTTTCTGCAATCCCTTCAACAGCTTATAAAATAGTATCTGAAAAAAGAGTTATTTTATTACAATCCTGTTGCAAAGTGAACTATCGCTGGAGAAACTTAGTTAAGAAGTGAACAGAACTGGATTGTCTGAAAGATTAACACCAAACAACTCCTTCCATTTCTTCACAACAGACCAGAAATCTTTTTAAATAGCATTGCAAAGGCTGAACTCAGAGTTTTAAACTTGGAAGATGTGGGTAGAGTCTCATACAAATGGTAGACTGAACTTAGTGCTGCACATGTTCTATTAAAACCACAGAGGAATGATTGCAGGCAAAGGTTTCTCAAGGAAATAAACATAACCTGATCATAATTAGGCTTTTATACAAATTCTTGAAGGCACAGAGAAATTGTATACACTATTCAAGCCAGTCAGAAGTAAGAGAGAAAACCCAAGATTTAAAAAAAAAATAAAGTCCATATAGCACACTACCTTCTATTTGTGCAACATTCGGTCTCTGCAGGAGAGCAAAGAAAGCTTATTGTGAAAAACTAATGATTTTCACCTCTCTCCATAATTATTAAATCACAAAACTGCACTTAAAGCCACTGCTTTCTTCTGTCTCAGTAACACAGCCAGATCCTTACTTATCCCAAGTGCAGGGCATTGCCTGGCCTCAGTAGATACCTTGTCTAAATCCCACCACAGCCCACCAGGCTGTAACCCACAGATGGGAGCCCTCTATAAAAGCAGCACAAACCACCCTGCAGCAAAGGGTTTCTTATCACAGGCCAGCAGCTGCTGAGCCCCACAGCTTTCCAAAGGAACGCTCCAGAGGCCGGATTTATCATTACAAAGCAGCATGTGGAGACCTCTTGCCAACACTTGGTCTGCCTGATAATTTTAGGCTGTCCTAATTGCAAAGGAATCAGCTGTCCCTCTGGACCCAGGCATGGACAGAGCACACAACTGACACAACACATACGCAGGACAACAGATCATCTGCAGTTTTTGCTATTCTGATACTCAGCAAACTGAAATCCTGTGCGTATTTGGAAGGTTGACAGAAATGACTCACACATCCATATCCTTTGACCACAGGCTTTTTCCCCATGAACTTTTAAAATTTCCAAAGAGCCTGAGCAGTTTATGCAATTCTGCATGGGTTTTGGAAGGCTCCACAATCGAGAGGCAGGGAACAAAGTGAAGGGATGCTGCATTATTTCAGTACTTACTACAGCAAACACTAAACAAAAGCTCCAAGTTTTTCCTCCTGCGCAGTACTTATGTTTCTAGCTACGGCAGCCCCAGGCTGTATTCATCACATCACTGCCTGTCAGACAAAGAAAACCATGCTGGTAGCCCTCCAGTTCCCTTACTTTTCCAGACTTCTCCAAGTATACTTCTCTCTCTGAAATGTGGTGTTCTCACCTCATTTCTGTGGTGTTAAATCAAAGCCCATAAAAACGCAGACTAGTCACAAGCCATGGGCTGCAGTGACAGTCTTTCAAAATGCCCAGTAGAACTGCAGGCCCCTTCTCTGGAGCTGTGACAAGGCAGCCATGTTTGGAAACAAAGTTCTGTTTAACTTGAGCAATACATTCAGAGCAAAGCAAAACAGCAAACGCCCCCTGCCTCATTCTCTTGATACACATTATTTTCTAGAAACCATGCCAGATCCTGTTATTTCAGCAAAATCTTGCCCAGAATTTGGATTATCAGTCAGCTTCACCCTTAAGGCCTCACAAACATTCTTTCTCTCCCTCAAGAGTGCTTATCCACTTTTATCCAGCACTTTTTCATATACCACCGCATCTTGTTTTAGGGATCCACATATGGCAAATCATTTGATGGGATAGTAACAAGACCTAAATGAATCCACACTTCAGTGCCAGACAAAATGTATTGCTTGTAAAAATAAAATTATAAAAAATTACGTTACCATTTGCTGAAATCAATCTGCAGAGAATGGTCAACAGTGAGATCAGTTGGGCAGGCAGGATTGACTTTCACTGGATCTCCTCCAGCATTTCTCACAGCTTCCCTCATGGCAGCAAAATCCACCATTGCTGGAATTCCACTGACAAGACAGAAAAACAAAATAGTAAAACATCATGAGACATTAACTCACTGAAATGCACAAACTTTTTTCATTTTATCCAAGTCTGGAAGCAGCTATTTCTTATTTCAGAAAATACACCTCTTATTCTCTAAATTGTAAAGGACTTGAGCCATTTTTAAAGTCACTGGAGTTGGTACACCCTCTCAATGAGGAACAGCGTGTCTGAAGGAAACATACCAAACAACATAGGCCATCTCAAAGATAATCACACTTCTCTTGTGTCTTGCTTTGCTTCTCAAGTGTGATGGTACTTCAGTACAAAAGGGATCTTTAGATACTCCTTACCTTTACAACAGGACCTTGCCATGCAAGTAAAGCTCGTGCTATACATTTAACACCTCAGCATGTATCATTTGTCTAACCGCTATTTCTGAAGCTTGTAGCATTTCACAATATTTTACTGCTGTACAAAACAGACAGAGGCAATGTTTACAGAACACAGCAGTACATAAATCTTATTGACTTTGCCTATTAAGCAAATATTGCCTCATTTTTATTATCAGCATAATTCCTTTTTTAAATTATGTCACTTCTTAATAAATATACAGAGTCAGCAAGACAGCTTAAATGCAGTATTTGCAAACTGCTGAAGGACTGCCCTTTTAGCTATGCCATAGTCAACTCACTAAGAAAGTTCAACATCCTAAGAAGCTGCTTTTTATATATATGTATTACGTATATATATATGTATTTCTATATATGTATTATGCATGGATTCAATTGGACTAATCATAGTGAAGTAAGCAATATCTAATCTTCAATTATCTCAAGGAAGAACTCTCAGTGACCGTGTGAACTATCAACCATCTGGCTAGAGCCAAAACATCACCACTTCCCTTTGTATTCTGGCTCTTATCCTGTAAAGTGCTCCTTGCAGGCCAGCAGTTTCAGCCTCACCAACCTACCCCAAAGCCAGAGTACCCTACAAACAACTCCTACCCTCGCACCATATGGAATAATCATGAGAAATCTACTGCACAGCAGAGGCAGTGCACAGGTTTCTACCACCTGGGTATCAAGACGGGAAGTGTGATTTATTCTCACGCCAAAGAATTCAACACAAATTCACTGAGCTTGCACAGGTTCTTTTGGGGGTTTTGCACAAACCCACACACTTACGTGAAGTCTTGAAGAACAACTCTGGCAGGACAGAAGGGCACTTCAACATGGTTCTGTTTTATTTTCCAGTCCAAGATGTTCATAGCATCCGTTTCTTTCACTAAGAAGCCATCGCAGTTGCGGACACTGGACTCAAACAACACTCGGATGGAGTAAGGCAGAGTATCTGGGGTGAGGCAAGGGACAGACCCCATGAGTGCAGCACGTGCAGCTTACACAGTTTTTTAAAATTGCAACAAATTACAATCTCACATTTCTGATGAATTCAGGGTTTTTTTTCTAGGGTTTGGATGGATGAGAGCTTCAGGAGCCTGCTTTTCCAGTTGCCTTTGGGTTTGATCTTCCCTACACAATATGGAACAGAGCTGCAAATGCATGATCCTATGGGATTTTAATGGGAGATCCCAATGGCTTGTGCACACTGTTCAGACAGTGATATTTCATAAGGTATACTAGGCTGGCAGAGGAGAGATGCAAGGAATACAGACCTGCAATTACTGATCAGAGCAGGACAAAAGCAACAACTACTGGAATACTGAAAACCATTTTAACTGTAAATTTTGCCATTCCATAACTCAAGATACCAAGTCAAAGCAACCAATGCCAGAATATTATTTTCAATAAACAGTGATACAAAGACCAGAAACCATTCTGCCATGCAGCTCTATTAAAATTAACACACTCCCTAAAATATAAAGAACATTTCATTAAATATAGCTTAAGTTAGTTTGCTACTGATATGAATCAAGATAAAGACAAGCAGCAGTTTCCTTCACAGAAAAACAGGGGAAATGGAAATGAAAATTAAATAAGAGGGAAGAGAAAAAAAACCCAATGTCACTATTCACTGCAAACAAAACAAAATAACCACTAAAGAAACAAAATTAAGATTGATTGACATTTCTCCGTCAAATCCCACTATTTTCAGCATAATTCAAGCAGGCAGTTAGCTTCATAAGAACAGTGAGAAATCCTAAAAAAAGTTAGGGAAGGAAGGTGAAACAATTAAGTTCTGGTTTTAATAAAAAAAATAAATTTAGTGGTCTCAGCCTAATCCAATTGTTTGTTCACAAACTACTAATATAGAACTTGCTGACTCTGTTTTCACTGTGTCTTTGTGAGATAATATACACTATTGTATATATTTAGACAAGTCACTATTTTAAGATTTGAATAAATTTGAGTATAAAGATGTCATCCAAAAGGTCTCATGAACCTTCATGCCACCACTCTCTTGATTTAAAAGCCAGATTCCCAGAGAACTTGTTTGCTTTCTTGTGGGTTAAAAATCTCACTGCCCCAGGGGCTGTTCAGCACCAGCTCTGGAGAAGCAGCTGCTCCTCTCCATGAGGCACCAGCAGGTCCTATCTGCCACACAGAGCAGTCTGGGGCTTCCAGGGTACAGGACAGCTCCAGCCTCGGGGCGACATCCGGCACAGGCCCTCTGGGAGGCTCTGGCACGGCCGTGCCTGGCACACAGGAGCTGCAGGCAGAGCTGGCTGGCTCCCCCCGAGGGGAAGGCAGATCTGACCCGGCTGCAGTGGCCAGCGCCTCCCGGGGCCTGCAGCCGGGGGAGGCGGGACTTCGCAGCAGCGCCGGAAGGGACACGGCCACTGCGCACAAGGGAAGAGCAGCACGGTTAGGCACAGTATCATGGGAGGCAGTGGAATCTCTGTCCTCCCAGACTGGCACAGCTTAACTATGGAAGATTCCCCACATGAGCTCCAGCCCCAGCAAGAGCCTGGTCTAAATCTCCACATGTCCTCTCTGCCCTAAATCCTTTTGAGCTCTTCTCATTTTCCCCATAAGTCTTAAAACACTAGAAAGCTGGTAACTAAACCAATTAACATTTACATTAGTAATCTGATTAATATCAACTGGCAATTAATGTCAAATTACAGCCAGACAGGTAAAACTCAAACTGTTCTAGCAACAAATGCAGTGAGCAATTCCAGATGCTCGATTTGTTACCAGTGCTGTCCCATGTCTAGATGTTATTTAGTATTTTGCTACCTTGAAGTTAATATGAGGCTTCCAGCTTCTGCACAGAAGTTTCTATTGGAAGACAAAGACCCTCCTAGCATGGTCTATTTAGACTCCTGACAATATATTCAGGAATACCCATTGCCACTACAAGCTTTATGGCACATTTTAGCAGCAAGTTGTATATTGTTGTTTTATTTCCACTCCTGTCATGAGGCTTTCCAGAAAACTGCTGTAGAACTGCCTGGTTTTGTTACTAGCACAGCACTGCTTCTCCCTGGACCAAGCACTGTTTCCTCTATGTGTGCTTATCTGAAAGACAGACTTTGTTACTATAAGCAGGGAAAATTTGCAAGAGCACACAGCTGCTGCACAGAGTCTCAGCAGACAGTGTACACCCCCTCTTCTCTTTAAACAACATGGAATTAATAACTGTGGTCAAAAATGGGTTTAAAGTGAAATATCCACTGATTTTTTTTTTTAATTCAAGAAGCATAGCACAAATTCTGTGAATACAGAAGATTCAGACCTTGCAAAACTGGAAAAAAGTAGCCCAAATGCCTTTACTAAGCCCATATAAGTATTTCAGTTTAACATGAAGACAAAGGGAGAGAGTAACGCCAGCATGCTTTGATTACCTGCAAGACTAAAGCCTGTTCCAGCTGGCACTGAGCAAAGCTCCCAGCCCTTGTGGACTCCCCTCCCACCACACGTGCACCACTGTGAAAGGCACTTGGACACAGAGACCCGATGAAGGTCTCACTGGCACAGACAGCCATTGCATACTAATGACAAGCTGAGATTAAGCAACAGCGTGAGCACCACTAAACCTCACCCTGCAGCAGGAGCCATGTTCTGGCAAACAGTCACCCACTATGTGAGACTGCTGGGGAGGAGAAACTAGAACACCATGAAGCTGTACAGAACTACAGAAAAAGATGCATTTATTTTTGAAGCATTAAATAGGAGTTCTTTGTCTTTTTTCCAAACATTCTGATTTGGAATACTCTGGAAAACTGCAGAAACACCTGCACTTTCTCCCTTGGTAAATAAGACCTACAAGTATTACTCCTGTAAACACCATAAAGCACTAAAAATCGGGATATAATCAGCTTCCAAACATACCCATTAGAAATTCCCAACTGCATCTCCCGCCACCACAGGGCACTAGTGGTGCAGTTTGCTGCTGGTACCACCCCGATTACCCCCGGAGAGCATCGTACCGTACTTGGCGCCTCCGAGCTTCGACACATTGTAAAACTTTTTCTCTGGGTGGCTTTGCAAAGCTTCAATGGCGGGCTGGTAAGGGCTTCCTGCGGGACGAAACAACCAGAGTTAGAGCCACAAAACAACGGGTGGTTTCAGCACTGACTGAGGATTCACGAAAAGAGATTTTACTTCTCATTCTGCCAGAAATAACGTTCCTCTAGACTGTAATTAGAAGCAACATGGAAAGGTTTCTAAACGGGTTGAGACACCTCGTGATGTAGATGTGTGACTAATGTGAATTTTAAAAGCAGCACTGATAGTAGGTGCATACAGGTCAGTGCAGGTCGCCAGCAGCCTGAACATACCTGACCTTTGTTGTCTCAGTTCCATCTACACACAGGATCAGACACCTCACCAGCGCAGATAAGAGACGCGGGTTTTAATACAGCAGGAAGCAAAGCATTGACTGCCAAGCCAACGTCAAGGGAACAAGACACGAAAATAAAGCTCGTAGCAGCCATTAGGTGCCCGGAATAAATAACCCCCGGGAGAGAGCAGACAGCGGGGCGGGGACGGGCCCGCTGTCCCCCGGAGGGACTCCCGTGGCCTGGTACAGCGCCGTTCGGCGGCGAGGCGATGTCCCGGGCCGCGGTGTCGCGGCGGGCGGGGGCGGGGGCCGTCCCCGCAGTGACCGACCTGCTCTGGGAGGGTCCATCGCCGGCGACCATGTCAGCGTGAGGGAGCGGGCCGGGGGGCGCCGGCGGGCCGGCAGCTCTCGCGAGACTGCGCCCGGCGCCCCACCCGCGGCCGCAGCGCGCCCTGCTCTCGCGAGACTGTGCGCCCCGCTCAGGGGGAAACGGCACGAGATCGCGCGAGGCTGGGCGGAGAGGGCGGAAGCAGCCGGGAGCGGGCAGCGCCGCTCTCGCGATAGCAATGACGCGCGGCGGGCGGAGCTGCCGGCCGGGACGCGCCGGGGGCGGGACCACGAGGGGGCGGGACCGCCCGGGACGGGGCCCCCGGCCGCGCGGTGGCGCCGCCTGGTGGCGCGGCGCGCTGCGGGCGGTGCCCCCGGGGCAGGGCCGGGCCGGACCCAGCCTCGGGCGCGGCCCCGCAGCGCTCGGGCCACGCTGCTCAGCGCGGGGGGCCCGAAGGATCATAAGCTCCCATTTTAAGCTCCATCCGACCTGACGTTGAACGCGTCCAGGGGCGATGCATACATCGTCCTGTTCCACCGGCCTGGTCCAGCGCCTCGCCACCCTCAGAGTAAAATATGTCTTCCTAATATCTCATCTAAATTTCCCCTTTTGAATTTATACCCATTCCCCCTTGCCCTGTCACCACAGTTCCTGCCCGCCTTCCCCGCAGGATCCTTTGCGGTGCCGGAACGCGTGTCGAGCTGCCGCACCGAGCGCTTTCCCAGCCGGCTCGGCAGGCAGTGCTCGGTCCCGCGGCCCCTCGGAGCCGCAGCAACGCCCGGAGCACACAGTCACAGAATAACGAGGCTGGAAGAGACCTCTAAGATCATCAAGTCCAACCTATGCCCTAACACCTCGACTATAGCACCGAGTGCCATGTCCAGTCTTTTTTAAACACATCCAGAGATGGTGATTCCAACACCTCCCTGGGAAGACAGTTCCAGTACTTTAGTATTCTTTCGGTGAAAATTTTTTTCCTAATGTCCAACCTATACCTTCCCTGATGTAGCTTGAGGCTTGTCTTCTTGTTCTGTCAGTGCTGCCCAGTGGAAGAGACCGACCCCCCACGTGTCTGCAGCCTCCCTTCGGGAAGTTGTAGAGAGCAATAAGGTCACCCCTGAGCCTCCTCTTCTCCAGGCTGAACAACCCCAGCTCCTCCAAATGTTCCTCACAGGACTTGGGTTCCAAGAACCCCACCAACCTTGTTGCCCTCCTCTGGACATGCTCAAGCATCTCAATGTCCTTCCTAAGCAGGATAGCTCCTGGTGCTCCTACCTCCAACTGCTCCGAAGGCAAAGGGTGGTCCTTAAGGAAATAAATACGTGCTAGCACAACTGTCCCAGGGCAGGCCATTAGAAGTCTCCATGAGCTGTGTCCCACTGCAGGGCATCAACATTACCACAGCCCACAATGAGAGCAGAAAGGTGCGTGCTCAGTGTTCCGCCTTACAGCTGGGCCTGACCTGGCTCTTGCTCTTCAGTCCCTGATGCTTGATTTCTTCACAAGGATTTTTTCCTTTGCATATCTTTCTTCTTTTATTCCTCTTAAATAAGAGGCTTTTTTCTTTGCTGGATGGTGGAATTTTATTTTTGTCTTCATCTTTAGTGCAACAGTAGCAGTACATGAGGCCAAACTCACAGTGGTGAACAAGTCAAGCAATAGTAATTTCTCCAAGCTATAAGACATAGATAATACCTAGGCTTTAGACACTAATGCAGCCAGAACTCACCACCAGGCTCAGGCAGAAAAGATGATTACCATACAGATGTCTGCATCTCAGCCTCCAATCAATCGATTTTTCTTTTTGCCTGCATCTCTTTTGACCTAAACTGCCATTGCCTTCCTGAATAGTGACAGAGGGACTTGACACACTGTTTGCAATAGTTATGCTCAAAACTTCATGAGCAACCCTAATTCTGGCTGCTTTTTCCCTGTTCCAGGTTGTTGCAATGATGTCTGATCTATCTCTGACAAACTGCAGAAAGAGGGAAAATGGGATGGGTGGAAAGATTATGAAGAATGTGGCCAAGATGTGTGTAGAGGGGCTCCTCAAATTCTGCACATTCAGGGTGCCTAAAGCTGTCTTTGAAGAGATCACTCATGTGTGGCATCTCAGGGCTAGCTTTTTCCCTTGCTGGATCAGTGCAGTCCTTCCCCATGACAGAACCCAGCCCAGTCCCTCGTCCCAGCATACAAGGCTGCCTCTCATGCCAGCCACATGTGAGCTCCACGGGAACCAGGCAGCAGCTGTGGTGACAAGCATATGAAGTGTTGGCAGACAAATGCTGGAGCTCTGTCTCTTGACAAATTCCGATAAGAAGCATCTCCAGGGATGTGCTGAACCATCACTCACCAGTTGTTCTCCTTTGCCAAAGACACCCCAGGCTGGCAGGGCTCAGTCCTCAGGATGCCAGTGAATAAACGGCTGCTAGTTATCTCCCTTTGTTGGATGAAGGCTGACTTTGGTGTGTCAAGCACATCCAGGAAAAGGAATTTTAGGCAGCATGGAGTATTTCTTGCTCACATGTGAAATCCTTTAACCCTAAATATTTAGAGGTTTTGTCCTTCCTACATACTAGACAGATTCTTGGAAAGCAAATTGCATATGAATTTGGTTTTAACACAATGTTTGGCTTTTATTTTATACAGAAAACTTTCTTTTTGCTTATTACCACCTGAGCTACTGCACTGTTCTGCTTACTATTTTTTGTATGATTCTTCTAGAATTAAGCCCCTTAAGGAAATGTGTAACTGTCTAGGAACGAAAGTTGGTTTTGCAGTTTCCAGAATGTATTTTCCATTTCCCAGCTGGCATCCAACATCCTGAAATAAGTCAAATTCAAGGGAGAGCTTATCCAGAAGAAAGCGAGGATGGGTATTGCTGGTTTGTAATTAGAGCTGACAGAAGCAGGCTAAGCAGAGTCTTAGTGAAGAAGAGAATGTGAGTAAGAGGGAATTATGTTATGCTACTTATGTGAAAGGCAGTCACTCCATAGAAAGAATTTCAATATTGCCGTTCACCATATTTCAGCCTTCAAACAGAGAAAGCAGTTTTGCTTTGGAAAAAGCTGAGCTAAATATTGCTCTCAGGTCTGTGTTCCACAGCACTGTCACACAAAAGAGACCACAGCAAGCTGGAGGGAACCCAGTGCAGTGCAAGACACAGCTTTGTAGTTGTGCCCTTCTTTTGTTTTCCTCTGTTTTCCCTATAAAGACAGAAGAAAGGCAATAGCAGTGACAACCAGACAGCATCCACAGCATCCAGTCCTCTGCAGGAGAAGCAGGTTGATTCGGGAGTTTGAAGTACAGCCCTTTGAATCAAATCGCTTCTAATCCTGGCTTCCACATGACTGCTGTACTTGAAGCTTAGATGCACTAAATCTTACACTGTTCTTGTGAGGCAGTGAGAGATCATTAGAGGAAAGGAGTAAAACTGTTCATAACTACCTATAGATGGAAGAAATAACACAGCAACCTGGTTTTCTTCCAACTGAATGAATACATGAGATTTAGGAAGAAAATTTGGGAAACCTCTTTAGAATATTTATTTAAGAAATTTAGGTAAGTCCATCAAGTCTAAAATCCACAGGTGAAGGTACAGAGTGGGTAAGACACAGTATCTAAGCATAGTCAAAGTTGGGGCAGCTGATTAAAAAGATCACAAAGATATTTTGACATTGTCACATTTCAGTAACAAACTGAAACAAAGTTTTGTAAAATTCAGATTGCACAATTTGTAAGAAAATCAAGTGGTCACATTCTCCTGTGTCTTGTGCCACAGCAGCAAAGCCACAGGAATTAGGTGAGATGTAAACTAAGAACATGGCAGACTGGATATTTCAGTAAGAACATGACTGAATATTTAGTTTTGACACCACGTGGTCTAAGATGCAATCTTTGCTTCTGTAAGTTAATCGTTTTTAAATACAGTATCCTCAGTGCTACCATGTCATCTTCAAGAATATGAATGTAAACTTTGCTTTTTTGTCCCTTATGTCAAAGTAAGTAGATGCATAACTGCCAAAGGAAAAAGCATTTCTTGACACAAGGGTATGGCAACAAGTGTGTGCTGTGTGAGCCCCTGTCATGAAAGACAGTAAAAGTCAAGTTCCTTACTCATGCTAAGGCTCCACTAAGAAATAACACTACCTAGATTTCTCATACCCAGAATATTTGTTATCTCAGACTGGTGTTTATTAATTGATTCACTGCTGGCAATTGAAGTTGCTGTCATAATTTTTCATCTAAAGTGCTGGCACTCGGGAAATAAAAAAATCAGTTTCAATCTCTTCTTACAAGACTTGCCATTTAAACAGAAGTACACAATTCTAACACCCCTCTGAAAGTCCCTCCCTAGCATTCAGCAAACTCTTAGAAAATCAGATGATAATGCTGTCTCCTGAATATCTAGAGATAGCACATGAACTGTTCTAAAGTTGGGTATATGAAGAGGCTCAAATTTTCAAAACTTATTTCTTGAGCTCAGTACATTTTCTTCTCCAAGTGGAGGAAAGGTGTTCAAGATGATTTTTACATGTGAGAGAAGTGCTTGTGTATAGGATCCTGCAGAAACTGTGCTTGGGAGAACAGCCTTGCTGTGAAGAGTTCATTAGGACCAAAAGCGAAATTCAATAAACATGCTAACTTCCAATCATCAACAGAGGAATAGGATGGTGAACTTTTGCTAATCTGAAGCCAGGCACCTATTTTCAGGTTGCAGCACTGTTGAGCCTCTTGTATCATTAGGGAGATTGAAAAATTGCCTTTTCTAGTTACTTAACAAAGTCTAAGTGAGTGCAAAGTCTTTTCCCAGAGATATCAGGAAGAAGGATTCTTTTATGCTGATGGCATATTAATTGAACTCTGAGTTGTGAGCCTGAGGTCTTCATTTCAGGAAGTGCAACAAGCAACTGGGGAACCTCAAGCTACACTGCCCAGTTCTTAGAGCAGTCTGTGCAGTATCAGGCTTAACAGCCCTAGAGATCACATCTGGTTTGGTTCAGGCTGTGGTTGTTACTGACATGCTTGTTTTAAATGGATGGCATCTGTTGCCTTCTTTCCTCAGCGCTGCTGGAAAAGGAGACAGGAGGCACAGTTCAGCTTTCTTACCTCAGGATTTTTTGCAAGCTCAGGCACTGCTGGCCTCTGGGAACAAATGTTTTCCTTCTCAGGAAGGTAGTGGTCACCTGCCATGTGCTCGTACGTGTTCTGGAGAGCCAAATTGCTTTCTTTCCTCACTCACTGCAGGAGAAAACTTCATTTGGCAAGTACCAGTGGGGGCATTTCTCACACCTGCAGGAAAGAAAGCGTGGGGGGGTGCAGTTTGGAGTGGGGATGGAATGCTGGGCATCACTGCTGGGTGCATCCCAGCTGCAGAGGGCCAAGAGCTTCATCCCTTCAGAGAGGGATGGCAGCAGGGAACACACTGCATACATCCACGAGAAAGGAATTTAGGCGATTTAGTGACAGTTGACAAGAACAATCATTAAGAAACACCCTTCAGCACTATGCACTGCAATTCCCTAGTGCATAAGAGAAGTATGGATGGTGGTAAAACTCCTTTTAACTGCTGGTTGCTATTAACTGCATCTAATATGATGACAGCTCATCCACATCTGACAATCCTCAGTCATCCACAGAAACCTCCACAGCAGGACAAGCCTCTTTGTTTTCTGGAGATGTGGGATGTGGCTTGCAGCAAGTTGTGCTTGGAGCTCAGTCATTGTGACCCAAAGGACAAAGAGGTGTTGGAGGTGTACTCAGGAGTTTTTAATATAGTGAACTGTTTGAGACTTTTAGCAAGATAATCCCTAACTCTTGAAGCTAATGACCACTCAAAACCATACCCCTCCTTCCTACAAACTGTCAACAGTGTGAGCTAGGAACATGGTATCCTCTGTCTGAGAAAATGGTCCTCAAGTCAGCACTGGGTAAGAGTTCCATAGAGGCATACTAGGAGAGAAATCTGTGGGAGCAGAAAACATTCTGCCTAAATACTGTCAAACACACTTTTACTGGAGGTGGGAAGCCCAGCTCTACAAGGAGAGACCTTCAACTTACACCCTAAAATAGGAGGGGTGCCTGAGCAAACTAATCTCCCTCACCCCTGGACCCTGGCTGAGAGAGGTGGTTTTCATGCCACACACCATGGCAGCTCTCTCCACAAAAAGGGGCTGTGCTTCCTTCCTGGGGCGCAGGCAGGGAGGCAGATGGAGTCTGTCTTCTGTCACCTCTTTGACTACTAGAATCAGATCTTCCCTTCACAGCTATTGTAGCTTGCAGGCAGCTGGATCGAGTGGCTCCTGCAGATGGCATCTGCATCCTAGGGATGGAGTGAAATCTAGGCTAGAGCATGGCAGTGCATTAGAGATATCAAAGGAGCTTAGACAACTCTGAACTCTACTTCTGTCACTCTATTGTTCAGCATCCCACTGGGATCACCCATCTGCAGTTCTTTAACAGAAGAGGAGCTGCTTCAGTTCTGCTGTCCTGGCTTCTTCTGCACAGACACTCTGAAGTCTTTTCTTTAAAATTTACACTCTCTGTTACTCACCTCCAAGCGCAGTTAGAGTCTTCCAGCCCCTCTTCATCCCTGCATTGCTACCAGAGATTTCTTCACCCCTTTATCCACAGGAGAGGCAGAAACATCTGTTATTGCTGGTTTTAAAGTCCTCACTATCTGAAAGTTTCATCTCCACATGGCATGGCAAGGAAGTAGCTGTCCTGCCTCTGCTGAGCAGCTGCCTGGCACACAGGGGATTGGATGGCTCCAGCAGAGTTCACCTATCTATCAATGCAGGAAGAGCCAGGGAGAGCATCCAGCCCTGGTGCCCAAGCCCAGTGTAGGGGGGAGGGCAGAGCAGGAGTTACTTGGCATCTCCCATACTCACAGCCCCACTTGTTCTTGTGGGCAATTTCATTTCCTTATTAGTAACCCCCACCATCCCACTCAGTGTTGTGCTGACAGTTGTTGCTGGGAAGTGCAGGCGATATAGGGATGGAGACTGTTAGGTCTAAAGCAAACACACAGGGGAGGAGGAGGAAGAGGAGGGGGAGGAGGGAGCAGAAGAGCAAGCATTTGAGCTAAGCTAAGCAGGATGATGTAGCTTCCAGAAGGAGGGACAGCAACAGCAGGAAGTGGCATTTACTGGAAGCATTTTTAAAGTCAGTGGGGGAACAGCTGTGCTGATTTTAATCCAACTGGACTGAAGTGGCTCCAGAAGAGCCAAAATGCCCTTTGATACCTACTGCCTAGGCAATAAAATGTTAATCACATTGAAAGGCTTTGTTCTCTTAGTAGCAGCATTTTTCTGTTTAGCAGAAATGTACTGCTGCTTCCAGTCCCAGACTCCACTGTAATCTGGGCCGTACACATGGAACAGAGACTGCTCCTGCTGCAATGGCCTCAGCATCTGAGAACTGGCAGGGAGCTCAGAGTACCAGTGACCATCAGGAGCAGTGGCATGGCCCTTCTGCTCCCACAGCACTGCCCTGTGTGTCAGAGACTGCTTGGAACAGGCAGATTTTCTAAAGATGGGTGATACTGTGGCTCTGGGGGATTTTGCAAATGTGTGAAAGTCTAAGAGAGCTAACAGGACAAATTTTAAAAAGTGCAGGCTGAGGTTTCAAGGCCAGATGTGAAATAGATTCTCAAAAGTATTTGAAATTATTAATCAGTAGAGGAGAGGACTTGAAGGGCCTAATTTCTAACCCATCCTAGTGAAGTTAGCAGTGAGTCTCCCTCTGGGAGGTCACAGACTCCTGTGATACATGTAGGTTCTCCTTGGATAACAGTTTAAACCTTATTAATTTAAGCTGCCAGCTGTTCTTTCAGCACTGATCTCTAAGTACAGCTATTCCAATGGTGCGTGTCCCTTACACCTACAGCCTTGTTCTTACCAGACCTTAGTGACAACTTTGTATGTTTTGTACATAGAACAGGCCTACCCTGCTGCTCAGGGTTCATGAGGGCTCAGGCAGTGCCTGCCGTATCGTCCAGGAATGCTGTGAGGAGTTTGACAGAAATGAACCAGGCTTCCTACTTCCCCAGATGGCTCACCTCATCCTTGAATTTTCTCAGTTCCCACTTTGGCTCAAAATATGCTGTTTTCTATTCAGTTTAATTTAAATTATGTCCCAAGTTTTCTTAAAACTCAGAGGAAGTAACACAAAAAGACATTCCAGCCTTGCTGTGTTATCAGATAGCATTAAGTGTGAACTGATAAGGTGATCAGTATTCTTTTTCAGAAGTGCATATAGTTTAGATTTCTTTCTCTCAGATATTTTCATCACTTTCAGGGATTAGGAGAATCTCCAGGCTGCCAAAAAGCTCTTACCAAAAGCAGGCATCTTCTATATCATCTGACTGAAGCTCATAGCATCATCTAAACAGGAAGGGGAACTTGGAACAAACTTTCCTGTGTCTCTTGTAATACTGTTGAGTGCCAAAATTACTGGGATGTTTTCTGTAATTGGCTGCTTTTTCAGTAGAAATACTACCCTAAACCTACTGGGTTTTCATAGTTAATCTTCCATTGCTGATAGGAAAAGTTTGGGGCCTGACTGATGTTTCTTGACAAAAAGAATTGTATTTCTGAAAACATTCTGACTGTTTTCCACTTAATGCTGTTTGCTGAAATGTCTCATTTTGCAGAGGGCACTAGAGGTGCTACTCCTATCTGCAAATAAAGGTAAGTCATAAAGTATTTCTGATATTCATCATGACTGTTCATGCTTTCATGATGTCAGTGATGATTTCCTGTCTCAGACACTTTTGTATCCATCTCTTTGAGATTTTAAGTAACCCTCCATCCTTGCAGTTTTCGTCTATTTCTGCATCTTACTGTATTAATAGGCTTCTTTATACTATTACCTTTGTTGCCATCAGAATCTAAAGCTGAGGTGAATTCTAGGCATAGCCTGTTTCCATTATTATCTTTATTTTGCAGGAATCATTTGTCTTCATTATCTGCAGCTGCATCCTGATGGATTTTAAAAAGGTACATATGATGTTTTCCACTTATGGGAGCTTGGGCTTTATGCAGGGCTTTCCCTGCTCCTTCTGCTTGTTACAAAAAGAAGTTTCCACTTCACTGCTGTCATGACAGTATAGAATGTGTCTCACAGACAAACTGTCTCTCAAAGAAGCAGGAATCCTAAAACGCAGCAGATTCATGTCTAAACCTCATTCTTTCCCTGCTGCATTATCCATCAGTGTACCCTGCTGCAGTTTCTTTACCTCTGCAGTTTTCAGCATACTCCACCTTTTTAATTTCTTCTCTAGCTCTGTGTACAGCTGGCAAACTAATCAGTTTGCCTCAGCAGTGCACCTCAAAATATTTGTTTATGTGTAATGAGTCTAGCTGCATTTTCTTATTCCAATCATCTGCTGGTCATCTTAATCTCTTTCAATGTTTGGTTCATGTACTGAGCTCAAAGAACAATTATTTTATTCAGGACAAGGAAGTGAGGCACTAGAAAAAAACATAACATGAGCTAGCTGTGAAAATGAGTGTTTGACACACTTTTAGCATGAAGAGAAGCAGAGACTTTTAGCAATAGCACAAGTAAGAGAGTTACGAGGTCACTGTGTGGACTTATAGAAATGTACAATTCAATTTTTTCCCACTATAGGGTCTACATTGCTACAAACCTCTGTTGCCACAGAGTATTTAGTGTTGCAAACATCTGGCTTAGACAGCTGTTGAACATAGGCAATTTCAGCTTCACTCCTTTTGCCTCAGTCAATCCCTCCCACAGCCTTTGTTGCTGTGACCTACATTTTGAGCAGATGCCTTCTGATGGCATTTCAAAAGAAACTAATCTTGCACTCAAACTGAATCATGGCTGGATTGATCTCTGCTCCATATTCTATGCATGTGTAAGTTTATTTCTGCCTCCATCTCAGAGCAGCAAATCCTTAATGGTCTGTCCTTACACACAGGCTCACCTGCAAGGCACAACTGCCTGGAAGGAAGACTTCAGGGCTTTTCTTTCTCCAAAAGCTAGCTGCTGCTGGCTACAGAGACTAAAGATTTATTAATGCTATCCAATAATTTTCAAAATTCTAATGTGCAAAGGAAGATAAAAACTTTAATTAATAACTTTAAAAACATCCCATAAGACTAAGAACAATGCTCCAGTAATTACCACATACCCTGATTATACTGTGCTAACTAAATTCCATATCCAATTGTACTGTCAATAATACACTGGAGAGCAGAATACCAGTGTCAGTGCTTTCCTTGAAGTGAAGTATCCTCGCAGCCTCCAGAGCTCTGGAATCAACAAGAAGACAGAGTGCAAGAAAAGTACAAGAAAGGCAGCTACCCAGAGAGTCCTTTTGTTATGTGTAGTAGATATAATTAGTGCCATTTCTAGTATGATATATGTGATATTGAATATCTGTTGGAGTATACACGTTTGTATTAGGAGTCCCCTCACCCTCGCAGGAGAAACCTGGTGTGTGTTGAAACCCGATTCACAAGTAAAAGGATGTGGCTCGGGCAGGAGATGGGCCGTGTCGGGAGAGACACGGGGACTCCAGGCACTGATGGATATCATGGAAATCCTCCAGACAGGTATATGTGAATGCAGCGTTCCCGTAAATGTCATCAAGGGATTCACCAACTCCAGACATCGAATTGTTCTACCTCGTCGCCAAGAAAAAAAATCTTATCAAACTATGGGACTCTGAATAGACTGATTGCTGAAATCCTGGCCTCAGGCGGAATTTTCCTTATAAAAACCACTTGTGCCAGGAGGATGTTGTATAGAACATAGAGGGAGCCTCTGCTGAGGCTGACTTCTTTGTTGCACACCCAGCGCCAATCCCAGGCTCAGCTCTGTTCTTTCCTTGTGGCTGGCTAGATAGAATTTGATTGCAAAATAAATATTTTATTTTTCATTTTAATTTGGCTGGACAAATTTTCATTTATAACACTTTTAAGTTAAAGAATGTGCTGTTAGATATCTGCGTGAAAATGGTGACATTGAAATGGGCTTTTGAGAATGATGTATCAGTATTAGTCTCCTAAATGTGTCATATACCTACACCCTATAAGGCAATTTTTTCTTTGTTTATTTATTTCTCCAAAGTACACTGCCAATTCCCTTCCTGTTAAAGGTGCTGAAGCATCTACTGCTGCAGACCATAAACTTGTCCTTACTGTTTTTACACAGACAGTGCAATTGTCCTGTTCAGGCCTTATTAAAGACTTGCTATTACAAGAGGACAATCTGATTCAGACCTTGTTGACACTGTCACACTTACACAAGCACTCACTCCATAAGAGGGACTGCTGGAGAGAAAGTGCTACATTTATGGACTTGAACCATGCTCTACCACACTCTCAGGTGTGGAAATGTTTGAGTTTGCATCCCTCTGAAGCCTCGTCTCATAGACTAAGAGCAACATAAAAACACCACTGTCTTTCCAGTCCTTTTTCAGGACATCACTGGGATTATCCCTGTACCCACAGGCTCCTTTACCCAAGTGAAATACTTCACGCTGCCACTGAAGCTGCAACATGGATGCAAGGGAAATGAAATCAGCTGCAGTAATTTCTGACACTGAGGCCCAGGGCTGATGGGCTTCCTTCCAGGGACATCTGGTCATTAACCCTCACAGAATAGGGGCTTTTAGGTCCTTTCAGTCAGGACAATGGGCTATATGCTAGGAAACACTAATCGAGTGCAGCAGAGATTTAATCACACCTTTTGGGACCTTAAAAGCTGGTAGCTATTGATTGAGGCAAGGGTGATGAAGCGAGGTCACAGCTGCCTTCATCGTTCATATCGGGTCCATGGAGACCACACGTAGTAGCATGCAGAGTTCCCTATTGATTCAAGTGGCTTGGCAATTAAAAAACCCTGTTTTCATCCTTTAAGTCATTTACCTTTCACCAGATGAAGTCAAGAGGCTCAGCCAACCTCAGCCAGTGGCTGCCCAGCTAAGGTGGATGCACTCAGCTGTAACTGCAGATAAAGCTGAGCACAGCTTCATTTCATGCAAGTGAGAGTTGCCTGAGACACACACACTCCAAACAGATGGGGCAATGTTTCCAAGACACAGACTGAGGCCAAAAACCTGGTGAAGTGAAAATGGTGTGGCTCTGCAGAAAGGCTTTGCTGTGTGGAGAGCTGAGAGGAGAGGCACTGAAGCAGGGCTGTATGAATGGTTTATTTTCTGTTCTGCTAAAATTCCCCTCCTTTCTCTCCAGCTCACCACTGAAATTTTAGAGATTACAACCTCCATGTGGATCATTTGAACCCCATGGGGAAGAGGAGTGTGTCTTTCTGTCCTCAGGGCTATTGTCCCAGAGGTTTACAAAGACTGAAGCTTGGGAGGGCCTCAAACCATCTTTGTTCAGCATATAGCACAGTGGAGTTGGGGGCAGTAGAGGGGCTCTGTCCTCCTGTGCACTCCAGTAATACCAATGGTAACAACTATAGCAAAGGCATGGTCTCAGCCCAGTCCACTTGGGCGCTTAAAGCACACATGGACTTCCCATCAGGGAAGTGGAAGTGTCTTTTCATAAATCACTTCGCTGCCTAAATAAAATAAAAGGCCATTTCATTTTCTTAGCCACAGTTTCATAAAACAATAGTCAAGAATGCCCAGTTTATCATGCACATGGATGACAAAACAGCAGAATAATGCATTCAAGCTACAAAGATTCCCAAAAACAATAGAGGACTTTGCCATGTGTTGTGGAGAAAACATCTCTGGTGAAGGCTCATGCAGGCTGAATGCCTTCTGGCTATTCTTGCAACACTACGCATGAGAAGACAGTATTTGTACCAATATAAGAAAAATGATGCCCTGAAGGTCACATGTAAGAAAAACACTTTTGCTATTTTTAGAGTTAGAAATGCAGTGGATACTCTCCAAACGGACTTTGAAAGAAATCCTTGTGCCTACACGCATAGCTTCCCTGAGCAGCCTTGCACCAAGATCTCCTAGTGCTGAAGTGTATGTGTGCTTGGACAGCACATTCTAAGCAGCTTTGAGCATGGAACTGTCTTCCTGACAGTTGAATAACACTCAACACAACTTGCAGGACTGAAACCTCAGCTAGGTGGAGTGAAAAGCAGTGTAAGACATCCTTAAATGTAAGGACACCCTTACATCTATTTTGAAGGGATAAAAGTGTATTCCAGACAAACACCTTCTGTTCGTGACTGCAGTTCCTGACCATTCCTGTCATTTCCTCCATTCCTGAGCTTTATTCCTCAGCTCAGCCAGAAAGGTATTTCTTGAGTCTGTTCAGACAAAGGCAGAGGAGGAGCAAGAACTAAGAGCTGTTTCCTTGACCAAAAGCAAGTTTTGGGCTGCTGAATGGCACTGGCTCTGTGTAGTGCATCCCTGTAGCTCCATTAGCTCTTCTTACATTTTGTTGCCATGGATAACCCTCCAAAGCCAGCTGGCTCCTTCCATCTTCTGTTGAACTCTGGACAGTGCAGAAACTCAGTGGACTCCACTAGAAATATTTGTCCAAACTACAGAGAGAAAACTTCATTTTAAAAAGTACCTTTACATATATGTGGGTAACTATGGTAACAAAATTCTTGCAAAGCAACAATGCAACTTCATAGGAATAAGTTTAAAATTGCTGCCCAGAGTGCAGTATAGCAGAGTGATTATGTGCCTCCAGGACTGGTTAAGTGAGAGGGAGAGTCAAACTATTCCCAGCTGGTGAGCACCATAATGTTTGTAGGTTCTCATCTTTTCCTTGAGACTAATCTCACGTTTATGACCAGCTATGTGAACTGTTCTCTTCACCAGCTGGGTGTTATGGCGCTGCCATTAGAAGCTTGTGCTGTGCCCAGGACAAAGAGTGGTGGCCCCCTGCCATCCCCACGGGCTGTCTCTGCCTCCAGCCACCCAGCTGTGATGGCTGCTGCCTGCCAGAGGAACGCTGGCACTGTGGCTCTCTTGAATCAGCTCCAGAAACTTAACAGTTAACTCCTGTCTTGCTTATAGAGAAATGTATTTTAAATTCTTATCCCAATATCTTCTTATTCAAGATAACAACTTTTCTCCTCAATTTCTCTCCCTATTTACTTTGTGTTATTAGATGATGAAATCTGGCTAATGGGCACCCTAATTATTGCAGCATCCAAATGACAGGCTTCAGGCAAAATGATAATTACTTATTCATAAGTATTCATAAAATTAACATATCCTGAATAAATTCAGGCTTAATTTAACAGGCCACTGCACTTATTACAAGCATTTAGCACATGCAAATGTTTAAACTTAGTAGAAAGCAACTTACTCTTTCAAAAAATATCCGGGTCAGAAGTAGATGTAACCATGATTTGCCCTAACAAGAGCAAATGTCCAACAGTTTAGGGAGTTATACAGCAATTTGTTCAAATGCTTGTAAGTTAAAAAGACTACAAAGAAGCTCTTCCCAGGCTTTTAATTATGGCAAAATATCCAAACCCTTCCTTAAATTTTGTTTCTCAGCCAAAATCAAGAAGGAAAAATGTTATAGAAAAAGTTATAAATTCCCATTCTCTTCTCCTCCTTCTCCCTACCTTGGAACAGACTCAGGGCTTTATGCTGAGATCCTTCTATGGTTCCCAAGTATTATATTTGAGATTTATTAGACTTTGATATACCATGCAGAGTGTTCCCCACTGACATACTAACACACAAAGTACTAGCTGTGGTGAGAGGGGAAAGAGCTATTTGTGTTCACATGAAAAATCTTGTGTGCCACAGCATCAACCCCCATGGGAAAATCAAAAATCTTTGGGAAAATAATGGAATGGTTCATTTCATAGCACCATTCACCCTACCTGCAGGAGTGTCCAGTGTTTCTTCTGTCTCTAAACTCTGTCACCCGTGCATGTCTCATTGTATTTCAGCCTGGTTTCCCAAGACTGGTGAGGGCTTTCATTCATGCCATCTCTCTATCTTTCAGTCACAGAGAAGTGAATAACTGCTGAACAAAATGGGTCACTTTCCAATAAACTGAAAGAAAAGCAAGCAAGCAGTGTGTTCATCATTAGCTAGGGCTACTAGAGCTGTGTGAAAATCAGGTCCTGTGCATGATGGCTATTTCACACACAGACAAACACACGCTACACCTCTCTTGCCTCCTCCTTCCCTTTCTTGAAAACACAGTTTTGTGCCCATACCACTTGGCACCCTGTGAAGTCAGGAGAAACGTTGCAAGGTGTCCCCCATCCCAAGTCCTGGAGTATATTCTTAGGTGTTCTTCCAGCAGGATGAAACATTGGCAATAAATTAGTGGATTAACCAATTCTCCTGTTACTTAAACAATAGCAAGGAAGAAAGATCTGTCTCTGAAAATGATCCTTTTACAGCATTGTGACCATTCCCATAGCTACCCTGTGACCTGTATTGAAGATTTCTTTTGTTGCTGCAACAAATTCAACAACAGCAAGATTTCTGTATAAGATGGACTGAGAATGTATAATCTGTAATGGAAAGTGTTACAGATCCTTACTGTTTATTCTTCCTGTTCATCAGATAGTATTGATATCCAGTTCATTAAAGGAATTATGGAGTAAATCACACTTGAAAGAACAGGATACCAGTCAGGTCCAGATGCTTCCAATTTACTTCACTAAAATACTTCTGATTAAAACACATTACTAGTGACGTGTCTTAAAAGGAACTTGGATTTCAAGCTCTGTAATAACTGCAATATGTTCACAGTCTCTAGTCTTGCCACATGACTAAGCTCAGTGTTAAAAACTCCTGCAAAAAGAGTTATTAGGTGCTTACTTCAGAGACAGGCTTTCTCACTGCAATCATTGCTGATGTCCTGGCACGCTCTACTGAGGATCATGCAAATTATATCATTATTTAGATGTTCCAGACTCACTAGGCATCATTATGGCATAGTGTCAGTTCCACACACATTTCCACATATGGAACATTTTAAAAATCTCCCAGCTACAGTAAGAGAAATGGAAAGCAATAGCTTCAGCAATCATCAGCATCTTAAAAGCAGCAGAATCTCAGCACTGACATGGACTACATATTAGTGCTCAAAAGATCTTTCTGAGTAACTTTGATATGCAGGCTCCCAGAAGTCTCAGAGGAGAGTCTTAGGCACCGAATTCCGGAGGAGAGAGGACCTTGATGCTGACCCACCATAGCTATTCCTATCTGCAATTCTGTAAGAACACTACAACTCCAATTGTACCTTTATCTCCCAGCACCAGTAGTTCGAAAGCTTCAGTACTTTGAAAACTTTCTGTGAACTCATCAGACTTATGATGAAATCTGTCCCCTAGCTTCACATGAACATCCTGTGAAGATTAACATTGAGATACATATCTGCAGGGCTTTTAAGACAGACAATAGTTCAGACAGTCACCTAGGCTGTCACATCAGTTCTGATTGAACTGCGTCTCCTCATGAGCCATTGGTTTTTGCAGGAGACAGCAATATCTGGCAGAAGACTATGGTATTGTCTGCTGCAGAAACCATTTCAAGCCTCACCACCTTCTTTTTTGGTTGCACTGTGTGACCATACAGCAAATTCTAATGGCAAATCTTACTCAAGCTTGTAAAAGAGTTTAGTTCCCTTGCTCCTCTTTGTTCTGAGAACATGGCCAAAGAACTGTGTGCCTGCCACAAATCATGTCAGCAGAGCATCAGGTTGTCCCACTTCTGACATGGCAGTGCTCAGAGAGCATGTATTTTAAAAATGTTCAAAGACTCTGGCTTCTGCAGCCATCTGGGATTTGGGGCTTCCTGTTAGCAGAAATGCTCTCTTTGCACTTAGTGTGCAAGAAGTGATCACTTGAGCTAAAGCAGCTCTGGGCTTCAGAGCACACAGCATGCAGTGGGACAGCTCTGATCCACACAAAAAGATCTGGTGAGACAGATATCTGTGAACTGAACTATTCAATGCAGTGTCACATTTCTGCTGAGATTTTTTTTAATATTTTGAGTTTCTCACTGTGGATTATTTTGATTCCAACTTCACTGTGGGAAAAACGCCAATCACTTGTTTTTTTTAAAATTTTAAAAGTTTAATAATAATAAAATGGTTATAAAAATAATCATGCAATCGGAGTAATAAAGTTTAGAGTTAGGACAATTACAAGACAATAAAAAGCAAAGAATTAAGGACGTCCGGATGCTCTCGGACACTGAGTCACGAAAAGCATGACTTGTGAACAAAGGAATCACCCTTAAAACAATACACTTGTTGTATATTCATACATCCTTCATGGTTATGCATACATTCTATTCTAAACAAGAAACTCTGTCTGTTGTATGTCAGCTGTTTCCTTTAACCCCCCGGCGTATTCCAGTCTGAGCAAGGCCTGAAGAAATTCGCTTCTTCTGATAAGAAGCCATAAATTCCTCTCCTTTGGAAGATTTAGGTGTTCCTCAAAGCGAGTATCTCATTCCTAAAAAACAACTTCCCCCACATACATAGTCTCTATTTTAACATTATGTTGTAACCTAAAACTACATTTAACACACTACGTAAGAGAATTAATACAGCATAGCTTTCTAACATTACACATATAATATTAATTGTAATATTTGCGAAAAGCCAATCATAAAATATGCATTTTTCACAACTGTTTGATCTGTTTACTGATTAGGATGTTTATTTTTCTTGAAGGAAAACAATAAATGTTTTATAAAAGCAGCTGTTGGGTTGTGTTTTAAGTTCCCCAACTTTATGGTTGCTCCCTCTCCCCTCTTTGGGTTGGTTGGTCTGCCCGTCCCTCTCCTCCTCCCCCTCCACCTGGCACTCATCCCTTACTCCACCCATGTTGTGTAACCCCATGCCCATAACCCACCCCAGGACCTGTCTGTCACTCCGAGGTCTCACCCTTCCACCTAGAAGCTTCCACCTAGGGCCTCGGGTGATAGGCTGGTCCCTGGGGACCCCTCCCTTCCCCGCACCTCGGTGGATCTCCCGTTTGTCACCACTGTTGCCGCTCCCATGTTGTTCCCCATTGGTATGTGACTGTTCCCTCCCACGGTTACCACCCCCCTTTAAAAGGCCAGGCACACAGTGCTCGGGGCCTTTTGGGGCAAATATGTCTTCGATCTGTGCTTGTCTGTCAGGACTTCTAATAAACTGGGATCAGATTCCCCCAGAAGGATGGCTCCTTCACCTTTGTCGCCGTCGCTCCGCGTCGCTCCCCGTCTGGTGGCACAGCTCGTGCCCGCAGTGCCAAGGACGCCGGGCTGGCAAGCAAGTCGGGAGGCACCGCGACAAGCAGCTTAAGAATAAAGTATAGAAAATCAAAGGAAAATCCTAAAACCTTCTTGCCTTAGGGCAGAGAATGGATCCTAGCGTTCCACTCATGTGGGCAAGTCTTGTTGTTGTGAAATGTTACCCATGTGCCGTGTTGCTGCAGGTACCCTTCTTTGTCTCCCTGAAGCAGTTGCTTATCATCATGGCATGTGCAGTGCTCTGTCCCAGGCCTGCAGGCACAGAGGCTGGCAGTCACTTGCCCAGTCACAGCCACCCCAGTTGTGATGCCCTCGGGCTTTGTCCCTTGTCTGCTGCTCTCCTTCCAAAAAAAGGTACAGCTTCCCTGAAGATTCTGCTTGGTGCAGATGTCTTGGATACAGAGAATATCTAAAACAGCTGTAGAAAGTTATGTTTAGGCATAATACTGAATACTCACTTAGATCCATTCAAGGACTGTTGAGACAATGGCAAGACAAAGCCTTCAAACTTCAAGGCAGAAGACTTCTCACCTTCTTAGATGGCTGTATTCTGCTGCCTTTGTGTGGAGAAATGCTCTCAAACATAAACAGTAGTGTGTAATACACTTACAAGGAAAGTTCCCTCAGGCACTCATTTCTACTGTCAGAAAGTCCTTTGGCCATCAGCATCATCCTGCAGAGCTCAGGAGTTTGGCTTGTAGGGCACAGGGATGCCCCACAGCAGATGTGGAGTGGTGCTTATGCATCCAGTGGTCAATCAGCAGCTATCCAGACAGAGGTGGGCCATGTTTGTCACCAGTCAGTGCTTAGAACCACAGAGGATTTCCAGCCCAAGTGGCAAAAATCTTGCTTGGAACACAGAAGCATGAGGGGAAGTTTCTGCTTGGCCATTGATACATGTAACTGAGCCAGGCTCTGTCCCTGGCTGACTACCTCAAGCCACAGTGTCCCTTTGACTTGAATCTGGAAGACAACATCTGTGAAATCCCTGGGGCCCTTGTCAGACATCCACATGCTATCACATAATCAACAAACCACTTATGCAACCCTTAGGTGCTCCATTGTCCTTTGGTTTTATAGGCACCTTTGCCTATAAAAGTCCCTCCCTCCTGGGTGCAGAGAGCCTGAAGCTTACTGGACCCTATTCTGCTAAGCAACCATTTAATACTCAGACATCATGAGACTTAATTACAGTAACTCTACTCTGCTTCCATCACCTCATCTAGGGGTATGTGTGTGCATGAGAATTCATTACTTTTTCCACAAAAATTGGATAAAAATGTCTCTTTTGGATGCCATGGCATTATTCAACATCCGTGTTCCCAAAGGAGCTTAATCTCAGCAATGAAAAAAAAAAAAAAAAGCAAAAGACAACTGTAAGGCTTTTAGCCAGTAAATTCACTCAAAATCCCTGACTGCCTAGATTTGAAGGCTTTAAAATCCAAGAGGACTCACAAAATGCAATTTGGCCTTTGTGCTTTCAACAATGAGCCATAAAACTAAGACCCTAGACCAGTTCTAGTCTCTGTTCATAGGCATTTACCCATGCACCAGTAGATTTATTATAACTTCACAGAATTCAATCAAGTGGTAAAGCTTCCACACTGAAATTGTTAAAAGAAAGGAACTTCTATCATGCCAGACTGCAAATGAAGCTTAGGAGAACAGCTTCAAGCCTCTAAGAAGAAAGTTCCCAGTTATTCAGGGTTGCTGTCGTCTCCAAAGCCTGTTTTTAATCAAAACTCCTACAAACTTGTTACATAGCTCATGCTTTACTACTTGGATAGTAGTTGCCAACTGGATGGAAACGTGGTATTGGTATTTTCCAGTTGATGGGAAATTTTTCTGAAGGACATCTGCTTGAGCAGCACAACAGTTTAGCTTGAGCCTTCCTAGAAATGAAACAGAGAAATTGCTGCTTTTATTAAATGCACTCACTGGCTTTAGACAGTTTGAGGCCCATGCCAATACCTTGCTGAACCCTCACAAACTGTGCATCAGGGCTGTTTTAGACACAGGTAGAAAAGGTAATTGCTAAGAGTGGCATTTTTTCTTGCAATGGCAAAACAGCCCTTCTGCTCACTGGCTTTGTCTCTACTACTTGCCTCTTCAGCTTGTACCAGCACCTACATCCACCACACAACTTCTTGGAGGTGAAGGCAAAACCTTTGTGATGCTGGTGGGCTCCTGGTGCTGTGGGATATGACTTGTGCCACCATGTCCTGTAACACAGGGTTATTGACTGCTCAGCCTTGATGTGGCAAGACAGTTTTGTCTGCATCCCTGAGCAGCTTTGACCGAGCTCAAAGCCTGGCACTTTTTTTTGTGGAGTTCCTTTGGTACAGCTGATTGCAGAAGCAGATCCAGATCCTCCCGAAGTGGAAACTTGTTTATAACAAAACACCCAACTATTTTAATTTGAATCTTAAAAGAAGATAGAAAATAAAGATAGATCCCTGTCATCCTCCCTCTTGGTTTTATTCTTACAGGGGGGTAGCTCCAGCTGCATCCAAGCCTCAATGAACTAATTTCAGCCCCTGCCTCAGTGTTGGCCAGCATACACTGTATTTCACTGATACCAATAGAACCAAGGCCTCAGAAACAGGATTTGGCTTAAGGTTAGAGTGTGGAAGAAAAGAACCCCCCATTTGGATTGCTCCTTTCAGCTGCAGTATGGTATCTTGAGTGCTGATGGCAGAGAAAGCAAGCACGACCTGTCAGAGCAGAGGAGACAGAAAATACTGTATGTTTCTCTCCTCTTGTGGTTCTGTAGGCCACACTGCAATAAACACAACAGCTGGCTGACTTCTCCATGGCAGTTCAGCAATCCTATCCAAGGGTATTTCTCTGCGTAGCTATGTGAGGGATGAAGAGACAGAGTAATTTTTCATGGATGTCCCAAGATGAGTAAGTTTTGGTCCTATTTTCCTATTGTGAGTAGTGAACAGAATCCAGTGAACAGGGCATATATTCTGCTAACATTGAGCCTCTTAAAAATCTTATATTACTTTGTGACATGGAGCAGAAAAATTACTCTTGCAAAGATAAAAGTTGGTCAGATAAGATTGGATATTGCAGTGAAATAAGTAGTGCTCCTAGCCTCAATCTCCAGACACTCCAGAACTGAAGACTATCTAGTTCATATCTATTGTGGCTGCTCAGCTTGAATCCAATACTTGATAGTGCTACGGCCAGAACTCTGAGCCAGAACAAATGCATTAAATGTGGTGGTTTTTTAATTCTTGAACTATGGCCCTGGTTTGTGAAACACCTAGTTGCTCAAAGAATTAAAGGTTGAATCACCAGAAGTGAGAGTTGTAATATGGCATCATAACAACATAATGGAGGGGGAGTGAAGTCTTTGGAATTTCTCTTTGTCACAGGTGAGAAAGCAGCATTCCTCAGCTTTATTTTTTTTTTTATGGCCCAAACAAGTAAAATCTGTCAGATTCTTCTGGCTCTCTGACCAGGCCTGAGGTGCTTGGGTGTGATGATAAGTATTAGTCACGATCACAACGTTGTTTGTCCTGAAGCAGGAAAGGGGAAAGATCTCACCTTGTCTTGTCTAGCTCAGCTTTAGCACAGTCCCAGCAATCACAGCATACACAAATTATTCCTCAACAGGGAGGAAGAGAGGACAAGAGATAGAGAGGAGGACGAAGGAGAGAGGACAGAAAGAAGGAAAGAAGCAGAGCTCTGGGTTCAAGAGAGCAGCCTGCAGTTCTGTGAAACCTTGCCATCCACTTGCTCTCCATCCCTTTGTGTTGCCCTTGTAGGTGTTCCCTGACAGCACAGGACCAACAGCAGGGAAACTCCACACTGACTTCAGCAGAGGGTAAAAAGTGTTTCAGTCCTAACCAAAGCACTGCTGGCTTTTCAATTAAAAACACCCCCAAACAGCTGTGAGTTCTGCCCAATAAGTTTAATAACTGAGGAAACCAAAGCAAGTGACAACTACAAAATACAAAGACAGGAAAACTGATGGCATAAAAGTGGGAAGGAATAGTGTCTGAAATGAAAACAGAAAGCAAAATACACTTAACAAAGGATCTGGGTTGAGATATAACACACATGGTCACATACAACACTGCATTAGTAACAGCACACATAGATACTCATTATACTGGGGGTTTTCACAGTTCTCCACTTCATCCCAGATGACAAGTAAATTGATGGTTTTATTCTCTTACATAAATTCTTGTGCACACAACATCATCAGCACCAAAGGTCTGGAAAAGAAATAAAAATCAATCAAAAGAGATAGAACCAGCAAACATTTAACACCATTTCAAAGTGTTATTTTTACTAAAGTAACTAGTTCTACAGCAGAAATACTTTTTCTTATGTCTTTTGACAGATGAAAGTAAAGAAAGAAATCATTTTGAAAGAGGGATGCAATGTAAATGACCTGTTTTGCAAGGCAGGATGGATTTTGTCAGAATGATAAATGATGCATAAATTCTCTTTTTCTGTAGTTTCTTGGCATGAATTGATAAATAAACATGAGAAAATCAAGTAAATTTGGAATGTACTGTTGTTATATTTAGAAACAGTTGCAGCACTTTGAACTAGAAATGCTGAGGGTGAAATTCAGATGGCATATTCCAAAGGTATTTTTTGGTATTTGCAGATATAAATCCAAGGAGGCAAGTGAAGTCAGTGGAGGAAAGATGAAGACCAAGTGGATGTACATAATGTGAACATAATGCTGCTGCAAGCGGCTGACAGCCCCTCCTGGGATACCAAAGCTTCTCTTCCAGGCTGGAGTGTGGCAGTGTCACTGACAACCTGCCTTCAGGAGACTGTGCCCTTAACCAGTGAGTTTGTTAACCATGAGAAGGGTCTGGAATGCCCTACACAGTATCAGAACATGTAGGCAGGACAGTGATTGGGGGGCTGTCTAAGAAAGCCACCTGAATCCCAAAGTGTTTTTATGTAATTTCAGGTCTGGCACGCTAAAATTTGAGCAATTAAGCATTAAGAAGGAAACAATAGGGACAAGAGTGAGGAAATAGAGACTGAAAAAATCTTCACATTCAGCTGCACCAACAGAAGGTTTTGAGCTCAGCACCAACAGGGCCCGAGGTGGGATGTCTGGCTGTGGTCACTACCAAGGTCTCACTGAAAAGCATGCATTAAGAACTAGCCCAGAGCATTATGAAAATTCAGCTGGGCTGTTTGTTTTAGTGCTTTCTACACCTGTTTTGACCAATATTTTGAAAAGACTTGGCTTTAAAACTGACTCTGGCTTGTATTTTGTTCACTTTGTTGGAGACATAAGTCTGTTAGTATTTTGGAGATACAAACTTTGTTTTTATGCATATCAATATCATATCAGTGCTTAATATATATATTTTGATTATACATTAATACATCTGAAAATTCAAGGATGTAGATAGTTCTCTAGTGTTCACAGCACCAGCTGCAAATATCCTTATTAGGGCTTCCTTCAACATTTCCAAATCATCCACAAAGGCAAAATTATTTCAGCAGGAGTTTTGCCAGAGAGAGGAAGTAAAAGTCAAGACCATCCAGGGCTCAAGGTTTTCCATGGAGACTGTAAGATCCCTACAACAGTGATTGTCTTTCACATTCAGGCACTGCTGAGCACAGGGAGGTTTGGGTCCCCTGCTGCCACTTGAACACAAGTCACGAACAGTGGTAAAACCAGGCGTGTGCAGTGACCTCCCCGAGCTGGCACAGCCCGGTGTGACAGGCGGAGCGGCGCAGCCTTGCAGCCGCCTCGCGAGCTGGGAACGTCACATCAGGCAGTTCTAGTGAGAGAGGCTGCAGCAGCTGCTTGCCAAACCTCGTGGAACCTCCCTGGCAAATCTGTCTGTTCTTTCAGGCAAGTTAAGAGAGAAACCCCTTCCCCTAAAGCTAAGCAACAGCAGTTATTCTCAGAACAGATCAGCAGTTCTGTTGAGAAGGAACACTGCAGGGAAGAGTAGATGGAAACAGATGCAATGCCTACTGCAAGGGAGCCACTGTAGATCTGAGCCTCTGAAATTGCAGTGCCCAGTGTGCTCCTGGGCAGAGCTTGCTCCTAAGACATCAGTGTAGTCTGACTGGCAGCTTCCTTGGAAGATTCACAGGAGGGAGTGTGGAAATAAAGACTAAAATTTGTGGAGGAAGAAAAAAGACATAAGACTTTCTAGGAAAGCTCAGTAGTATGGGTGAGTAGCAGCAGCACAGACTGCTGTGCACTCAGAGAGTCACAGCTCAGCATGTTTGTGACACAGGATCCTCAATTTGTACTTCCAGCATCCAGCTCCAGCTAGACTTGTGAAAATTTCAGACAAAGGATTACATTAAAATTACTCTGGACAAAAATCAAGTGCAGAAAATATGGACATATTTAGGGAACCCAAATTTTAAAAAAATCAGTTGTTATACAAGGACTCCACAACACACCATTCTTACAGTCTGGAAAACCACTATAATTTAACATGATAATGTCTTTAAATTTGGATTGCAAAGAGACAGAAATCATGCAAAGCACGATTACAATTTTTCTGGAATACCATGTAACCACTGTGCGCTTCTCAAACAAGTAAGACATCCTTTTCTTGAAGACCCAGCTTAGGTTATGTGGCCTCTGACCTGTTTCAGGAATAAACTGCATTTTTTAGCATTTAGATTTCATACGTTATACACATTCAGATGATTAACAATGTAATTGAAGCACATAAAGGGCTTTATTATCACGGTAATAAGATAGGAAACACCTTTTGTGTAAGTCCACATTGAAACCTTGTTTCCCTATCTTATTGTGACTTACTATCATTTGTTCATAAAAGTCCACTCAGTGTTACTAAAGAAAGCAAGGAGGTATATGTTCAAGCTTGCTGCATTCTTGTGGTAACTCTCAGAAATGTCTAATGTACAGCTGGGTGAAGGTCAGGGGAGGATCCAAATCCAAAGGGTGTTATTCCTCTATTCTTCACATTTAAATCCTTGTATTCAGTGGTAGGATAAAGCAGGTTAGTGTCTATGGTTTCAATTATAGACTCAAAAAAAGTGATAATTCCTGTTCTAAGAAGCAGACTTTAAAGATTTCCATTATCCAAAGCAGTAGAAATTCCAAATGAAAAAAGAATGAGCAATCCTGGCTATTTGGTGGCGAAGTTTCATCAGAGCAACTGAAAAAAAGTGCAATGCTACCAAACTGTAATTCACATGTAACAAGAAGATGCAGGATTTTCAAACATCACCTTCTCATTGGCTTGGAAAGGTCCCACTTATGTCATAAAATGCTACAAGGCAAGGCTTCTATCTAAATCTAAAATAGGATTTTAAATTTGCTATGACTGCAAATTACAGAATTGTTTTCTTCACTTAGCTTGTCATAATCTGTAGCTAAGAGTCCCAAAGCACACTGCAAACAAAGCCCTGCACAGGGGGATAATCCAATAAATCGACCTCTCTCAGTTCACTCAAAATCTGATGACCACTGACATCATGAGAGATTAAAAGAGAATTACAGGGCAGTAATATATTTCTGTAGGAACAAATCTGCTTTTTGAAGGCATTCTTTATAAATATTTGCTGAGGAGGTTTTGTGGTAAGTGGAGCACACAGTATAATGAGGAAGAGTGTGATTGAAACAATCACCTGGGAAAGATTACTTCTGTCAGTGTATGCAAAAATCCCTTTATCTGCTCATCAAAATGAAGAGGCAACTTACAAAAGGAAGACAGAATCCATCAGCAAACTGATGGAGAAAAGAAGATATTATTTAAATGAATCCTCAGAAAAGGCTTTGTCCACCTGCACAATTCCATGTTATCTAGAATAAAGATATAAATCTTCACAACAAAGGTATGTTGCCTATTTCCATTCTCCTCCCAACTCCTATAAAATTTTAAGAAAGAAGTTGATCCTTTAAAGCCATAGTCACTGATGTACAGCCCCCACTTTCAAACTCGGCTGTTAATAGCGAATCACCCAATTCACAACCTGGTGTTCCTCAGATATCAATTGACAGCGCCATGCCAAATGAGGTGATTTCTCGAGGGGCCTAAATGTCAGTATTTGTGTTTGAGCACTGCTGTATTATACAGTTTCCTCAAAGTTATGCAGCAAATGAATGACAGAGATCTGAGACAGTGGTATCTGCCAGTTTCAATTGAAAGCCAGTGCACAGACACATCAAAGCTACAAGTGATATTACAAGAAGCTGCATTCAGGATTGGGTGCGGCCAAAATGCAAATGTCTTTGGCTTCTTTTTTTGTTTGGGATGTGTTCCAGACAAGGCTGTAGTAGTGAGCAGAGGCTGTAGATCCCTAAGCCCCCTTGTAAATCTGCTCATCCCGAAGAGTAAATTAAGGCATTAGGCCCATGCAACACACACACATGCATTATTACAGGTTTCTGAACTTCTGTCAAGGCTGCTCTAATGGGAACAGCAGCAATCCCCTCATTCTGAGCATGATATGACTAGACCTTTCTTTTGATAACTGATTTTATGTAAGATCACTCTCCAGAAGTTAGAGAAAAGTTAAACACTTAGGTAGTTTGCCACTGTTTGATATAAGGCTTAGGCACATCACACATTTCAGCATTCCACTGCAAAATCTCTTTCCAAATCTGCATTTATCGTTCTCACATACTATGTTGAATTTCAGAAGTCGGCAAAATCATTTAAAAAATGTTCACTCGCTCATCTAGGCTCCACAGTTCACTACCTTTAATCAACTATGGCATGATTTTTCTGAGGAGGGAATGTAGAATAGAAACCATGCTTGAACCCCCACCAATGTTCTGATCTTTGACCCTTGCTACAATTGATTCTGAGAACCCCTGTGTGATAGGTGAACTGTGTAAAATGTGGTCAGAGGCTGTTTACAAAGCTCTTCCTCAGTAATCATCCACTTTAAAACATTTCTGTGTTACAGATTAAACTTAAATCAATAGAGGCATGAGCAGCCATGAAAGCAGCAATGCACCTAAGGTTTGAATATAAATGTGTCTCATTTGAATAGCCAATATTTGTAAGCAGTATCCTTTAACTTTGCAAAGAGCAGATCTTTTGTTCTGCTGACTTACATAAGTGATTGATAGCTCATTAATGTCCCTGACAAAAATACACAGCAACAACAACAACAACATTGTATAATGAAGAGAAGAAAAGGCACTTAATTCCAGGTCATAATTTTCAAACAAATAAAAGAAATATATACTTTTTGTGTTATATTCTGATCTTGACTCCTTAAATGCTAATCCAAGTGTACTTTATGAATGTAGAGTTGTAAATACAGATATCCTGACTCTGTGTATGCATTATACTCCTAAAGTACAATACAATATAAAGATACAGTCAAGACAAATAAATGTTGACTTCAGTGGGGAACTACCCTTTCCACTTTCCCTTGCTTGCACATTCCATGTAATTTTTATCTACATTGTTCAGTAATTCTGAAAAAGCAGTGCTGAAATCCCAGCAAGTGCATCAGATGAGATTAGAATAAACAGCTTTGATAAAAGATGTTGCAATGTTCTAGTTTTAGATCAATGTTCTAGTTTTCAGACCATCTTTTTATAAAGTAGAACTTGATCCTCCTTCCCTCCCTTGGCTGAAAGGATTCTTTTTCTAACAGGACTTCAGGCCTACATCTGTCATTGTATGTGCCAGATATTATTTATATACTAATAAGAGCAATTTTTTTTCTCCATGCTGCAAGGAGCTAAAGAGAACTGAAGGCAACTGAAGGTAAAGAAAACCTTTGCTAACTAAATAGTGTGTTCTCAACATCTGTGTACCAGAGGACATGAAGTTACTTGCAAGACCATCATTTTACTCCAAGGAAATACCTTTGAAGAACATAAGGAGTTCTTCTGCCAGGATGCAAGAAAGATTGATAATTATAGAGTAATATGGTTTCTATTTTAGCTCTGTGGAAGTCGTGGCAATTAAACACTGTTTTTTTTTTTTTATTATATGGGCTAAGAAGTGCATTTTATTTAATATGCTGTGTTGGAGAAAAAAATATATCCTTACACTAGGAAAATACCATAATCAAATTAATCCCCTAAGCAATGTAGGATTTTAGATCAAAATTATATGGCGAAGCTCCAACATTTATGGAGCCAATACTAACAGAGTAAAACTAATTTCTTACCCCCTGCCTATTACCCCAAGCCTTTCTTCAATTCATGCCTCAGTCTAACACAGTTTACGTTCTTTCTTGCAATTTCTTTCAAACTGGGTATGACTTTTCTTGATTTCTTCTGCAACCACATCTAATAGTGAATAAGGAGTCTCAAGACTTCTTGAAATAATTTTTTATGGTAGAGAAACAGAAACAGAGCCTTACTGAAACACATCAGAGAGAGCAAAGGAACAGAAAACATTTCTTAGGTAAGCAGGGAGATTTAAGAAGTGTGAAGATGGGAATTGTTAAATATTTGAAGTAATATGGACAGCAAAACTGAATGAGAATGAATTTCAGGTCCTAAAGATCCCTAAGAAAGCTCTGAGGGTGGAAGAAAGAAATCGATTTAAGTTGAATCTGTTACACACAAACATTTTAAAGTGGTTGGTTACTGAAGAGGGGCTTTACAAGAAGAAGAAGAAGAATACAGAGATCTGTTCTTCTCATTGTGATCTTGGTTTTGAAGTAATTTATAAGTGGGGGTTTGCAGACTCAGATCCAAGGAAATTTGCCAAACATAAAATAATCTAATGTTGAATCTTTGCTCACTGGAGTGATGAAAAACCCAAATACAGTGGAGGGGCAAGAGATCAATAGAGTCTTCTCACTAAGGGCTCTTATTCCTACCTTGTTCCCTTTTACAGGTACTGAACACACCTCAGCCAATCCCTTCATATAGTTCAGCTTCTAAAGCCCAGTTCTCTGAAGGAATGTTCTGGGGCTTTAAAATTAGGGACCACAAATAAGAAAATGTCACTTATCCTCTTCTGTCTCTCTCCAAACAGTAGAACATTTTGTTGTCTCCCAGAAGGGTTAATTTTCAGCTTTTTTTTTCCAGAAGGCTCATTTCAGCTTCTGCAAAGGACCAGAGGTCTCACACCACCATTACTCCCAGAAACACCTCATTGCTGAGCTTTTGGCTGTCACATCTTGAACATCAACCCACGTATTTAAAAGATCTGAACATTCAGTCCCATCAAATGTCATGAGGGCTTGAAAATGCTTGTCCTGAGGATGAATTATTGTCATAATACTTAATAAAGCAAAAGAGGTCACTGTGCTCAAAGACGTAGGAGAATGAAACTGTTATTTCATATTGAATAGTAAAAATGTAGAAAGAATGATCTGGATCACTTGGAAACAAATACCAAATTTTCATAATGGCCATGGTAAAATCATGCATTGCAACCAATGAACGTAATTCCAGCTTGCCCGAGATGGGAAGGGGATCAGTCTGGGGAAATGGAAACCATAAAAGTGTTACCAAAGCTTTGCATATAAATCAGGATCATTTCAAATAAGAGTAGGGAGAGGAAATCACCATAACATCAGGTGCTGAATTGCTAGCAAAACAGTACACGCCATTCTGGCTTTCTTAGTTTAAGAAGGAAATTGATAAATTGGACAGAGTTAAAAAAGAATTCAAATAATGATTCAATGAAAGCTTTCTTTACATTGAAAGACTCGAGGTCTTCTAGTGGTTTAGCTTCACAACCAGAAAGTTCTTCTAAGAAGTGGCTTGATCTGGTGTTAAGAGAAGTATTTGCAATAACAAATTCTAGGCATATTATCAAGGTTCTTTTATACACAATATGTAATGACTGGAAGTTGAATCTACACATACACCAATTAAAAGAAATATGTATATTCTAATAGCAAGGAAATTAACCAGGAAATCAACTTAGCAAAAATTCTGAGTTCCTATAAAAGGAAATATGTTAATAAGAGGCAAGTTGTTCTAATTTATATCCTAACTGGAAAAATAATTAATTCACAAATTTCAACACACTGCATTAAACAAGAAAAAAGGTTAGATGGCTTTAAATCTTTGAATCCCTCTAGTTTCTTATCAAAGTTCATTATTCCTCCCCAGCAGGGTAAGTTCACATTGCTGCTAGCAGGAGGCAATTGTATTATGAGCGGCTTTCTTGCTTTGCTCAGAGCAGTGAACTTTATTTAACAGCTGCCTCAGCAGCTTGTTGCTTAAGTAATACACTACAGAAATGTATTGTTAGAAAGCTGGAAAAGTTATAGTTGAGAATATTTTGTCCACTGCATTTCATCTAAAGATGCAAAGCAGAGATCAAAGTACTTTGCCTACTAAAGTTTTGTGATAATATAAAGAATTCCAGTGGTTGAATCAAAAGAAATTATGCAGCATTGGAGTATTCATTCATTAGAAAACAGTGTGATTTCACTAACAGCACATGTCCTCATGTGGGTAAACAGTTCCATGATGTCTGGAATAATATTAACACCTTAGAAGATTTTTGTTTATGCTTGGTTAGGTTTGAGTCCTGTTTTTGTTTCAGATACAATCTTAAAAACAGAACTCTATCTGCTTTAGAGAAACACTGGGGAAGCTGTTTGTTTTTTTAAGTGCAGAGGTTTAGTTAGTGTGATAGTTAGAAATAAAAGCTCCCTACTTTGATGTTTTCTTACCCACCACTCCAGGAGCCTGTCTTCCATGTCCAAACTGATGAGGCACAACAGCCTAATGAACTATTTATCCAGAAATCACTAGTTAGAACATGTGCAATAAAATGATCTTGAACTCGAGCTGAACTGTGCTACTGTGTCTTTACTCAGATGCAGATACTGCATTAGCCAAATTAATATGGAGTGACTAGTGAGGAAGGATGCAGCAAAGAGAACTGGCAGAAGTACAGTCTGCATAAACAGACCCTGTGTGACTGAGGGGGCAGAGGTGCTGCTCAGAATGCCCACAGCCACACTGCTGCCAGATGGAAGCTCCCACACCACTTGGGGGATATTGCCTGACAGCAAATGTGCAAATCTCCGTATTTCTATGAAACTCATTAAGGCACTTCTCAGTCTGACTTGAGTGTAATCGGGGAATTGGGCAAGGTGGCAGAGATATGGGAGGAAATGACATATTTTTCAGAAACAGGAGGGATTAGAGCATACTCACAACACGCATATCTTTCCTGCTATATGCCATATGACCATGGATAAGAAGCAGTATTATGCACATGCCTAAAAAGAAGATTCTCCAGAACTGAGGTCAAATGCCTTGATCTCACCAGAGAAAATCTGCAGTAAATCAAGCAAATTCTTTGATGATGTTGTGAATTTACAAAGCAGAAGTGGCCAGCTGGTGATTATTCTACCAGTACTAGTATGGTGAAAGTTTTAACAATTGAATGCAAGTCAGAACATGCATATATATCCATTTGTTTAAAAAAAAAAAAAAGAAAGGGAAAAAAAGCAATATATTAATTGTAAGGTAGGGGATTATAAAAATGGTAGTCTTCCAGATGCATTTAAGTAAGGAAAAATAATAGCTACTACAAAAAAAAAAAAAAACCAAACTGTTAATATGGTGCACATATTGAGGGAGTTCAAATTTCTTACCAAAATTAGCTCATCATTAGCTAATTCTCGAGTCCAGTATGTTTTGGGACCATCTCCCTCAATAAGAGTTTGTTTGCAGTAGATCTTGTTTTCATTCTCCCAAGTGGCCAAACTCTGCAGGCAAGAAAACCATTAGGAAATATATTAATTATATTCTCCAGCAGCATAATAAAGAGACAACAATGAGCAGCAGGGAGAATAATTGCTCCACTAAAGGAGCAACACACAGATAGTCAAAGGCAGAGATAAAAAATAATCAGTGGAAAGTGGTGAAATAAAAATTAAGGTGTGATGGGGCATTTTGGAAAGAGGAATATATTAGTAACAAAGTAATTGCAAATGTGTTTTTTCGGTGTAAAGACACTCAGTTTCCATCAAATGCTTAATCTTGGATAGTGTAATTTAGGAACATATTAATGTAGTGTCTGCATTCCCAAGCATCTTTGTACACATATGATTTGATCTGACATGTTATTTATCATTACAAAGTCCCCTAAGAGTAAAAGCATAAACAACTGTATATATCATGTTGTAGTTATACATAATGTGGTATTTTTCACTTACAATCTTTCCTGCTCTACGCCACTGTGCCAAGTTAACTGTGTATTAAATATATTGAGATAACAAACTAGAATAAATCACAGCTAAATTTAAAAAACTTTGTCAGAATTCAATTGTTTGTCTCATTACTTTTTTAAGGTTATGAATCTGGAGACTGAAATACCTTTGGGCATTTTTCCAAGCATTTGAATAACAACTATGAAACCACTGAAAAATAAAAGAACCTGAAATGACAGGATTTTGTTAAACTTTCACAAACAGGCAAGCCCTGACTGTTGCTTTTCACTCAAGCACTGAACTATTACTCCACAGTGCAATGGAACAGCTGTGCAGAAGGATGCCCTGTAATGAATGTTCAAGCAATGACTTTATAACTACACAGGGGAGACATTTACTAGTCTGTAATTATATACATCTACATATACATGTGTGTGTGTGCACATGTATGCCTAAATTCAAGTTAACAGTTTCCAGATTTTCCAAGGGAAAAATCCCTTTACTTTGATTTAAAATTAGCTGTTTACTTTTTAAATATTTTTCAAAACAATAGATTTTATAAACCAACAAGCCATCTCAAATGGCAGTTCTAGAAGCTGTGCCTTGAAGTACAACCATATACGATGCCCTCTTTGTCTGCACAAACAATGGATCAAGTTAGTTGGCAGTACAAAACCCTCCACCCCATAAAGTATATCAAAATCTATCACCAGTCAGCAGTTTTGCCAGATACTGCAAACTAAATTCTGGAGTATTATTTTATTATCTGTCAGTTTCTGCTCTGTGGCCACATCTTGTTTATATACACACAGCAGCACAACTTACTCCTGAGAGTGGACTATAAATAATTTCACAACACATGGAAAAAATTTACCTCTTCACAAAATCCATTTCTTTACAGCTTTCATAGCTTACAGCCATAATTATTGTTTTTCATCTGCAGCAATAAATCCTTCTCTCGACAGCGGGTCACATTTATTGTATATGCATTATGTATGAAGACACTTTCGTTGAACAAGATAAATTAACAAAGCCTGCAACATTTCCTGGACAAACTGTTAAATATATGATAACTCATCCTAGAGAGCAAGTGGATGTTCTAAATATTCACTGACTCCCAGAATATGCTTCCTTTTTCATAAATTTATGTTGACAGCAATTGCACTGAAGACTGTTAAGTTCTGAATTTTTAGTGATAAAAATGGTCTCAAAAGCTCACCCAAGACTTAGGAGAGATCATATTTTGGAAAGTAGATTATTTTTTCACCAACACTGGATACCTTTATACTGAATCATCATTTGAGACTACCTTCTGAGAATCTTTATTTGTACTTCTTTTATGAGTTTTGTATATACTTATATATACTTCTTTATAATTATGGGAGTAAACTGTCTGAAGAAAGCATAACTAACCCATGCCTTCAATAATGGTTTTCAAAAGGCAGCTATGACCACAGCCCAGTTCCCCAAATCTCAGATCCAACATATCTACACCAGCAAGAACCTGGTGTCAAATGCTGCCAACGTAAATCCCCCTCCACGTAAATCCCCCTCCACGGCCTCAGAAGTGGTTACAAAGGGTCTCATACACAGAATCAAGCCCAAAACACTGCAGTGAATGCCCTCTAATGCACTTCTGCTCAAGGAGATGGTGTAATTCTGGCTGGTATAATACCTGCTGAAAGCCTGTCTTGGCAAGGGTGTGAAAGGATTTCAGCTCCAACCAACTAACAGTCTGTGGTCCTGCTTGAGAACTCATCTGATTCAATCTAGGACAAAAGCTATGTCAGATTTGTGCACTAAATCCTGACTCTTGAGGTCTCTCTTGCTCCACCATTTCCCGTGTTTGTGTCAGTGACAGAAGCTGGGGAGAGCTTTCACTGGAGCTGAGGGGAGAGAGAAGCAAAAAGAGAAGAACTAAACCCTGCAAAGCTGGAAACCAGACACCTGAACTCTGCTTTTGGGACCCATAATGTCCTGTTGCCTTGAGATTTCAGTTTTGTCCTGAAAGAGGGACAAGAGAAGTGGTGACCATCAAGAACCCTCAAGAGTGCTTCAAGAAGAGGGTGGAGGGCAGCAATGCCACTGCCTGCATACACGAGCAGCAGATGTGTTTGTCCCATCTAAAAAGAACTTGGTAACACACACACCCCACACACATATGCACATGTCCCAGCTCTCCTCCTACCCTGCACTTTCGTCCATCCACCGTCTCCTCCTCAAAGCTTTCCCCGATTTTGAAGTTGATCTCAGTGGTGCGGACAGTGGTGGAAGTTTTGATGTAGAACTGGTCCCCGTCCTGGCGGATCTCCACATGGGGTTTGGAGGCGGCTGCCACCGCCACTTTCCTGAGCATGGCATTGACACCTGGGTGAAGCAGGGAGGAAGCGGAGCTTGAAGTCGCCAGCCGTGCCCTGGGCTGACCTCGCCAAGCATCACACAGATCGCGGAGCGGGGCGCGAGGCCGGGGCACCGCCGCAGGGCGCGGCTGGGCGCCGGGAGCGGCGGCTCTCCGGCAGGCTCCCGCGGCCGGCACAGCGGGCTCTCGCAGCCCCCGCGGCAGAGCGCCGGGCCGGCGGAGCCCGGCTCCCCGGGCAGGTGAGGCGAGGACCGTGCCGTGCCTCGACCGCCCCTCCCCGGGCAGGGCTCCGAGCCACGTCCCGCACCGGCGGGAGCCTCTCCTGCCCGCGGCCGACGCACGGAGCTCTCCGGGAGACTCCGGACGCCGGAGCGCGGCTGCAGCCGCCACCCCGCGTCCCCTCCCGCGGGACACGGCCCGCTGCCCGGCTGCCCCGCGACTCACCCAGCGCCTTGAGCAGCTCGTCGAAATTCTCGCTGCTCCTCATCTTCCAAGTGCCTGCGAAGTTGGGCATGGCGGGGCGGGCGCTGCGGAGGGCGGAGGGGACGCGGCGCTGCTGCTCGATCTCCTGCTCAGGCACCTTGTGAGTTGGGCGGACCGCGGCGGCAGCGGCAGGGAGAGCCGGGCACACCCACCCGGCTCCCCACCCCTTCCCTCGGGCCAGCATCACACCGCCAGACAGCCAGTCCCCTCCCAGTCACAGCCATCCATCCCTCCGTCGCTCCGTCCGTCCGTCCGTCCATCCATCCTTCCATCCTTCCTGGCCTCTCCATCCACCACCGTTTGTCGCTCGCCTTGCAGACTCCACAGCTGCCTCTCCTGGGGCTGCCCAAGAATGAGAGCCTGATTGTCACTCGTCCCACCAGTGAGGTGGACAGTGAGGCCCCAGAGGCCGGCAAGGAAGGCCGAGGGCTATCCAGCCAGGCGCCAGTGTCTCCAGGCTCACGCTGGGCTGACCCCACCACGGCAGGGCCCAGGCACAGCAGCCCATCACACCGAGCCCCGAGCCCCCGCATGCATGGGCCGCCCAGCTGCCAGCCTGCCCCAGCACTGCTCACTGCTCACTCCAAGGCGTGGCTGGGAGCAGAACCCTTTCCAGGATAGGGAACTGTTGTAAGGAAGCTGTCACTGCCCTGAGCCAAGTCTCCCCTTTGAGAAGGGTGAAGGACAAAGAGATACACAGCACCTAAAGCATTCCCCACCATAGCCAAGCATTCCCAGTGCTCTCTGGCACTGTTGGCAGCAGGAAGATGTAGGTGCAGAACTGGCATCAGGAAGAACAGTGCCCGTGGCAGTCACAAGCTTTTATGGAGAAACACAGCAAGCTATTTCACACTTACTTAAATTAGTACCAGTGTGCTGAAGATTAGACTGCTCTTCTGAGCCCCTCATACTTTCCATGACCTTTTTCATTATCTTTGAATCCCTCAGTTTCAGGTCAAAGATGCTAGATTAAAAGTTCTTTATTGCAGCTGATTAGTCCACATGATAAGGTGGAACAGAATTTGACAGATTAAGGCATATGGAGTTTTTCTGCTGCTGTTGTGCATAAGGAAATAGTAAAAATATTCAGAGGCCTGTGATTTCCCACTCAGAACAGAGCCAGATGTATTTTAGTTATAGGGAAAAGCTTTACTGAACCAACTTCATGGTACATTTGCAATCATTCTTCACTTGTTAGATTCTGTAAAATGAACATGTAGGTTACTTGAGTTATGTATAAAATGTGTTTACTCCTGGAAAATGAATAGTTCTGGGAGTTACTTTAGTATGTTAGGCAGGATTCTATATAGGCTGAAATTTGCTCTAATTTTTTATTCCAGGCTCTGAATAAGAGCCACAGAGCAGAACCAAATACTTGTCTGTTGATTGTCACTCTTTTTCTACTGATTTTTGTTTCTGCCTTTCCAGAAGAACACCCTGGAGACCTGGCATAGCTCTTTAATGGAAATATTTTGATTAAAAGTCTGGTTTTCTTTCAGGAAGTGAATATTTCAGAGAGGAATATATGTTTTCAATAACAGGGTTTCTCTAAAAAGAGAAACAGAGCAATACAAACGCAAAACAAAAACCAGAGCATGAAGTATCCTTCAGTTGTTTTAGTAAATGACAATAAATTAATCTCCATCTGAAATACTTCATTTAAAATTTAAAATCACCTCAGAGAAAAACACTTTTGAAAACAAAGAGGCACAACCAATTTCCTATTGCAAGTAGCTTTAAGATTTTCAAATGTAAGGCTGCAGGCCTAACAAACACATACCAAGCCTGTATATTGTATGAAACACCGAAGAAAAACCCTGCTCAGACCCTCAGTTTCAGCTTCCCAAATGCACAACTGAAAACATGCTACCTGCTTTGCTTCCAGAATCCTGCAGAATGCATATACCTAGAGCCCAGTGGAAGTGTTATGGCTCACTCTTTGCAGGACAAAGTCCTTAGCTGCCTACGACAATGACTATGAGCAGCATAAACCAGATGGAACTCCTATCTCTACATGAGAAAATAAATCAGCTCAGAAGATTTTAAGGGAGGACAATTTCTTCTTTAAAGGACTATTTAAGGTCTTTTGTTTGCTGACCTGCTGGTACAAACAAGAATTATTCCAGCAGATGTGACCTGAGAGAATGTCTCTAGGATGTAGGATGCGTGTTCCAGGTGTTGCACTGTGGCCATTGACCTATTCCACGAGGACCAAGAGGAAGCCTTCAAAATACCCTTCATCCAGAAAGTGCATCAAGCTGGAAGGAAGAAGTGCCTTCAGTTAATTAAGGCTCTATTCTGCAATACCAGCACATTGAGCTATTTGTCCTAAATATAGAGGTCTTAGATTACATTTTTATTTACGCTTTAATCTTACTTAAATACCATGAGGCACTGTTCTACCTACACAATACAGCTTCTAAAACAAAAACCCAGTTACACTCTAGAGTATCTAACTGCCTCTCTGTGGCAATGTGTACAGATTCAGACCTTATTCATACAGATAGGCAGTTTCTTTCCAGCACTGTGTAATGCAGACTTAGCAACTATTCAGAATTAGACTTCAAAGTTCAACTCCAGAAGGAGTTGCTCCCCTCTGAGAGTGAGGGTCCACTCTTGCCAGCATGTGCATTTCCAGAGCCAATGACTTTCCTCTCACCCAGAGTTCTTCATATACACACAGTAGTTGAACTGATCACCAACAGTAATTTCCCCCTTAATCTTTGAGTTACACTTCTTTTTGTATCCTTACAGCATACTGTTTCTCTTTTCTTTTAAATAATTTATGGTTTTCCTCTTGTTCTTAAAAATAAGTCTTCATGTTTCTCTGGCTTTACTAATGAATTTAGAAGTTAAACTCCAAAGTCAAAAGGAACATAACTTTGCTCCAACAAAAGTTTAAAAGCAAAACATCTCTAGTATTTATGTCCTTTAAGACAGCCAAAGCTCAGTGAGAAAAATGATCTTTCAGTTTTTCCATTCAGTGTTTCATGAAAACATTGTGGATTGTAATCCCATTGCATGGTGCAACACAAATCCCCACTTAGGCTGATAAGGCAACAGAGTGTGGAGTAACTTAAATGGTAACAAATTTCACATGGTTTATGCACTAGTTGCACCAATTAATTATGTATAAACAAATAAATGATATAAAAGTCAGTAAGAGCTGAGCTTCTATTTTACAAGCTGTGATCATATCAGTTAGCTCAATGCTACGAGACTCATTTGCATACTGAACTATTTGAAGGAGAGGGAAGGAAAGATAAAGAAGAAAATATGGAAAGAAGCTTAAAGGAAAGGAAAACAGCGGTGTGATGTAAGACCCATAAGGTATGTAGCACCACTGTAATAAAAAAAATTAAGACCGAATGTGATTAGGATCAGTTCACTGCATATTGGATCACTCAAATGAAGGACAGAAATAACATCACTCTGGCAGACATGACTCAAGTGTCTACTGTTATAAAGTGAAAATCAGAAAGTTATACTGATTTGTATTAGCTGAGAATGTTGCCCTTGGACTTTTACTTTAGTCCACTTCATAGATCCTTTTTCCTACCACAGCAGCAATAGGAGATATTTATCAGGTCATGCTAAAATAACTCAGACTAAATGACAGTTTTACTTTTCTTTTAATCTGCTTCTGTATGTAGTTTCCCCATTAATGTTATGAAAAACAGTTTGATTTTCAAAACCTGTCCCTCAGCACTTTTTCCCCTTGGCATTTATTTTATTTACTTGAATCCCTTAAGGCTGATCCTTTCCTACAGATGTACCTAATTAATCTTTCTAACAGTTCCTCTAAGACAAAGGAAAGTAATATAGGTACAGATGGGACCCGGGTACTCCATCATCTATACAAATAAGTGACCAGTAATGTGACCAAAACTATCCCCTTGAGGTTATTGATTGACCACTGTGAAGTCACACAAGGCTCAGTGTAAACAATAAGTTTTATTTACTAAGGTGGTTCCCTAGGAAGAAAAAAAAAAAAAAAAGAAAATATTGGTTTAAGGGACAATATAATAAATTATTTCTCACATGAATAAAATGTACAACTGGAAGGCAAATTGCCATTGTAAATTTATCTGCCAAATTAATTTACAGTGGGCCTCTAGCATGACAATCAGTGAAATGCCATATCATGTGTGCAACGTCAACAGCATTTCTGCAGTGTTGCACCATATATTCTACTGCATCCTTATTAAGTTGAAAGAATACTGACTATTCCCAAGCTGAAATGCTAGAGGGATTTCCAATGCCAAGCTATCCTTTTGATTTTTGAGACCTAGCTAATAGGAAAGTAACTGAATTCTTGCATTGTTAGGGCCAAACAGTAAAGTTTTGCCAGTTTTATGATTAGTAAGAAAAATAGATAGATTATCTTAATTCCTTCACTGTAATATTCCCTTTCACAAGGAACTAGTTCATCTGTGTTCTTTCCCACAATCAGGCTTTAAGCTGGCCACCTGCTCTATCTTCTGATGTGCTACAAGGATAAAATAAAATTGAAAATTGTTTCCTTAACTAAAGTAAAATTTTCTTCTCTGACTCTGAAAACAAAGAGAGTTTGACTGTCATTTCACTTGGGCATTAATTCTGCAGACTGCTGAGCAACTTGATCCTGATCCAGCAATGCATAGTAGCAATGTAGTAACACAATCACCATGAATTGTGCTTAAGGGTGCTCATGGGTGTGTTTTCCTGGGCCAGTACCAGAATAAAGCCACAAACATCAGGAAAGAGGAAAATCAAGATTACTCCATCTCAGACTAATGTTCTGTCTGTAATATAAATTAGTTTAGAACACTGTTTTGGAAAATTACTTATAAACTGTTAAATCATTTTGAAGAAGAGCCATGCTGAATAACCAACATCCAATATAGATTTTCAGTAGCTGGACCTTTTAGCATACATTTGAGCATTTGTAACGTAACAAATTTGGGCATTGACTGAGAGTGTGAGGAATGTAAGTGACATTACATTCTGTCCAAATTGCCCAGCTACCACCAGCTGCCTTGAGCAATTCCTGCCTCTTGAAAGTCAGATTCTGCCTGTGGCTTGGCAGCTGAAAGGGAGTCATCAATCCCCACGCCCCTCTGGTTCAGACAAAGCAACATGGGAGAAAGTGACAGCTTAGAAGCAACATTAACGATCTGCCAATTTTAAAATACAGTATTGGATGAACAGGAAGGAAAAAAGACATGATTAGACAGAGCTTTCTGTTTTATTGGCCAAAACAATGTAATTCAGAAAGAAAAAAAGGAAACCAAGGATTTATTGATTTCAGAGTCCATGGCCTGAGGTGAAAGTTATCCTCTCTGAAGAACATTACACATGTTTTAGTGGATTTTCTTGTGGAACTCTTAGTCAAGGATGGCTCTCTGAATGAAGAAGGCTATGGAAAGTCCCAAAAGGCTTTTTCACAAACTAGCAAATAAGACATTAGCGTTCTTTTATCTTTCCTCAACTTTCCTTTTCTTTAGCTGAAGGAAGCTATTCATACTGATTCGACTAATTTTGGGAGTGTGCCTCTTCAGCGCAATACCTTCCCTTCAGACAAGATAACAAATATCTCTTTAAGCAGTAGTGTTACTGCACCAGCTCACAGGCAACCTAAGACAAGGACTAAGCCAGGAGAGTACAGGATCTGAGGTAGGAGCTTCCTAGCCTCCTGAGGTTGGGATACACTAGTCTACATAAATCTCTAGGAGATAAAATCAAGCCAGCTCCAAGCCAAAGAGTCCTTCATGGGTACGTCCAACAGTCAGGAGCAAAGTTCCTGTTCCCCTGTCAGAGGCTTTTAAGGAAATAACTCATAAGATGTATTTATTTGATGTCTCCAAATGGGTGCTTCAGTCAGGCAAAGGGTAGAGGTGTTGAAAAAGCAGCTCTTAAAACCCAACCTTTCCTTTGAACTGTGTCTGGTAGTGTCCCCATGTGGTCACTACAAAAATCTGAACAATACTAGAAAAGTGAGAGCAGTGCTCTCTGTCACAGCCTTGCTTTGCTATTTCAGGCTGTGACATTGCTGAAGTTGTTGGAAATGCTCCCTATAATTACTCATGCAGAAAAGTGCTCTCTTTTTTCATTAAGGGGTTACCACGACATTCAAAAACAGGGATTTTCACAGAGGCTTTCAGGAACCCAGCAATTCTCCTTTTCTTGAACAAAAGGCATTAATAAAGCTGTAGCTGTCAATAGAAAAGTAATCAAACTGTGTCAGCTCTCTGAAGACAATGCAAGTCTATTAAGATTGACTTAGTCAGGCAGATGGACTGAGCTGATGTGTGGTCATTAGAGATTCTTAAAGGACCTTCGTCTCCAGGGATGGAGGACCATGGTATTTTTTCCAAATGTCCAGAAGAAGAATGAGTGAATTCAAAGGAATATATGCTCATTTAGGTCTGGACTGAACTCCCAACAGGGCCATGTCCTGAAGCTATAGAGGCCATGCCATTTGCACAACCGGAGGTTTTACTCTTATGCCCTGACCTTTGTGTATGTGCTAAATTCAAAAGCTTTCCACTACATCTGGCAGACCAAAAGAAGATGAAGAAACTTCATTTTCTCTTTCCTACCAAAACATAGTATTTAGCATTCCACATAAATTAGAACCAGTAAATAAGGATCTTATCCATTAACTCAATTTAAAATTCCAAATGTCTTTGAAAGACTTTTCATCAGCTTATTTTGAAGCAATAAATAGTCTAAGCATTGGAGCTAGTCCTTACCAATACAAACAGCTATAACTGTACTAGTTTCAAGGAAGACATGACAATTTATTTATGAGAAGATGAGGTCTAGAAATACGTAAGTTGTAGGTGTTCTAACTCTTATCAATTCTTCTCTTTTTGTTTTGTCCTTCTAAACTTTGCTCAGAAAATGACCTTGAGTACAACTGGTTTTTCTATTGTTAACCCTCTGACCTTCTAAACTAACATCCTTTGCTCTTTCTAATTCAGAAGGTTTCTGGGGCTTATTAACTGAACAGGCCAAGTGACCATTCCCAACCGAAACCAGAGTCCCTGACAAGGAGGTCATTGTTTTCCAGGCTTCCCCTCTAGTACTAGATCTGCAGATTTCAGACTGAAAAAGAATAATGCAGACATTCTTTGTCTAAACATTATCTGGAAAGCATCAAGATAACTCAAGCCACTTCCTCGCCTATTAAAATTAGAGGGGTCATCTCTCAGGACCTAAGTGATTATGGCCACAGTTTTCAGACTTGGATGATGACATTTGTAGCAAACTATATCATGAGGCACCTAAATAAAAGAACCTCAGTCTTCAGAATTGATAACAATTTGAACTAAGGTCAGTCAAAAGAGAGGGTACTCAGCATCCCTATGAATTTTTACTTATGCTTCTCACTGTATACTTCGATGAATAGCCAAAAGCAATCAAATTTGGAAAGTATGAAAAAAATTCTCAAAAGAAGATGCTGTAATTAGGCTTCTAAGTTTAGAATTTAGGATCCACAAGATCCTTGCATAATACATCCTGAAAAAACAGATAATCTAGCCAAGACACAGGGGCATATTACTATGGGCTTCAGCATCTCAGTAACAGCAGATGATGTCCATGCAACCCATTAGTACAAATAAGTCACTTTGTACAGCATTTGTCTCATTTTTCACAAGAGGCCATTAAAAAGCTAATAATCTAGGCAATCAATTCTCTACATTTTAAAACCTGTTCGAACCCCTCTTATTTCAAAGGTGATGGCAGTAAGTGCGCTGATTCCCGGAGGAGGCTGCAGTTCCTCCCAGCAGCTCCACCTAGTGCAGAGCGCGCTCCGTGTCCCCGCGCCCGCGGAGCTCCTCCATCTGGGTCCCAGATGCGCTCAGCCTTGAGCGGTTTCCTGCCAGCATCTCCCATCAATAATGTTAACCCAAAAGACATGGGAGAGGGACAGGATGTTATGTCAAGTAATTTCGAGACATCAGCTCTCAAAGTAAGGCTAGGTGAAATACTACAGTTAAATTCCAGGAGGGTATTTTTAGAAAAGCTGACAAATAGAAAGTTCATTACATAAGGTACACTGTTAAAAGGGAATTGCTAAACTTTACTCTTGGTTGTGCTGATGAAATCTCTTTGCTTTTCAGAAGAGCTGACAGAAAAAGGGACCACAGTGAAGCTGCAGGGATATTAAAATTTTCATTTTACTGTAGTATTGGTTTATTTTGTAAAGAACAGCAACATCTTTCCATGCCAGAAACCTAAAAAGCAATCCTAAACCACAAATTTCTAGAGCAAAAAGTGAAACACTTCCTTTTTACCATTAATAACTGTGGGTCACTGAATAAAGAGCACTCCTCATCTGAACTCAATTTCTGCCACCAGACTGTCAGATGGCTATGACTTTCCAGCCATACAAGAAATTGCCCTTCAGAAAAGACAAAAAGAAAGGCATTGGTTTTTATAACATTTAGAGTGTTTGTGACTGGGCAGATAGTTTATAAAAGCAGAAATGCCATTGCATGAACATTTTTAAAGCAATAGTCTACAACTAAAGAAAAAAAAAATAATAGTTCCATGTAAATAACCAGACCTAAATCACAAAAGGGCCAATGACCACAGACAACAGTCATCTTTTTCAACGATGCATTGTTCTCTAATGTTGCATTTAGGAGGCTCTCCCAAGACTACAGTCCCCATTATGTCATATGCTATAGATGTAATTCTGTCTACATTTTTCCATTCATAAATAATGGTGAATGCTATTTTCTTGGTAGAAACAAATCAGTGCGCGTATCTGGGACCCAAGCTGTTAAATCTCTGCTAAAATGAAGGCTACAAGCCCAAGCAGAATCTCCAAAGAGAAATGGAGCCCATATGTCAGAGACACAACTTCAGATTATCACAGCTGGAAATGAAGAAATTGTGGTGTATTGATTAATTTTGATTTTGCTTAATGAGCTATGACAAGCCACTAAGATGAATGCATCTTGCTTTCTGGAACAGGAGGGGTTCTGCTCTATGTGCTGTAGTAATGAAAAGACAGACCAACCAATTTAAAGAGTAATGGAGGCTACTTTTGTGAACAAAGAGATGTTCTGATATCAGAAGCAAGCTTACTGGGAGGGCTGTCTGTGATCCAAAACAGCAGGAATAGTGAATAATATCAGGGCAATTAAACTGTATTCAGGAGCTTCTTGTGCTCCAGGAATCTGAACTCACTGTCCAGTAAGGACTTGATCTGTTACAGATTTCAGTAGACTGTGGCATAGGTGTAGCACAGGTGTGGCACAGGTGGCAGAAAGCCTAAGCAGCCTATGGGATACCAAATACTTCTGCTTCCAAGTGCTACATATGGAGCCTGTACCTGCAAAGCAAGAAACTAAGGAACAGAAGCTTTGATCAAAGGAGGGAACTAAGGACTGGATAGGATTCAGCACCTTGTTTCAGTCACAATGGACTCACACTCTCCAGTCCAGCACACAAGGACAGATTGTGACACCAGCTACAATTATCTTTGTTCAGTGTTATAAACATGACAAGTTCGTTGGTCTTCTCAAACAAAACAAACCTCCCTGCAAAAGAACGATACCTTGCTGCTTACAATTTTGAGATGTCTCAGTTCTAGAAGCAGTATTTGCCTTTGGGATGTGGGCTAAATATCATGGACTTAATAATGGAACACTTCACTCATTACAACAATTTTAACAATGAAAAAAAGAGTTTACCATCCTTTTGAAGGTAAACAGCATATAAAATCCTTACTTTCTGCTGCTAAATAGGACCTTCGGTCTGATGATTTATTTATTTCTTGCTTCATAAAGAAATATGCCTGTAGCTGTGATTAGACAGAATATACTTTCATAACAATCTCTAATGTGTTTCCCATGCTTTTTCGACTAATGACTGTGACAGCATAGTTTGCTGCTGGCTAAAGGTTTCAAATTCTGTTTTATCTGAGAGATTTAAAGGCTTGGTTTTACCATACTCACAAGCAGTGAGGGGTGTGACACTGGCTATGTATAGTGTGCCCCAGCATGTGTCACTCTGGGAAGGAAGAAACCCCACAAATACATGTAATGTATTAGCAGCTTAAGCCATTCTCTACCACACCTGAAATGACCTCTGTGCCCAGTTCAGCTGACACACCTTTCACATGGAGCCCCCAGCCTTGAAAAAGGGTAGGTAAGAAATGGGTGAAGTATTTGCCCAGCAATATTGCATGATCCTGATGAGGGAAGCAGTCTGTGCTGTCAGCTCCAAAATATCATTCATTCCTGTGGATGCTGTGACACTAATTACATGTGACAAGAAGAGTAGGTGGGCCACCATGTTAAATACAAACAGACTCACAACAGCTATGAAAAGCGAGACAGGAGCAAGAGGGATAAGTGATAGACTGAAAAGACAGACTGATAGCTGACTACCTATGTGGGATTTTAATTGAAATTGTACCCAGTTGTTATAAATGAAAATTTGTCCAGACAAATTAAAAATGAAAAACATAAAATATTTATTTTGCGATCAAATTC
>QUSF01000080.1:1224881-1252368 GCA_003676055.1 Chloebia gouldiae
CCCCGTAGCCGACCACTTCTGTCTCGGGATAGTGGAACTGCGGTTTATTGTGGTCCGCTCTCATGCCGTGACCATGTCACGTCTCACACATACACCCACTCACGCCCCACTCAACCACGTGATACTTACGGCTCCTTTTCCCGCGTGGATTCTTCGTGCACGTCAATTTTATGAGTGAAATATTGCAGCTGCAGCCTCGGAGATGTAGCTCCGAATTCCGAGAGCTCTGGGCCCGTTTATACCCTTTCCTTAATGTGGCTTTTCAGCTGTTTTTGGAATCTGGTTGGTTCCGTGGAGTTCTTCAGTCCTGTCCAGCCGCTGAAATCAGAGGGGCGCCGCCCGGATCGAGGATAGGGAACTTCCTGGATACCCCCAAACTAGATCACATCGGGCTCACCAAGTTGGTTATAAATGAAAATTTGTCCAGCCAAATTAAAAATGAAAAACATAAAATATTTATTTTGCGATCAAATTCTATCTAGCCAGCCACAAGGAAAGAAAAGTGCCGAGCCCGGGGTCGGCCCTGGGTGTGCAACAACGAGGTCAGCCTCAGCAGAGGTTTTCCTCTATGCTCACACACCTCCATCCTGGCACAAGCGGTTTTTATAGGGAAAATTCTGCCTGAGGCCAAGATTTCAGCAGTCAGTCTTTTCTTCCATTCAGAGTCCATAGGTTAATGGGATTTTCTTTTTTTGGTGATGAGGAAGAACAATTCAGTGTCCGGAGTTGTTGAATCCCTTGATGAAGTTTATGGGAAGGCTGCATTCACATGTATCTGCCTGAGGATTTCCATGATATCCATCTTGGGTCATTCACGCGGTGATCAATGCCTGGGGTCCCCGTATCTCTCCAGACAGGGCCCATGTCCCGGCGAGCCACATCCTTTTACTTGTAAATCGGGTTTCAACACACACCAGGTTTGTCCTGCAAGGGTGTGGGGACTCCTAATACAAACGTGTATACTCCAACAGATATTCAATATCACATATATCATACTAGAAATGGCGCAAATTATATCTACTACACATAACACAGTGTATGCCTTCTGAGGCAAGAACTAAAAGCCCTCAGTACCTTGCAGGATCTCTGAAACTTGATTTTTTTTTTTTTTTTGCCACAGATCATAGCTCTTCAGAAAAAAACCACCATTTAACTGGAATAAAAGAGCTACAGCATGGTGTCCTGATTCTAAATGTGTACCAAAAATGCCATGTAAATAGTTTGCAAGGCCAGCTAAACCTCATATAGCACTAATTAATTGCATGACAGTCCTGACTATTATATCTAGAAGGCTGTTTATTTTTGCTTGTCACAGCCCAGCAGAAGCACCAGCAACCCTCGTTTCAGAATATATTAAAACCTTTTATTTCCTGGCCTTGGGCACTGACAACAATAGAAAAGAGAAGGTCGTTTACTCATGATAGCACTGCTTGTTTTGGACTAGCTGTGCTGGACTGACTGTGATTTCTAGATACCATGTAATGTTTGAGGTTATGAGATTATTGTAATGAACAGGGCTTATGCCTTTATTAATGTTCAGCTCTTTATTAAAAGGATTAGCTGGGCAGGGGGCTCGACATGGCGCTCACCCCTGCTGTTGTAGCTTTCCTGGTAGCCGAAGGGAGAGAAAGCTTGCAGAGTCTTTCCCTGAAGTCTTCGTGGCACTCTGGTAGCCGGAGGTGAAGAGGTGTGCAGTCTGTATCTGAAGTCCCCAGCAGACCATCCTCTCTCCTTGCCTACTGGCACACTGGTAGCCGAAGGGTGAGGGGAAGTGCAGAGTCTGTTGCCAAAGTCCAGCAGCAGCTATCCTGTCTCATTCCCTACTGGTAACACCAGGAAGAGCTGCTTCTTTTCTCTTGCTTCCCACAGCCCAGTCCAGTCCAGTGCTCTGGAGGCTATGGTGACAGGTCAGACATAGAGTGGGGATGTGGTTCCCTTTTCCCCAACCAGCGCACCCATCCAGCCCCCTCCACTGTGCCAGCCTTCCATTTAGGGGTGTTTTCATCCCCAAAATCCTCCCATGATTCCAGTAGTCCCTCTATTTTGCATCCCAGTCCTAGAATGGCAGTGTGGCTGGGGGGTGTAGGTGATTCCCAGGAGCAATTAGCTAATTAACATTTCAATATCAGTACTTAGCTCAATTCAGTAGTGTCCCCATGGGAACCAGGAAGGCCCTTTTGCCCCCCCAGCCTTGCAGGCAAAACCTGGTGTGTGTTGAAACCCGATTTACAAGTAAAAGGATGTGTCTCACTGGGAGATGGGCCGTGTCTGGAGAGATACGGGGACTCCAGGTGATGATCATCATGTTGTGAACAACGCGAGATGGATATCATGGAAATCCTCAGGCAAATATATGCAGCGTTCCTGTAAATTTCATCATGGGATTCAACAACTCCGGACACTGAATTGTTCTTCCTCATCACCAAAAAATAAAATCTTATTAACCTATGGACTGTGAATGGAAGAAATGACTGACTGCTGAAATCTTGGCCTCAGGTGGAATTTTCCCTATAAAAACCGCTTGTGCCAGGATGGAGGTGTGTGAGCATAGAGGAAAACCTCTGCTGAGGCTGACCTCGTTGTTGCACACCCAGGGCCGACCCTGGGCTCGGCTCTGTTCTTTCCTTGTGGCTGGCTAGATAGAATTTGATTGTAAAATAAATAGTTTATTTTTTCATTTTTAATTTGTCTGGACAAATTTTCATTTATAACATCACTGTACTGGATATCTAAGAACTTCATCTGACAAAACCCCAAATTTATGTCTTTCACATATATACACTTTTGTAAACAGCGCCTCCTCATCATTTCTCCCTAATACACAGAACAGTGCATGATGTAATAATAGAATTTTATCTATAAGACTGATTGATGTCCCTCACTGGAGATATTCAAAAACTATCTGAATGCAATCCTGTACAATATTCTCTAGAATGACCCTGCTTGAGCAGGAAAGTTAGACCAGATGACCCACTGTAGTGCTTTCCAACCTTTCCTATTCTGTGATCTGGTGACTTCACTGTTACACAAGCTTTTAGGAAAAGGCACTGTGTTGCAGTGTGGGTTGATTTAGTCAGTTGGTTTTATCAATGTTAGTTAGCCTTATGCTCCCCTATTTGTCCCCTTACAGTTGGTTGGACCCAAGTTGTTTACCCCAAAAGTTCCCATCACTTGGCTCCCCAGTTATCTGTCAATCTTCTCACCTCTCCCTGTTTTCCCCTTATTTGGTTCCATCAATCTGAGTTTGTTTCTACCCTTTTGGCTGTCAATCCTGTAACCAACAGCAGTTTCTTCCAGAAAGTTTTGTATCAATCACTCCAGTTTAGCTTTTCTATTTGTCCTCTGACCTTGTACCTACCCCTGTTACTTTGTCATAGGTTGTTGTATCCCTCCCTGTTTTATCCCCAGTGGGCAAGACAGGTTTACACCTCTGTCTGCCCACCCCCTATTTAAGTTGCTGTAATCTTTGATTTCTTTGGCTTTTGTCACTGCACCCACTCAGAAGGCACTTTTTCTTGCCCCACCCAGGGAAATAAAGGACTCTTTGGGCTAGCATACAAGTGTTCTCTCTCACCTCTTCAATTCCTCTCAGCGTGCAGTTACCCAAGCTGCGCACCCACGAGCAGCTCTCAGCACCATCGGGGGGCAGACGATTCTCCCCTGAGGTGTGGCCACGCGGCCTCACATGGGTTGTGCTGGCTGCACCCTTCCACCCGCCCGGGGCCGTGGCAGGCAACTGCCGCAGTTGGTGCTCCACCGTCGAGCCGCAGAGGGACATGCGCTGCCGGCGCAGGCCGCCGCCGTCAGAAGCCACGCTGCCGAGCTGCAACCCCGCTGGCCGCACGCGGTAGCCACAGTCCGGGACTGCGCTGCCTGCGCCCGAGCTGCGCATCGGGCTCCTGATTGGCACCGCCGGACTGCGTGACCCCACTGCCGCCCGACCATGCCGGCCGTCCCCACGCTGGGCGCCGCCGTAGCCACAGCCGCAACGAGGGCCGCTGCCTCTGCATGGAACTGCCCCTCGCCGGACTGTGTGTACTCAGTCAGTGGAAGCACCAATGCCCTAGAGTGAGCATGCAGATTTTTGTCCTGCTTGTGCCCACGAGGGACGAGGACATAACTCCTCACCGATTGCTACGGGGAGCCGTCTTTGAGAGGAGGACCCTTGCCACAGCTTGATTTCTGAAGGTTGTCAGTTGGGTAAGTTTTCCAGTGGCATACATCCAAGTTAAGGGATTCCTAAGGGAGGGGGGTGATGTTATTCCTAAACGTTCGGTTAAAAATTTTGTTTGATGGTTGTTCTTTGCCTTCCCGGGACTCTTGGCAGAGAATGTTAGAAAAAAGGATTTTTGGAAGGAAGTTGGTGTGAGATTAACAGAGGGAATTAAACGTGGAGATCCCTCCGTAAAGGACAGCTTCATGAAGCTGTTTGTGCTGATTTGGGAAGTGGTTAATAAAGAAGGCACGCAAGATGTGGATGGGAGGGCTGAAGAGCAGCCAGCGGACAAATCCCCAGTTTTTCCTACACCCCTTTCCTCACCTAGCTCTGCCTTCCTATTTTCCCCTAAATCGGGTGGGGGGGGGAAGGCAACCCACCACTCGCAGGTGCAGGGCAGTTCCCGGAATGTGTACCGTGCTCCTGGCTCCCCTGAGTCCCCCTGGTACCCTTGCCTTGATGGCACTGGCCACGCTGCCAGGGACTTTATACCTAACCCTCATTCCGATCCCTTTTTCCCAGTTATAGATCCTGGTTTTGGCGCAGCCCAATGCAGTTCTGCTCCCCTAAATCCTTTCCTTTGTCCCTCTGGAGAGGCACTGCCGTGGTACCAACACGACATGGCAGTAGGCACTTCTCCCTCTCCCAGCCCCTTTGTTCCCTTTCCCGCCGTTGCCTCAAATCCCTCCTCTTTCCCTGCTGACGCATGTGCAGCCTCTTCTGGAAATTGTGTCGCTCCTCCTCCTTCTGCTCCTCCTCCTTCCAGCGTTCCCTTCGATCCTCCTCAGTTTCCCACGGCCCCACCATCGGCCCTGCACCCTCAGTCCACGAAGCTCTCTGTCGGGTCTGCTCCTCAGCCTCCAGGTTTGGGCTGCCCTCCTCCTGTTTCCCGTGCCCCACCTTCAGGTTCCCACGGTACCTGGGGGAGCGAGAACGGGCTCGTGTAATAGATCAGCCGTTCTTAGCTCTGGTCTCCTATAGCCCGGGGCGTGGAAACCCTAGATGGGAACCCCTCTCCTATGAGGCTATAAAAGAGCTCTGCAAGAGTCAAAGAGATTTTGGCCCCAAAAGTCCTTTTTTCAGGAGCATTTTATGAGCAACTTTTACATCAAAAACGTTGGTCCCTGCAGACCTTAAGCACCTGTTTAGTTGTCTGCTCAGCCCATCAGAATACAAATTATGGGAAAGAAAGTGGAAGAGATTGGCAGAAGATCTCCTCCCAGGTATCTTGGAGGGCCCATATAGCCTTGACTTTGCAGAAGAACCAATCACTTTAAACCACCTTATTGGTGAGGGAGACTGGAGTGAAGTGCTGCTGCAGGCTAGGGGAATTCCAAGAGCAGTGCTGGACATGACCAGGGATGCAGCAGAGGGTGCGTTCTTGGCCATGCCCACGAAGGGGCCAATGGCATCATGTGCAGCAATTAAACAATCTGTTGCTGAGCCTTTTATAGATTTTGTGGACCGTGTGAGGGAAGCTGTGGAGAAGCATGTGGAGGGGCCAGAACTCCAGGACCAGCTTGTCCTGGAAATCGCATCCATGAATGCAAATGAAATTTGTAAAAGTATCATCCTAGCTTTGCTTATCTCACCACCACCAACCCTTGAGCAAATAATGGAGGAAATCACAGAAATCAGAGAAATCACAGCTCATGGTAGAAGAGACAGCAAAGAAGCCTCAGACAAAGTGGTTGCCCTGACTGCCGCGTCTGCAAGGAACTCAGCTCCAAGGCAGTTCCCATCTAGGCACCGGTGCTTCCACTGCCATCACAAGGGCCACTTTCTGGTCCAATGTCCATTTTTGGGGAATGCGCCTCCAGGGGTTGCAGGGGCATGGGTGGAGGAGAACCCTACACTTCAAAAAAACTAAAGGGGAGTGTGGACCTACAAAAATGTTTTATCTGGAATATTATAAAATTCAGGCATTTGCTATCACTTCCATTAAATGCATGTCACATTCACACACAAATAATATTTTCCAAAAAGCTTAGAAAGGCACTTTTGTATGAGTACACTTCTAAAGAAATTGAAAACAAGAATCTATTCCTAGGGAAAGATAAGAAAAAGCAGGAAATTACTTATTTATGCCACTTTCAGAGTTTTAGATATACTTTTTTACACCAGAGTCTACATAAAACCTTGTTTTTTCACCCTGTAACATTTTAAAAGTAAACTATATTGATCTCCAAGTTTTTAGTTATTACCCACTCCAAAGCAGTCAAGTGCTAACTTTCTGATAAAGCATAATACACACAGAGAAAGATCTCTTAGGAAAGACACACTAGACAAATAGACAAACCAAACAGAGAAGTACTATTCTTCATCACGGCAATAAATCTCAACTGTATTCTAGAAAAGTCTAAATTTTGGACTTGAAAGGAGCTGTTTTGTTCAGTGAAAAAGTTAAATCATCTCTCTCTGACTGCATGTTTCTTTGTGACCCCAAGAGCTATTTCTAGTCTATTTAATGATATTTAATTAAGTCTCCATTAATGCTTATTCTAAAACAATTTCATCATTACCAAGAATGACTGCTACTAAATGCAAAGAGGGCAGCCCTGGGCACTGAAAGATCAAAGAGTAATAAATCAGCTTATTAGTTGAGCAAGGCACTTTTAAATCTGTCTATAACTGTCTCTGAAAACTTTCTAAACTTGCTAATGGTGCAGTATTATAGTTCTGATTGTATTTGAATTTATTTAATTATGCTAATTATTCACAGATTTCTTGCCCTGGTTGTTAAAAACCATGAGCTGATGGATGTTAAAACAGTCGGGGAATTCATGCACAGGCATCTATTTATTTCTAACACATGCTAACATGCTGATACATCTGTTCTTGTTACTTGACTGTTTCAAAGGATACTGATTTTGACATTGATCCAATTATTTCATCTGGAGATTATTTATTATATAATAATAATAATAATTTAGAGCAGATCTTCCTACCTGACAGATACAGACTGGGCTGTCTGCAATCTCTCATGTGTGCCCAGTGAAACCAAAAAGGCTGCTCCAGGAGTAATGTACTGTTGCATGTGAAAAAAAGAAGCAGACTCTAGCCCATTGTTACAAGATTATTGCAGAACCCATTGTACTGCGTGCCAGATGATAAAAGGGCCAGCGTTTTTAGCTAGGAACAGTCTTGAGAGTGAAGACAAGTAGCTTACACTTAGCAAGATACAGTTACAAAAACAATTGAGTCTGTGAAGATGAGTCAGAATTGTGATAGGAGAATTGTGGATAGAACAATGAGAATCATCAAGACAAAGAAAAGAATATTACAGCAGCAGAGACTTGAGTCCCAGGATGAAAGTTTGGCCCTGTGGCTGTCATTATCATAGAGATGTTACAGGGAAAATCTCTGAAGGCTTTAGAGACAGGCAGATAAAAACACAGTAAAGAGGCAAGTCAAAAATGAAGTCTAAGTCTAGAAATAGACCTGAGAAATACACTGAATTATTGTGTTTTCCTCAGTGACTAGGAAAGACATAGGGAAGGTAATGAGCTCTTTTTGGCTAGCTGGAACTTCAGCTGGTCATGAAACCTTAATGAAAAAAGGCAGAAGCAAGTATAGTGATTCCAATTGAAATTATAGGGGGAAATTACATTACTCAGAGATATGTAAGAGAAGAGATTTATTTCAACAAATATGCTTCGATAATTACAAGCTGTTATTAATTTTACACTAATTTCACAAGGTCACTTCTACCTACAAACACAACAACTAGAGCTACACACAGGATGTATTTCCCTTGAAATAGCGGGGAATCAGAAACATCAAGGGGACATTGACCTTTACAGAGATCTCCAGAAGAAATCTACAGTTACCTGCTAGAATGAGGTCCTTGGATTCATTCTGAATCCTAAAATCTGTTCTTCCTTCTCTTTTTCATGTATATGTTTAGAGTTCTTTTTTTCTGCAATGCTTATTGTTTTGTGGTGCAGACTTTATTCATACTCCACATGAATCCTTTATCACGTACAGATTCACATAGGATACAAAGGGATGCCAGTTCCACATTTCTGGACTTCTCATATTTTAATTATAACAATTTTTCAAGAGAATATGCACCTAAGCCACAAGTCCTATGCCTACGGCAATAATTTTTCTGAGTATGTGTGTTTGCCTTGAATGACGGGATAAAACACTTCTGATCAGAATTCAGTACACAGGTAACATTTCAGAACACATGACAGGGAGACTGGTTTCATCAGAGATGAAAACAAAATATAGCCACTCTAAAAAGGACTGGTTATAGCTTTTCATGTGAGGAGTTTGGCATGACATAAAAAAAATTGTTGTCTTGACTGGATTGCATTAGGGCAGGATCCTCTAGGAAACAGAGGGATTTCTCATCTTTTGTAAGTAATTACCTGAAAAGTAGAGGAGGGTGAAGGAAACTCTGGAAAAGGGGTAAACACATTCCGCAGCCACCATGTATGCAGCACCATCAGTTCATGGAGAGCTAGAAGCAGCAATATCATGGGTAGGAGAGAGCACACCCTCTGTCTTTCCCTCCAACCTTCCTCTCTCCACAATTAAATGTGGCAAAGTTCTGGTTCCCTGGAGCCCAGTACCTGTGCATGCTTCCCAGTTTGTCTCATCTTGCCTCAGAAAAGAGGTTTACATGGCTTGCACTAGCTGGATTTCACCACAGAGAAGCAGGTAAAGAAAGAAGTGGACGGGAGCTGTTTCCTTTCTTCTTGCACAATGTAGCAGTCTGAGAAAGTTCAGATCAGCCTGGCAGGATGGTCTTTTCCACAGTAACTTGCTGTGTATCTCAGCTCTCCCTACTTGTTTTACCCTTCGCTTATGCACTGCCTGCCCAGGTCTCTTTACCAATCAAAACATAGTCCAATTTAAGTCAGTCAATGAAAAGCCTGGAAGGACTCGAGACTGTGTTTTCCAAGAGATTAAATTCCTTTGCTGCCTCATGCCTCCCTCTTGGAAACACTGAAACATTTGGGGAACTGTCACATTAAATATTTTTACCAAGCTCTAATGCAAGGAGACTGGAAAGTGACCCCACTCAGACAAAAAGAAAAAAAAAACCAACAGACTAACAATAACAAAATGAATTTGTGCAGACAGCAATGCAGAGATGGCAAAGCAAAGGGGGGGATTGTGTTTACTTAGCAAGCTGATATTTTCTTGAAGGAACTAGACAATGTAAATCCTCAAAGGTAAGCTCACTATTAAAAACCGGATTTGCCCACTTGCATTTGGCAGAAATCTAGCTCTCAAATTCAAGATGATCATTACTCAAGGCAATAAAAAATACTTTTGCTTTTGTTCAGTCTCTCTAGGGTAAAACTGTCCACTGAGACATGACATACAGTCTGCATGTCTTTAAATCAGCACCTTCAGCAGTTAATATAAAATAATATATTTTTATTACCACATAGAATAAACCCAAGAACTTTCCATCTCCGGAAAAGAGGCTGTTCTTGCTGTGATTTGCTCAGAAGAGGTGAATACACAATGCAGCATCAGCTGGCCAGCAGCTGCCATTGCACTGGGGACAAACAGCCAGCCAGGTTTACCACTCTGCCACACACGGGTTCGGGAGGATGAGTAGATTCTGGCAATGCAGAGTTTAGGGTTCCAAAGGGTATCAGAGTCCAGCTCATATTACTGAGTGTCCTTTAGCTTTTGTGCATTTCTCTCCCAGACAAGGCTTTTTCCTGAGCCTTGCTCGATTTCTCAGAAAACAAACAAAACCCATCACAGGAAGCAGTATACGGAAACAAGAGATGACTGGTCCTTTATACTTACACTAGAAATCTGTAATTTGTTTTTTCTTCACATTGTAAATTATTCCAATTCTAATCACGCGCTGGAAAAGCTGCTTTTCAAAATCTAAAACTGCTGCAGAGGATCATGTACCAATATTTAGACCACCAGCTGTGAAGCTGAATGTTCCATTTTCTCTTCTGATGTTTGATAGAGCACCTTTTATATTGAAAAATTATTCTTCTTAGATAGGACCCCATAGCACACACATATTGTATCAAAATGTATGGAGACTCCACTAGGAGCAATCCCATCTCAGGAACTGGCAAATCTGACCTAGGCAAAACATTAGTCTAAAATATCTCCTTAAAACAAATTCTTCATGACTTGTACAACAACCTTCACTGAGGAGATGGGAGAAGGCTTTTATTACCTTCATCTCCTATAATTAAGACTGAGAACCAGCAAAATACTTAAACATTATGATTCCAAATATTTGTATTTCAATGCTACTACACTTAGTGTATGCCTAAATACTGTGCTGGATCAGGACTTGAGCACATTTGTGTATACCCAGTTCAGCAGTGCGAAAGAGCCAGACAAACCCCTCCACTTTCTGAATACTCTCATAAAATCCTTGTTTATAATGTCAGTCCAGACAGGACCACAGGTCCCTTCTCTGGGCCAGAACTCTCGTTCTCTGCTTTCTAAGACTGTGTTTGTTTGTTTGCATTAGACTAGTCCATGCTGTGCTGGTCAACACTCCCATATTTTTACTACCACCTTGCTTGGTGCTCAAACCCCTGTGATACAGCTTCTGCTGGTAAACTTCCAGCTAAGGGCTTGTATGAGTCCCATACACTCCTACTGTGATCACTGCATGTCACAGGAACATCCAGTGGTGGCACTCAAATTCAAAATATCCCGGTAATTTCCGTGATTACTGTAGCACTTCAAACAATAACCTGCTAAGTCTCTGCCTTTAAATGACACACTAACTAAAACTAATAAATGAGAGCTACTCACTGCACTTCATGGAATGTGGTAATACCTTACAAGGGCCTAAAAGATCACTCCCTTCCTGACCTTGGAAGTTTAGGGCTCAGCATGTAATTGTTTTCATGCAGGATCAGCTCTGGCCTAGGTGTCATTACTGAGATGTGCATGACTTCCCTTCATTAGGCAGCATCAAGAGCTGTAGCTAAGTGGGTCACAGATGTGAATAGAGCTCAGTGCAACTGCTTAAATTCGTTGTTCTTTTTCAGCTGAGCATGGAAAGGACTGACTCCTGTGCACTGAAAAATCCATTTCACTAGCACTAGTCAAACGTCATATGATGAGTATGTTTAGGGGTTCCTCACTCTTAGTACCTCTGAGTCTACCCTCAAGGGCCAAGACACCACAGGGAAAATTGTACTCTCAGTATTTTCAGTGCATGAATCTCTGCAAGCAAACCTTTTCTCAGCAGTTTCCAAACACGGTTTTTGAGAATCTGCAATTTCAGTTTGGAAGGGACACTTGCATTTTAGTGTTTCCAAACCACCAAACCTGAAAAATCAAAATGCACAGGGTTCCAGGTACATAAATTAATTCAAATACCCAAAGTTTAAAGGGGAAAGTTTCCTTGTCCCAGAAAACACAAAGAACCGAAGATTTCCTGGTATCACAGCTTCCAAATTCCAGTATATTGCTGGTTGGCAGTCTATGTACAACTGAATGCGACAGGACTGCTGAGGAGCGTGCCTTGAGCTGTTTATTTTCCACCATCACTCTCATTACATGGTTATGACAATGGGAAGATGCCAGCAGCTCACATCCCTGGCAGCAGACAAAGAACTTAATGTTACAACTCACTTTAAAAGTTTTTTGACCAATCACACAAAGCAAAAGCATATTGACAGTAGTTCTATCCAACCACTATAAGCACATGTACCTTTGGTTAAAACAATGCTTGCTTATTTCCAATACAATACCTGCTTGCAAGCCTTAAGATACAATGCACAGAGCTCCATTATTAAGCTTAGAATTTCCTATTATCTCACTAGATATACTTTTCTGTAGCTTAGGGGGCTATTCTAGCCAAGTGTTAATACACAGACCATTGTTCTATTTGTCCTTACTTTTCTACTTATATAACTTTTCTGCTGACAAATCTTATGGCTACTGCTTAGCTCTAATCACAGTTCTGCTGTGTCTGAGGCCTGCCTTTTGCAGCTTTCCCAAAACCCTAGATTTTAAGGATTCCCCCAACTCCCCCTCTTGGTTCAACTAAAAAGAAACTTTGGTAACTGTGTCATTTATTAACTACTTTGCATTTTATAGCTTTACTAAAATATCTCTGCATATTACTTGCTCAAAGCATCCTTTTTGCTCGCATTAAGCATTGCTATATTACAACACAGCAGTTTTAATGATGTGAAAGTCTAGTTAGTTTAAAGGGCATAACTCATATTTGATAGCAATTACTATTCATTGCTTTAAAAAGTTTTGCCTGTTCTAAGCTCTTAATTTAAAACTTTTTTTTAATGTTTATACTTATATCTATTATTTCTGTAAGATTTTGAGAACTCTTTGGAATCTATTTTTTACTTCTCTCTCTTGTATGATAAAAACTTTGATAGTTTTGTCTATCATTTGTTGCACATGCTGAAGTATGTAAGGCATCACTATAAGTATCACTACTAAAACATTTAATACATATAAATGTATTTTATAAAGTTTTTTTAACCATGTTTAACATTGTTAACATTTGTCAGTATATTACTGATTGTAGTGGATCTGGCATTAATTTGTTTATTCAGCTAACATTTAACTTAATTGTTTTAATGTTATTGTTGAAGTGAGTTGGGGTAAAAACAAACCTTTTGAAACTCTGTAATATTCTAAGGCATGAAATCACTCTTACAATTATCATCATAGTGATGAGCAGATCTTGTTCTCTTACATTTCTATTTAACGACTGTCGTAGTAGTAGGTGTAATTACAGCAAGCATTCTAATGTTACATGGGTTACTTTTAAGATGTGATGGAATGTCTTGTTAAGTCTTATTCCTACAAATTAACTAATAGCTTTTTGGTAATTATTGTGGATATTGGCTAGTTTTGGAAAGTACATCTTAACTGTCTGAATAATTACACTAAAAACTTGAACTTTTGTATGTAAAATAATGGGGAGTTACATTGTACTTTGGAGGATCACTTTTTCACTAATCATTAGTTGCAAATGTAAGGCAAAAATCTATTGTTAAAGAACTAAGGATTTTTAATTTTGGGGGTTTAGATATTGTTTTGGGGAGTTCTTTGGTCTAAATGTTTTAATTTAATATAGGATTTCTTTCACTGTTAATTTTACTAGGCTTACTATTAAATTGTTTTTTGATTAAGGCTAAATCTGTTATTGGCACACTGATTAGACAGGTTGAGAAAGGTTTTTTTTTGTTCTGAGTTAGACAAACATATGGTATCTGAGTTTGTTGCTTAGGTTAAACATTTGGTTTTGGTTGCTTTACAGACCCCCCTCAGCAGAACCCCCACGCACAACTTCAGAACAAGATCCAGCCACAATTTGTTCAGAAGAGGAGCGGGGCAAAGAGCAGCCCCTGCTTTGCAAAGCTTCCCTAAACTCATCTCCTGGACCCGTTCAACTCTCAACTTTAGAACACGACTGTTGACCTTCTAAATTTTCTGAACATAATGAAAATCTCAAATACTTTCTTGGGAACTTTGGAGGTCGATGATTTTGTGGAGGAATGGGAGGATGCTATGTTATAGTATCAGTGACGTAGGGAATTTTGGAAGAAACAGAGGACATGACTGAAGATGGAAACTGATTTGATTCTCCCTTCTTGGGGTTTGGGGTGTTGTCTACACTGCTTGAGGAAACTTTGGACACACTAGGAGAAGGGAAGGAACCTTGAACAAAACTTGAGATCTCTTCAGAGGAGGACAAAGGCTTAGCACTACATGGAATTAAAGCTTTAGAATTAGGTGTTGTGTTTTGGTGTTTGAGAAAGTTTTTATTAAGATAATTTTGTTTAAAGTTGTCTATTAAAGTTTTGGAGATAGGTGTTAGTTTGACTAAAGTCACTTCTTTTTTTCAGAGAGATTAGATTGAAAATTTTTTCATTTGTTTGGTCTTAGAAATTAAAGGTAAAAGTAGACTTTAAGTTTATATTTTGAGTATTTGCTTTTACTTAGATTAATAAGTTTGTTTGTTTGTGTTTTGAGATGTTTGAATGTCTTTTATCTTGTAAAATTGTTTTAAGTTGGTTAAAGATGTTTTATTCTGTTTTAGATAGATGGTTTCTTATTTAACTGTTTAGGAGTCTTTAAAGTGCTACTTATTACTTATAAGGATATTAGCTATAGATGACGAAGGGGATGGTGTAATCTTATTTTTAACAGTTTGGGGCTCTGGTAATAACACTGTTTACAGGGTTTTAAAAAATTTTTTATATTGTTCTAGGTTAGAAATCTTCCTCAAATGGAGCACCATTTATTACTAATCAGAAGTCTATGTATAAATCACAAACAAAACGAGACTGTCTCACTACATAGTTACAACAATGAAAAGATACCAAAAACTCACATCTTTAACAACAGACTGAGAACTCAATGTTACAACTTACTTTAAAAGTTTTTTGACCAATCACACAAAACAAAACCACATTAACAGTAGTTCTATCTACTATAAACACATGTACTTTTTGTTAAAACTTGCTTATTTCAAACACAATACTTGCTTGTAAACCTTAAAACACAATGCACAGAGCTCCATTATTAAGCTTAAAACTTCTTAATATCTCACTAGATATACTTTTCTGTAGCTTAGGGAGTTATTCTAAACAAGTGTTAATACACAGACCATTGTTCTATTTGTCCTTACTTTTCTACTTCTTATGTAATTTTTCTGCTAACAAATCTTATAACTACTACTTAGCTTTAATGACAGTTCTGCTGTCTCTAAAGCTTACCTTTTGTAGCTTTCCTAAAATCCTCTAATGTTAAGAATTCCCACACCAGTACAGTGTTATGTGATCTCAGGAACAATCCCCCAGTCACACAATTGATCTGAAGTTCACAGAAATCAGGAATTGTTTTTCCTCTCTTTTTTTTTTTTGGTTCTATGTCTGACTTAGAAAGCTTGAAACACAGAAGACAATTACATTACATACAAAATCTCTTATTTCTTTATGCCATGTTTCTGCTAATGGCAGTAACATGTCACTAAACACAGATCAACCAAAGCAGTCAATCGCCTCATTACACGTCTGATTTTTTTTCATTATATGAAACATCCATCACTGATACAATGTCAAATGTGAATGCAGTACTTATGATGGGAACTCACAAAAGTGTCTAGCATTTTATATGAGATATTTATGGAACCGATTCAGTAGAGACTTGAACACGTGTTCAGGACCCAGTAAAATCCATGAGACAGGAACACATGGTCTTGCTGTGCAGGAGTATAATGTTGAATCACCACTGTAAAATGGGCTTTCACAGCCAGCAACAACACAGTGATTTAACCAACTTGTATGGTTTGAGTCAAGCATCTCATCCAGAGGTAGCTGAACACAATGCTTTATGATGTGCCATACTTAGTCCTCCTTCTTCTGAATTCCATGGGAGCCAGAACTTGCACAGCACTGACATTTATCCTGCAGCACAACTCCTCTGTGTAAGGTTAATACTGTAAATTTGATTCACGGGGATTTGTGAGCCAGACAGGCAAACTGAAGAAGAAAAAGCCTCTCTCACAAGGAGATAAGGACACGAAAGAGGTTGCCCAGCAAAATCATCAAAGCAAAAAGTACGAATGAGACAGTGTTGATGAAGACAGAAGTGGTATTGAAGGCTGCAATAACAAAGCAAGGCAGTGACATGAAGATAAGTGGCAAAGTAATTGTCTGGTTGAGCCAAGTGTATCCCTACAGTCTGTATGCCAGCAACCCATGCAAATGGACACCAAGCACTGAAGATCTAAATACCTATTTATGTAAATATATTTCAAATGGTGACACAAAAATTCATAGGAACAAATAATTAGTAAACACAACTAAAAGTTTTTGAGAGTATTGGAGCTAATTATAATGAATATTCTTAGCATCTATTGCCAATGAAGGGTTTTCTTCCTGTTTTTTCTTACTAATTATTCTAAAAAGCCAGAGTTGTGTCCTCTACATTTGATCCTGTAAAAGTTTATCATATAAAAAAGATTCTTGATGTTACAAAGATTACTACAAAAATGTGGCCTGGCCACATTGCTAGGCCAATTTCTGGATCCCCATTCCAGGATAAAAAAATCGTCTAAAAGCCAATTTTAGCAGCTAAGTGGATTATCAAATTAGAAAGAGAATCTCTAATAAGAATAAAGTTAATAACATTTTACAGTGGAGCAAATAACATATCCAGAGACTGGATCCATGGTGCCTTCATTTCATCCTTAGTGAATTGTAAATAGCTTGGTCAGGCAGAGAATGTTACACACAGCACATGAAGCAAAACCCTTCCCTCCTCTCTGTCTCCCAGTTAATCAGCCTATTCAAGCCTTTATCTGTACGGATCAGAAAAAGAAAAAAAAAAAAGTGCTTTGTCTTGTCTTTACTACCACTCATCATAAGCCCAAGTGACCCAGCTGCAGGTACAGCCAGCATTCTGGGCAGAGAAGTGCAGAGCATCCCCAATGCCTTCCTCCTCCTGCTTTGTGAGTAGCATCTCACTTCACACAGGCACTGACTGCAGACATTCACTGGCACTTGGGGGCTGAACAGCGCTTGGTTGAGGATGGCACAGAAGCACCTTCTATCACACATTATGTACAGACACCAAAGTGAAAAGGACACAGTCAGGCTTAGAAGAGAGCCTTAGATTATGTGGTCAGTACTTAGTAGCTCACAACTAAACAGCCAATTATTAATTGACACCAAAAGTGTTTTCCTAGAGCTCAGGTGGTTCAGTTTTGGTGCATAAGGTCATCATCCCCAGCTGTCATATACATCTGAAGCCACAATAGGAAGGGACATACAGTAATTTTGGTAAAACATGTGAAATCCATCATCCTGGAGAAAAAATTTTACTGCTAGACTTGATGTATGGGTTGAAACTTTGTGCCTTCTGTAAGTCAGTCCCAACTACATGCATGATGTTTTAAAGGGCCTTATTTCAATCCTGACAAATGAGCACCAGATGGTTTTTTTTAATCATAGTTGCATTCTATATGCAACTATATATTCTATATATTTAACATTTCAGGCTCATGTTAAGGTCTGAGAAACTCTCTCTGATAAAATATGATAATTCTGATAAAGTAAATAAATAAATGAAGAACTGAAGTCTTTTCACCAGGACAAAGAGCAGATAGATAGAAAATAAAGTCTGTGTTCAGTTATCGTTCAGCACAGACCAATCATTAGAAAATCTCTCATGAAGAACAATGACTTTTGCTCTTTTTTTGCTTATTTCATTATTCCTTTCAAAACAACTGTGCTCTGAAAGGTTCTCTTTGACCTATACGTGCCATAAGCAGGAAGTTAAAAGGTCTGTAATTACATTTGACCATTCTGGCTTCTCTGCAGATGACAGTGGGGATGAGGCTCCTTCCATGGGGAAGAAAGTCTAGTTTTTAGGATTTATTTGTTGAATTAACTGTTTTATTTTCTTTTCTTCCTAAAAGCAGCTGCTCATTCACTCCAATCTCACTGTCCTCCTTATCCATTCCAAAGGAACCTGATCCATTCTGAAGGAAAGTACTCTCCAGGCCAAGCTTTCCCCTGACCAGACACCTTGGGGTGGAACTGCATAGTGGCAGCCAGAGAAAGATTTGTTCCTGCAAGTGCTATTTTCATTCCTGTTAGGCCAAGTTTTGATTTTTCCTTTCCATTTTTGTCTGTCCCAAGTACTTTTCCTTGCTTGTTGAATAAATACATTGAAATACTTCCTTCCTCATTAGCAAAGCAATTTAGTATTTAAATGCGAACTTAAAGCAATGTCAGCATGTAGGTACACACTGAGCTAGAGCACATACCACGAGGCTGAGAAATGGGTCCCATTCCTCAATCTCCCACTGACTAAATTTGTCACCTTGCTCTAGATTTCACCCAACTGTGAAATGGCATAATGATCCTTCCTTAACTCATAGGGCAAGAATCTCATTAATATTTGGACATGGTTTCAGATTCTTGAAGAAGAGCTTTCCCATTACATCATTTCCCTGTTCTGGCCAGCCCTTGGACTACAGTTGTGACTGTAGTTTCATCTCTATATCCTATAAGGTGTGATGGCTGGGTTTGGTGCCGCCACTTCCAACATGCAGTGCCTCTACAATGGATGTTTTTGGAAATAAAACAGGAACTTTTTTAAAGTAAAGCTTTTGTTTGAAACTCTTCAAACTTCAGGAAAGTTTATATTTGACTCCAGATCCCAATTCAGCTGCTTGGGACCATCAAAGAGAAACCTATCACTGAAAAAGCATTTGAAGTTGCAAGAAAAGGGAAGAAAGGGGACAGCAGCTGACAAAAAGGTATAACAAAGAAATAAGTGAGCAGAGGAAAACCAACAAAAGCTGACAGTTCATCAAATCTGCATGCAAGGAACTGGATTTGTTTCAAAAGTGGAACTGAAGACTGTATTAAGACTCCTTTTCTGTGGCTCTTGTTTTTTGCCTCAACTGCCCTACTGCCAATGCACTACAATACTGACACATGCTATACAAAAAGCTGTAGATACTCTGAGTGCCTTGATGAAGCAGCGATCTGAAATGAATGAGCAAACTGTGCAAATGCCATTCCAATTCTCTCCCAGGAACACAATCCCTTAATGATTTCCTAAAGACACAATAAGCAACAGAAGCAGAGGATTCTTTGCTCCTGCCGTAACTGTTTAGAGTCCCCAGACACAGAATGATGTGAAATGATTAATGTTTCATTGTGAATGCCAACCTCCTGGAAAGAGGATGGAGATGCTCTTGCTGCTGCTGCCCCACAACAGGGAGATGGTATACATATATGTGTGTGTGTATATATATATGTGTATATATATATGCATACAGACTCCATGCTCTGGCACAAGTCGCCCTTTGTTTCTGCAGCACCTGTGAGTGACCAATCCTATATTGAACCCTAAGATGGAAAAACAAACTCAAAACAGATGGATTGGTCCTGAAAGGAGCCTGGAACTGAATCCAGCTCTCTGCAGGCACAGATGTAATACACAGTCCCTTTTCTAAACTGACATGGCCTGACAATAGTAACCACAGAAATGCATATTCCTGTATTACTCACTTTGGCAAAAGTCCTTGTAAGACTGTTTTAAAAGCTGCCATTTGAACCCAGAGGACCTCCCAAGGCATTGTTGTGAAATACCCTTACTGACACAGTGCTCCAGAATAAGGACAGACATACAGAAACCTGCTCTCAGTTACTATTCCACAGAGGCAATTTATCTGTAAATCAAACATGTGGCACACTTTGCTTCAGATTATCCTCTTGATGCCCCAAAGCAGCATCTAATCAGATTTCACTCTATCAGATTCTCTGTCAAATACTCTTTCACTTTATCAATTTGCGTCATAAGTGATATAGGAAATAACCCACAATCTCACTCTGCCCTCTCACAGGAGAACAAGAACAATCTTTTCCCATGAAGGCCTAAGGTGTTCACTGTACAGAGTAAATACCACTGCACAGAGAGAACTCTGAAACCTCTGGAGAGATTAGAAACACTTTCTCTGTCAAAGATTATGTTACAGTCCTGCAGTACTCTACACAGAACTGCAAGACCAAGCTTGATATTTTGAACATAAGGTGAAAGTAGTACATTTTAAGTGCACATTTAAATGGAAGAATTCTTAGAATAACCCTGGCAAGAAATAGAATAACTTCTTTTACTTTTGGAGAATGTTTACCATTGCATTATTACGATTGAGAAAATGAGGATTTCTGAAATTCAAGACATTAAAGCTGTATGCCTTAACATGTTCTCAAAGCTCAACCTGATCAGAGAACTAAGGATTCTGTAATTATATGTTAAAGTCTGTAATTATGTGTAAGAGTCTTACCCAGATTTTCATTCCTGACTGCAGAACTGTGTTAAGACTCATTCAGAATTCCTGTTTTGGTTGTTACTCTGCTCACTCAGACAAGTTCTATTGATCTCAAAGAGCTTTGTGTACATATGAAAACTGATTAAGAGCTGGGAAAGACCACTGATCCTTTGTCTTTAGTTTTAAGCCTCAGGGAATCTGATTAATTCTCCTCAACTTTAATTCTGACATTTTTTGCACTTCTAACTTAAGTAGAGACAGTAACTTGAGAAACTTCAGCTTCCAAAAGAAAAGCCATATCTTTTTTTTAAATTTTATTTTCAATCTGACACAGATGATTAGCAGGGAAACTTCCTTTCTGGAGCTCAAGTAGTGGCTGAGGGCTCTAAGGGGGCTCAGCTGGAGGAGGCTCAGAGAGATCTCGTTTTCTGAAACTCCCTGACAGAAGGGTGTAGCTAGGTGGGGATAATGCTCTTCTCCCAGGAAACAAGTGACATGAGCAGAGGAAACAACCACAAGCTGTATCAGAGGAGGTTCGGGCTGGACATCACGATGAATTCCTTGACAGAAAGGGCAGTCCGGCATTGGAATGAGCTGCCCAGGGAGGTGGTGGTGGCACCATCCCTGAAGCGTTCAAGAAATGCTCAGGTGTGGCGCTTAGTGCTCTGGTCTAGTTGACAAGGGGGCCAATTTAGGCTGGATTTGATGAAGGTCTTATAGGTCCCTTCCAACCTTAACGACTGTGTGATTCTGCGATTCTGTGAAGTTAAAAGTTTTCTGCGCCGTGGCAGTGCCATGGGCAGCGCTGCAGCCCGAGGAGCGTGGGGTCGGTCAGGCAGCGCCGCGCTCGGCCTGCCCTCTGCCCCCTCCTCGCTTTAGACAAGAGGCAGCCAGCTCAGCCTTCCCTCAGGAGCCTCAGCCTCAGCTCCCAGCGCCACGGCTACCGCAGCATCGCGGGGCGTCGCCGGCACCGGTACCACTCGCCGAACGCCTGAGGGCTCCCGACACCGACGGCCCCGGCCGTGCCACGGCCGAGCGGGAGGGGCCGCGCGGGAGGCGGCGGCGCAGAGGCGGCTGCGGGCGGGGCTCAGCCCCGCGGGGCGCTGAGGGCCGGGGCGCGCCGTGACCTCCCGGCCGCAGGGGGCGGCAGAGGGCGCCGAGCCGCGGGCGCCGGGAGCGGCGCGCTCGGTGGTGCCGGAGCTCATCCGGGCCCGGCTCCTTCGCGCGCGCCCGTCGGGATCCTTCCCGGAAAGACATGACCACGCAGGTAACTAAAACCACAGTGTTAGCTAAGCTAATTGCTGGCCTGAAGTGTGTGTGTGTGTGTGTGTGTGTGTGTGTGTGTGTGTGTGTGTGTGTGTGTGTGTGTGTGTGTGTGTGTATGTATAGGCTGCTCATGTGTAATATTAATTATTTTTTTCTTTCTAGTACGGTATTCTCTTCAAGCAAGAGCAAGGTGAGCAAACGCTAACGGGTATTGAGCAATGCTGGTGTTCTGGGATGATGTAAAGTTGATAATGGCAGGTATCCGTGTGAGGAGACCTGGTTATGTTTATATTAGACATAAATCTGAGTAACTCAGAGGTAGCTGTGCTGCTTTTTCAGCAGTGATGCTGGTCACACAACACACTGCATATTTTGGAACAAAGAAGACAGCACTCAGTAGACCTGAGGAGCCAGGCAGGGTCTATTGTCAACATTGCAGCCAACCAGTTCAGCATTACCTAAACCGGTTGTGGTCCTCTAGCAAAAGAAAATACTTATTTTTTAACTACTATACTTATATTCTCTTTTAGCTCACGATGATGCCATTTGGTCAGTTGCCTGGGGCAAAAATAAAAATGATGGTTCTGAAACAGTGATCTCTGGCTCTTTGGATGATCTGGTAAAGGTTTGGAAGTGGTAAGTGCTCCCTATTAATCTGTGTTAGGCCTTGGAAGAAGTCAGTGTGGAGCAGCCTTGAATTTCCACAATCTCCAGGGATGTTAGAAGAATGGCACACAGAGCTGCTTCTTTGAGCAAGTTTATCTCCATTGGTGTGTGCTTTCTCTTGGAGTGGTGGCATTCTGGTGTGTTTTCGTTTCCAAAAAATGAGAATCCTTTTGAAAATGCGTGTCAGAGAATACTTAATGTACTTCCAGACGAAAGAATGAGAAATGCTTCTTTTGATGAGACAGTGCATTTGGAGATGTGTATTGTGAAAGAAATAATGGGAATAGTGAGAAAGAGGAAATGACATCTTCCTTTTTTATTGAAAAAAGATCCTGATAATCCTTATGTAAGTGTGCTTTTGTAAAGAAGTTATTGTCTCTTGGGCAAAGCAGTGTGAAGGATGTGTTTCACTTCGGTGATAGATTTATCTTGGTTGGGGTGACTGAAAATGTCAGTCATGGTACTTTGTGCTGAGCTCACAGGTCTGTGAGCACCCACAGACTGGTGTGTTGTGGACATTTCTTGGTGGGATGGCTTCCAAACTTAGGATGAAGTACCTGCTTGCAGGAATGTGGTAAATTATTGATTTGTCAGTTCTTTAAGTACAGAGAGTTTGTGTGTAGCCCCACATTTTCATGGGAGGGCATGGATTGCCTTGTGTTGAACAAAGGGAGGAATGTGGATTGTTTGTTTTGTGTCAGGCTGGGGATGTTCAGCACCCTGAGCTCTTCCCAACAAGGCTTTTCTTTCCCTCGCACGGAAGGAACGATGAAAAGCTGGATCTGCAGTGGACTCTGGAGGGTCACCAGCTGGGGGTGGTGTCTGTGGACATCAGCCACACGGGTGCCATTGCAGCTTCCAGCTCTCTGGACGCCCACATTCGCCTCTGGGACTTAGAGACTGGCAAGCAGATCAAATCCATAGATGCTGGTCCTGGTAAGACACCAGTGCTGAACTGGCTCTGCAGGGGAACAGTGTGACTCTTCCTGGCAAATACTGGGGGATTGAGATACATGAGGGGATTAAGGTCTTTGGGGGGTTTAATCTTTCCTATATTTGCATGAATCTTAAAGGTTTTATGAACTCAACACAAAACAGCATTAGACAATTCTAAACACTATTTGTGCTTTCTCAGGTACACATAGTTGGCTTTTTGCTGTATGCATAAAGCAGAATGGAAACCAGCTTGCTCTTACACATATATTGGTAAAGGGATATTTAGAAGAAATAATTCAAATGCTTATTCAGATGGATTTACAAAGGAGCTCTGAACATTCTTCATAGCACTGCAGTGAATTTGAGCCATGCATGTGATCCTTTTTTATCCAGAATGTCCAATCCTGAGCAAGCAAGTGAAAACAGCTATCAATGCTAACAATGCTAATGTTCTTCAAGGTGGAGTTCAGGGCCTAAGGTCTTATTCCAAATATTTCACAAGTCCACTGGAAGTCACAAATTTAAGAACAATCTCGCAGTGTTTTAGGCAATTAATATGTAACTTTTGGGAAGAAACCTGTCAATTACATTGTGCCAGATAAATACATTGCTCTGCTATGAAAAATGATGGGTTTTTACACTCAGTTGCAGGAATGCTGTCTGTGTTACATTAGTATATCTGCATTTCTCCTGCATCTTCTGTGCTTTGCTACATACTAGTGTTGATTTTTTCAGTAGTTTCAATCTTTTGGTACCAGGAAAAAAGTAAGAATTTAGACTTAACTGATGCAGTCTATAATTGTAAATTTATTGCTACACGAGGGTCTCATAAGGTCAGGGTCTTACTAGAAATGTAATCTTTTACTAAATTTAAGTAAATGGCTCAAGCTACACTTCATTAATTACACAAAAGGGGTAAATTTATAAGCTTGTACACTCTTAGAGGGTTACATATCTAAACAGATGCATAGAGAACTGACGCTGTTGAATAAGAACCAGGAACAGGATCCAGCTAACTGGCTTTTATTGTTTAATACAGTTGATGCTTGGTCCCTGGCTTTTTCACCCGATTCCCAGTACCTTGCAACAGGAAGTCACGTGGGAAAAGTAAATATTTTCGGTGTTGAAACTGGAAAGAAAGAATATTCTCTGGACACCAGAGGAAAGTTCATCCTTAGCATTGCATATGTAAGAAGCACAATTGATAATTCCTTATGAGAAATTGCTATTGCTGTAATATGTTGTAAATAGGTATTTTTGTTTCCATCTATCAGTTTATCTCTACAATAATACTAGGTGACAGCCATAGTTCCAAATACAAATTGTATGACATTTTCCCCTTGCACATCTGGAAAACATATTTGGATCTTGTTTATAGTCTTCAGGACTTTTGGAGCTCAGATATCTTGCATAGATCATTATTTGTGAGAAGTTGCCAAGGGAATGTCAGGGCTTACACAGCATAAATGCACACAGATGTTGAATCACACTTTTTGTGTTTTATTATAGAGTCCAGATGGAAAATACTTGGCCAGTGGAGCAATAGATGGCATTATCAATATTTTTGATATTGCGACTGGAAAACTTTTGCATACGCTAGAAGGTATGGTCTGGTTATTTGCAGTACCTAATTTTGACCTCATTTCTGAGAAAATTAAAGGATATAATGAAAGTCAGAATAAGCTACAACCATGGCAAAAATGAGTTGACATTTTTGTCCATTAGACAGTATTTAGTTATTTAGTGTGCTCTAACCTAAACCACTTAAAATATTAGAGGCAAAGTTTAAACTCAGGCTTGCATCATAAATGCCTTTTAAAGGCATTTAAAAAAGATACAGCCAGTAATGCTTAACTAAATTCTTAAATTGGAGCTCACTGTATGGCAGAAAAGTACAAGGGAATGAAGCCAAGCCAAATGTGTGCTGCCATGCATATGGTTTTTCTTTTTCTTACGTGATTTGTTCTAAAGAAATTTTTTGCTGTTCCAAAAAACAACTGAACATTTTATGTTGTAGAATACATGCATTTTTTTCTAACAGATAAATGGGCTTTTAACGTTCATGCTGTTTCTGCCCTGTTGTAACCAAAACCCCAACCACTTAAATATGCAATCATACTATAAAATATGACATAATTTCTAATAGAGATCCACAGCTAAAAGAAACAAGATACTTTTTGTGTTGCAGACATGCCTTAACATTCACAGTTGAGAATTGCTGCCTGTTTCCATTTTCATTTTTTGTGGGAAGAAGCCTCTAGAGAGACAGAGGCTTCGGCGGCTGCTGTCTCTGAGCAGGCAGCGCTGTTCTGGAGCTTGCTGAGCGCTGGTGTCTGAGGGGAGCGCCAGTCCTGCTCTGTGTCCCTGTGCCTGCAGGCCACGCCATGCCCATCCGCTCGCTGACCTTCTCCCCCGACTCCCAGTTACTCGTCACCGCCTCCGACGATGGCTACATCAAGATCTACGACGTGTGAGTGGGGACTGCCAGCCCTGCTGGCAGGACAGCAACTGCTTAGAGAGGCTGATACTGTGAAACATACATCAAACCTTCGGCTCTCCAGAATTCCTTTCAGCTTTTGGTGACTTTTTATGTAATAAATAATCTTAAATCATAAAATACTACATCCTTATATAGTTTTTGAAAGTGTACAGGTAGAAGAAAGCTGTAAATTGAAAACAAATTACTTTCCTCATATTTGCCTGTAGGCAGTAATCTAATTCTTCCATGTATCTGTCCTGTGAGCTTGTGTTCACCCTTCCTAAACATCTGTTCTGTACTCAGCTAATTATATTTATGACCTATTTCTGTTGCATCTTGCAATACCTTGCAAGACCCTGGGGAGGAAATCGCCCTGCTTCAGTTGTCTTCACCCCCTAAACCTGCATTGCTTTGGCTTTGGTGAATCTTTGTCCTCCAGTCTGTCTTCTTAGCGACTTAGTTTTATGTTAACTATTTGAAATGGAAAAACAGAATCTGCTGTAACACCAGTTCAGCTTGGATGAACAAATGTCCAGAAGTCACCTTCCATTGAACCATTCATGATTGCACTAGCTAGAGTAAACTCCTGTTGCTTTTTCCCTGCAATTCACAAAGCAAATACTAATGTGTCTTTCCACAGGCAACATGCAAACTTGGCTGGCACATTAAGTGGTCATGGATCCTGGGTTTTAAATGTAGCATTTTGTCCTGATGATACCCATTTTGTTTCCAGGTATTGAGGATTTTTAATTGTTTATGGTTACTGAAAAACAAAATTATATGTGTACAAATTGCAGTGGGATCTGTAACAAAATAGCATGAAATTTAAAGGCTTGAGCCAATCTGTGATGTGATACCAGCTGTAGTGAGAGTATTTTACAAAGTCATCCCACTGCAGTGTAGTTCCTGACAAGTGAAAAACACCTAACCTAAGAGAACAGCAATTTGATGCTAAATAGGTGAAAATTTGCTGTTGAGTCAAGAATTACAACCTAAACTTGTAGTACATTAATCTACTTGAACTTTAGGATTAATTCTTAAAACAGCTGAGACAGCTGGGGGACCAAGTATATGTAACAGGAATTTCCTTATCCAAAGAACTTGCCTCAGAGAATTTTTTGGCCAAAATGGGAGTCTTCATTTTCACATTGCAGATGTTGGAACAGTAAATTTATTTTAAAGGTAATTGAACCAGTCCTTTACTACTTCATCCCTGTATTTGATGGGTGAAAGAGGGTTTCTTATATCTACCATATGAGACCATTTAATGTTTGCATTAGTTAATATATTAATTTAAACATTAATCAATATTATTTTTCTTTCAGTTCATCTGATAAAAGTGTGAAGGTTTGGGATGCTGGAACAAGGACCTGTGTCCATACTTTTTTTGACCACCAAGATCAGGTATGGCTGCTATCCCCTGGGTCACCACGTTCCCAGGAGAGTTGGTGTAGTTGTGCACATTTCTGCTTCACTTTGGTGCTGCAGCTCCAGGCTTGCAGTAATTCAACTTTAGCCTGCTATAATAAAATTTTAGAAGTTGTGGTTATTTAGCAGTTAATATTGAACTAGTGCTCCCAGGTGTATATGCTGATCTCTTCCAAATAAAGAACATTTTTCAGGCCCAAATAAAGGCAATCCTGAGTGGCCTAAGTCTCACCAGACTCTGTTTGTTACCTTTGTCTCTGGTTTTACTTATTTCTATGACTAACATAGCATGTGCTTGTGTAAGGGTAGAAATACTTATTTAACAGGATGGAATTACTTAAACAGATGCTTGAAAGCAGCCTGGGAACTTTTTCCTCCTTCTGTGTCTGTAATACCATGGGTTTTTATTGTTCAGTGATAGCTACCTGTGAGGGAAGGAGTTGGGTTTCTACCCATTTGTTCTTTGTCCAAATGTTAGGTGATAAATAGAACAATGTTATATTTTAATGGACCACTGAGCAAGAAACAAATGACATTCTTCCAGATTTTGAATGTTTTCTTCTGTAGTAAATTCTTGCTGGTAACCTTCTTTTTAGTTACCTATAGTTATGGGGGTTTTAATACTGAAGTACCAAGTGGGACATGATTTCCCCTGTTGTTTTAGCTGTTGTGTATGATGTTGTTCAGTAGCAGAGATGTGTTAGTTACTGAGAAT
>QUSF01000080.1:1252378-1274832 GCA_003676055.1 Chloebia gouldiae
AAATAAGAGCTTGTGTAACTGTCTTAGATCACAGGACTGATCTGAACTTTTCTAAGTAAGTTTTGCACTGGTAGGTAAATGGTTCTCTGAAAGAGCTCAAGGATAAACCTGGTCATTCTTCAGTCTGTCATGATGTCTCAGTCTGCATGACAAATACTTCCCTCTCTTGCTTTCCTGCACCTTAAAATACTATTTTCAGAAAGGGCTGCAGATGGGCAAGAGTGAAAATGTTTGGGTTATTTATGCAAGCTGGGGCAAGCACTTCAGCCCTGACCACGTATCCCTGGCCAGTCAGTGGGACTGGCTGTAGGGGCTCGCCAGGCTCCTAGAGGGCAGTGTCCCGCTCTGCTTCCGCAGCCTTGGCTGCTGGTGAAGCAGAAGCCAGAACTGCACCAGTTCTAATTAGTTGATTTTCAAATAATCCTTGCTCTATTGCTTGTAATAAATATTTTCCTTTGTCCTCTCTGGATAAACTTGCATATGTCTTTTTTACAGGTTTGGGGAGTGAAATACAATGGAAGTGGGTCCAAAATTGTGTCTGTTGGAGATGACCAAGAAATTCATATTTATGACTGTCCAGTTTAAATGTCTTGATTGAGATGCTTCATTAAATCTCTTGTAGCAGTTTCAAGGAACTGCTACTGTCCTATGTAATTTTTTAGTATGATAAAAGCATTCATACTACTCTGCAAAACCAGAGCTAATTTTGATTTTGCTTAGCATGAGAAAGCCTTACTTTTTTAAAATAAAAGCTACAGTTCCGAGTCCTTCTGTCTAATTCTTGGGAAAAATTATTTTTGGAAATAGATAGTCATGGGTAAAGAAACTGCTCAGTTAATCACCCCTGCCTTTAAACATAAATAGACCAAAGCTGGAAAGCACGAGGCAAGTGTTACAACAGCTTATTTTAGCAGAAGGAAAATGACTGAGGCTGTTATAGACATGGGAAATGACAGCCTTGGCTTGTCCTGAAGAGGATCACTTAAGCTGAACACCTGTTTCAACAATTGTGTGGTACATGGACATGGATCATTCATCATGGTTTAATTTCACTAAAGGGGACCACATGTTTCTAACCCTGACCTAATGCAAACACTACCGGCAAACAGGTAAAATGGAAAAAAGCTTTAATGGGATTGCTGTACTGTAGTATCACGTATGTTACAAAACAGCAGCAGTATACCCAGTGCAGGTGCTTTTGGTTTATTCATTTTAGTTAAGGCACAAGTATACAATGCCTAGGAGGAAATAAAAACCCTTTCTAGGGAAGGCTGAAATACAAAGCTTGAGCTTCTGAAAGGTCAAACTTTTATTTGCAACTATTTGCTTGTATGTAACACATTAGAGGACAGCTTGTAACCTCAGGTCACACACAGAGAAGCAGCTGAAGGAATGTTACTGTAAATCCACAAAACACAGGAGGAGGGCTATGAGGCAGAGAGGAGGGCATGCACAAAGTGCTTCTGAAATACAAAATGAGACAGGTATGAGTGATGCAGCAAACACAAATAATCTAGACTAGATGACATGAGTCTGAGCTTAGAACAACTTGTTTAAATAAAGGGGGTTCCAGAATGGCTTAGAAAGTACAAGAGAAGCACGAGAAAAGGTGAAGTACTATTTATTAGAAGTTATTCTGCTGTGTTTTATTCTATGAAATTAATTTTCCAGTATGAAAGTATTTACATAAGATACTCCACTTAGCCTCTACCGGTATTGCCAAAGTCATAGAAATAGCACAGGTGAATAAATTGAGAACCTCCACAGCAAGGAAAATGCATACCAACTCAGTTAGTTCTCAGCTGTATGATATTTGCTTTATATAGAAAGACTACAAGAACACAATATAAATTAGTTACAAAAAGGTGATACTGACAGCGCAGCAACTCAATTTGCTGAACACAAAAACCACAAGCAGTGGCTATTACAGCCATGCAGTTTTCATTGTGAAAATTTACATCTTAGATGACATCTGCTCCACCTTGCTTTAAGATGCCTGACATTGTACTCCTGTTCTTGGACCCTCCTCGTCTTCTTCATATGCTTCTCCTGCACTGTTACGGTAGGTTTGCTCATTTGGATCAAAATCTTCAAGGTCTACCTGATCCATCTCATCTGTAACCATAACATCTTCTCGTGAAGGAAGCAGAGCCTCCAGCAGAGACAGTTTCTCCCTTGGGAGCCAGTAGTGCTCTGGAAACTGGACCTACAGTTACACATATTTTAAAAAAATAAGTATTTATTCATGTACAAACATGAGTATATTGGCTACAGCAAAGCATGCAGCTTACCAAAAACTGTATGATCAGGCTGCCTTTGTCCATTGGAGATTTGTAGACAGGCATCCCTTCATTGTAGATACACTTCAGGTCACCATGTTTTATCACTTCACCTATGGAGGCAAGAGCACTAAGTGGGCTGCAATGGTGGGACGGGCATTTCACAGCCACAGGAGGCAGGGCTGTACACAAGCAGTGTTCTCATGGCACTTCAGGGAGATTGTAACAAATTCACAGGAAAGACTTAAACCCAAGCTGTACACAACTAAGGCCACTTAGACTATTTCCCCTGCTCTAAGAGAAATCCGCTTTTCTTGGCACAGTCTTCAGGCTGAATGAACAGATAATTTAGTAGAATTTAAGATTATTTCCTCTTTAATATATTCCTGGCTATCCACCAACTGGGGCTGAGGTTTATTAAGTATTTGACAGCTTTAGGTATGATTCTCCATGTTTTAGACAGAGTAACAACAACAAAGAACCAACTAAATTAAATGACTGCCTCATGAACCTGTTACATCATCTGGTTAGGGAAAAAAAAACCCCAAATAGAACAATCTCCCCCAAGAACTCCAGTCCAGGTACAATTAAACAGGCAAGCAGTTCACATTGTATTAGTACTCTTAACAACCTACCTGGCCTAGTAGATATAACAAGAACTCTGTTGTCCAGAGTTTCAATTGTCTTTCTGAAACCACATAAGGCCTCTGAGAGTTGAATTCTCATTTTTGTGATTAAGTCATGCCCTCGTCTCTGAAAGACACTGTGATCCTTTTGATCAAGCACAATTATAACATCACCAGGCTCCAAGTCAGGCTCCTGGTCACCTTCTCCGTGAAACACTATCTTCTGACCATCTTTCATACCTGAAGAAAAGAAACCCATTTATTCTCTGCAGAACTATAGGCTATTATTATTCCCATTATTTGGGAACCAGTACAAATATACAGGTCTTACCTTTATCAACATGAACTTCTATGATCTTTTTCTCTCTTACAACCTTACAGCCATTGCAGTTGTCACATCTGTCCTTCGGATTTATTCTTTCACCTTGGCCTTTGCATTCTGGGCATACAGTTTGGATTTGCTGCACCATGCCAGGTCCAATCTGCTGAACTATAACTTGCATCCCTCTTCCTTTACACACAGGACATTTTTCTACTGCCCCTCTCTTTCCACCATAACCTTGGACAAAAGAGTTAAATTGGATCTCAGTCTCAAAAAATTACAGTAGTCAGGCTGGAACTTACTGACTTCAAAAGCATATTTAAGGTAACTTTAGAGTAGTTCAGTAATGGAATTTAGCTGCCATCACAAAACATACCCCACAAGCTGGAGATTCTTACAAAAAAAATTTTTATACATAAGCTTATTGTATTACACTCTGCCCTACCCCCCAGTAACTCCTGGTTTCCAAGGAACTGCCACCATACCAAATTCAAGACATAAAGATTCTATTAATACTTGGAAAAGAATCTGCTCACTAAATATTTAAGAGAGTACTAAGATATAAGACCTTATTAAAATTTACCTCCAAGAGGACCAGTCTAGGGAGTACTTAACTCTAAAATTAGTAACATAACACAAGCTAGTCTTCCACCCACAACAATTAAAAAAGTTTTACAGAATAAACATTTACATCCAAGTTCTGGGTGAAGATAATTTTAATTTAGGTACCCCTAACTGCAACTCACAGTGAGTTTTAGTTTTCAATTAGAACAATCACTTTGTAACACTGTCGTTGAGAGACTTACTTTTGGTTAAGCACAAGTAAGACTTAAAAGACCCTGGCAGACTTTCAGGGATCAGGCAAAGAAAGAAGACAGGGAAAAGTAAGAAAGCCTTCAGACTTTCTCAGCCTTAGACAATCTACACAAACAACTTGAAGAGGGTTTGAAACCACTACTTGTTTTTTATTTTCTTACCTTCACACTTGGCACAAATAACATTCTTTTGCAGTGCCAGTTTCCTTGTAATGCCATTATATAGGTCTTCAAGAGATACACCTAACTGGTGCACCACATTTTTGCCTTTAGAAAGACAAAAGGGAAGTATTAATACTTGTTCAGCTCTTGTGAAGACAAATGTTCATGCACAGTCTCAAGAAATGCAGAGTTCATTCCAAACTTTGAACACAAGTCAGCCCCCTTAAAAGCATGTGCAATTCCATCAGCTTCCACTAAGCTCCCCCCATTTATTTCCAAACAAAAGTTGAGCTGTATTTAAGCAAAGCATCATTAAAGCCACCCTATCCCTATTCCTAATTTTGTAAGCTTAACTGAAATAGCAAGATGCAAGGACACTACCAGCTTCAGATCTGTCAATTTAGAAGTTGCTATTTATGCCTGCCTATGAATTTCCATGCCATTTCATAGCATAATTTCAGTGATTTTTACAGCAAGTTACTACTTGTTCCTTTAACAAGCACTGGGCATGGAAAAAAACCAAAAATCTTATCATGCTTTTGACAGCACACTGCACTCAGTTTCCTGTAGTTTCTCCCAAATTTTTTTTTAATGGGATTTAAGATTACTGAAGTTTAAGTTGATGGTGTCCTTTGAAGCAAGTTGCCCAAAAGCACATGAGCAAGTGAGGCACAGATTTGGAAAAAAAGTAACAAACAGTTGTCCAAATCAACTGCTGACTTACTGATGTTTCCCCCTCCCCTACAGACTACCCATTCCCCTTTCAACAAAAAATAAAACAGAACTTAGCAGAAAGATGGCTATGGCTAAGCCATGTTATCTACTTTGTTAGACTCTTAATGCTAGAGTAACTAGAAAAATCACAGTTTACTTATTCTATTGTTGCAACAAGTAATATCCACGCTATGTGCACTCAGCAGAACAGCAGTACCATAGCACGGGTGTTTTATGCTTAAGTGCATGGTTAGAGTTTCTAGAACTTGTTTAGAACTGTGTACCTCTTCTCTCTCTATTCATTCGGCCTCCACCACCAAAGAACATGTCAAAGATGTCCATGGGTGAAGAGAAGCTGCCGCCACTCAGGCCTCCTTCTTTAATAGCCTGCTCCCCACCCTGGTCATAGAGGTCCCTTTTCTTTGGGTCCGACAGAACTTCATATGCCTGGGATATAAGTTTAAACTAAAAAGAAAAAAGAAGCTCTGAACAACTATGACCAAGAGGAAAAGTAGCCCTCTCATATACAACTCCACCTACAGATTGAGCCACTACAGCACCCTCTTGTAGCATTTGTTTCCAAAAGGAAACTCCCTGGGTAACAGACTATAATAGTACACTTTTGTCCAGGAAAACCACCCCTTTCCTCCCTCTCCCCCCTCTTCCCATGTTTTAAGTGGGCTTAATTCAGTCACATCCACCTTACAAGTACATACCAACTACATTTTGCTGATTGTGGTAGTTGCAACAACCATTATAACCTCTAAAAAATCAGTTTAGAAAGGAATATGGTATTATCCCCAAAGTCCTGCAGGTGCCCAGCTGCTTATGGCCACAGCAGTGCTAGTCAGCCTAGAGCTACACAGGGATGCTCTGTGCCTGCTGAGCTGGTATATCCAGCTACAGCAGAGACTTATGTTACCAGACACTGGTGTTGCTTACTCATCACAAACACAAGGACATAGATACAAATCAAAACAATTAAGGAATTTTCTTAAATAGCTATGAAGAATTTCTGATTATTAAGATTACCAACTGAGTTGTTTTTTTTTTTAAATTGCTATTACTGGAATGACCATTTCAATTTTAAATTTCCTTTACTCATGGCCATGTAACATCATGTAAGCAAAAAAAGCCGGGCCAAAATAAAACCAGAAAAGGTTGACTAAGAAAATAAGAGCAGAAAGGGCTGCCTTTGACTAGGCTACTGTTTGAGTTCTATAAATTAGTATTCTACAGACTAATATAAGTATGGACCTTCTATTCCTGTATTAAGGTATTAGTAGACCAGCTTTTTTTGATAAACAATCCCATCATTAATATTTTCCCTAGTTCTCAATTGTGGTGCTCATTTATCATCCAAGTCAACACAGGAAGCTGAACAGGTCTGTACTGATAGCATCTAAAATAGTTCTCTTGTAAGCAGTCCACCCACGTACAGCCCAGTGACTTCCCAGGTATAGTTACCTCGGATATCTGCATTAGCATTTTTATTTGAAGAAAACCTATTCTGTTCAGGACCACAAATCCATCCAGCACAACAGTGCTGGCAGCTGGATCCACTACCAAACCAACCTTTTCAACGTATGACAGCACAGTGGCCACTGACACATTACAAATCCTTCCAGCTCTGACTATTTTAACCAGCTTCTCTAAGGACGATCTCCTACCATAACTACAGGAAAACTAGCATGCGTCACATCAAAAAAAAAAAAAAAAAAAAAAGAAATGCTGCATCTCCTTTGCCACAGCTGGGCCGTCAGGCCTGCTGCCAGGCTCACAAATATAGAATACAGACCTAGAAGTAGGGGAGCCTTCACGTACCGGCACTACGCTCCAGGAAGGGCAAAGCAGAATGTGAGCTAGAGCTGAGTACAAATATAGAATACAGACCTAGATGGATGTAACAACGGCCTGGGTGAGGGGCCCGCGGTGCTCCCGCGGGCGGCTCCGCGCCAGCCTCCGGCTCTGCCTGCAGGCCGCCCGCTCCGCGGCGAGCCCGGCCCAGCCCCGGCCCCAGCCCCGGCCTGCCGCACGGGGCCGTAGGTGCCGCCCGGAGCGCGGCCCCACGGCGGGCAGGGAGTGACCCACGGGCCCCAGCCCCGCTCCCGACCCCGCGTACCCGCTCGCCCTCGCTGGGGTTCTTGTCGGGGTGGTACTTCAGCGCCAGCTTGCGGTAGGCGCGCTTGATCTCCTCGGAGGAGGCATTGGGCTTCACCTGCAGGATGTCGTAGTACTCCGTCTCTTTCACCATGGTGAGTGCCTGTGGGAGGACGCGGCACGTTACCCTCGGCTCACCCTCGGCTCATCCCGCCCACAGCCCCGCCGAGGCCCCGCGGGCCGCGCTGCTCACCGCTGCGGTTGCTGCAAAAAAAAAAAAAAAAAACAAAAAACAAAAACCACCAAAAAAACAAAACGAAAAAACAAAAAAAAATTCCCCACGCCACCAGCGCCGCCGCCCGCTCACAGATCCCAGCAGCTCCGCCTCTTCCGCGAGCTTTATAGGAGCCCCGGCCGAATCTTCTGGAATGACGCCGCGCGTGACGTCACGGGGCTGGAACGGTCTAGAACGGCGGCGCGTGACGTCGCCGGCGGCGCGCGCGGGGGGCGGGGCCTCGGGCCGGCCCCGGGTCTGGGGTTCCGCGGTCGGTCGGTGCGGGCGCTCGCGCCGTGCTCCGCGTCCGGTCCGCCGGACCGCTCGGGCCGTGCTCCGCGTCCGGTCCGCCGGACCGCTCGCGCCGTGCTCCGCGTTCGGTCCGCCGGACCGCTCGGGCTGTACATCTGAGGCTCCCCCGGGGCCGTTCCTGGCATTCCCTGAGTACAGCTCACACAAACTGTACTCAGGCAGTGGAGTACCGAGGAATTGGTATTGGATGGGAGCTGTAAATTATTATCTATGCTAATGTGGTAATGCACGTCTATTCTTTTCTTTATTGCTTTTAGATTTATATGTAATACTATTTTTCAATAAAGGTTCCAAATTAATAATTTTATTACACGGAAGCTTTAGATGCGCTTTCCATAATGGTTAAAATGTCACTGTGGAGCTAAAATATATATAAAAAACTCCCCCATATTTTATATCTTTGTATTGTAGAGACAGTCTGTTGAGTCTAATTTAGAAAGCCTCTACCTGTGTCAGCTTTAGACTAACCTGAAGTCCTGTGGGCCCGGCAGGGGTGAAGGGTTCCGCCTGCGGGGCTCCCCGTGGCCCGCCTCACTTGGTGCCGCTTTCCCTCCCTGCTCTGTGAAATCCATGAATTCGCCCCTGGGAGAGGCTGCCGAGCGCCCTGGTACAACCTGCCCCACCCTGTCTGTTAGTTCTTGTTCTGGTTAATTAGTGGATGGCTTTCCTGATGCCTTGTTCCTTAGTATTTGGGGCCTTTTAAATTAATTGGGCTAATTAATTGCTCTGTATCTGTTATTTCCCTTTTCCTCAAGCCGGCCTGCCTGGAGCAAACTTGGAAGCTGAGCTAGTTTTCATCTTTCTCCAGATAACCAAAGGTCTTCAAGTAATTATTTACTGCTCAGGTCAAAGGAGGTAACGGGTATTTGTGTGGATCTGAGCAATGGCATTTTTTCCTAGAAGATGGCAATTTAATGCTTAAAATTCTCAAGTGAAAAATACAGAAAAGCTGCATGAACTAGTTTTCCCATAGTTATGGTGGAAGATTTTGCTCAAACTTGAGTTGAATAGGAATGCTTGCAAGCTGCTTCTTTATTCCTGGAAACTGTTCCTTATTCCTGGGAATAGTTTTATGAAAGCAGAGTATCTCCTGTGCTTATAATCACTCAAAGGTTCCAGTACCCTGCCCTGCCAACTACAGCCCAGGTAGAGTCAGGATGAGGAAAGGGCTCTGTTGTGTTTTCTTACAGTGGGAAATGGGGAAAAAGAAGAAGGGGGAGGAAAAGTAGCAGTGTGGGATCCGAATGAACATTGGTTCATAGAGCTCTGGTGCCACTAAAATGAACTTCCTATTGTATTTCAGGTAAATACTATTAGAATATTGAATTAATATAATCTGCTTATATTCAGCATGTAAACTTACTGAAGGAGGAGGAGCTAATTACAGGAAGTCAACAGAAAATACAAATGAAAGGAACAGTTCAAAACCACAAGAAAGAAATCAGTGTTGGTAACTTATTTTCTCCAAGCACAATTATCAGCAGCTGAACATGTAAATCTATGTTTTGCAATTGTGAAATTATATTGACAAGTACATACAGGAACTCTTCTCTAAAAATATTTATGGTTACACTGTAAACTTGTAGGCCAAGAACTAAATATCTCCTTTTTAAGACAAAGAAAAAGTTTATTCTCATAATGGTCTCTACCTTAAAGATAAATTAGCTATAATCTGTTGTTCTGAACATACTATTTCCTTTTAAGAAGAAACAATAAATTGGTTTATAGCTTTGTAGTAGCTGAATGCTTTAGTAGATGAGAAGCTTTCTAAGCACATAATGAATTTTAGAGATCTGTTTTTAGTATGTCATAAAAAGAGTACATAATTTGTGTGAGTAGAAATCCTCATACAGGTGTGTGTAGATACTGGTAAATATAATAAGAATTCACACTGGTGGATGGTTTCTTACTGTTAACATTTGTTACTTTTAATAACAGCCAAAAACTTGGCTGGTTTGGATCTTTGCTTAAGAGGATTGAGCCTCCTGTGTCATTTACTTTCATTTTATTAGGGAGACCTACCAGCTTATGTTTACCTTCATGTGCAGTATTTGTTTTCTTTATCTTTGGTTCCAGTTGGTACAATCTATTCATTATTTATTCAAATAATTAGTGTGAAAACTAGTAAGGGTTGGTGTTTGCAATTATAAAAACAGGAGAGATACAACTCAATGGATATTCTTTGCATTATCACATGCATCTCCTACATCACTCTTGTCGGAGTGATGCAGTCATTCTGATACCTGAGGGGAATACAGTCTTACATCTGTCTGAAGCAAGACACTTCCTATTTATCAATACTTTGTGTATTTATGGAACAGAGTTAGAATCCTCAGCAGATGGTTTTGTCATGATTAGTAATAAAGGTGATACAGCCTTTACTCATGCAGACATACTTTTCTGCAATTGCAGTTGTGGTTCCTGTACTCAACCAGCCTGGTGATTGAGGGTGTATATGCCCAAGTCTGTTTCTTGAGGTGCACACCTTGCCTTCTTAAGTTTCTGGCTGTTGCTAATCAGCAATTGCTTACCCATTTTTTAGATGAACAGCTAATTTCTTGTACTGTTCTTTCCCTTTCTTCCATCCTGACACATGTAACATGAATCTCCTTGTTGCTTTTTACTTTGACAGTATTAAATTTGCGTATGGGTCAACAGGAAAACAAGCAGAGAATTTCTGTTCTCTGTAGAGAGGCAGGAATGGACCGGGAATGGGGAGTAATTAGATCTGGAGCCTGTTTCATTTAGCCACCAGAGGACTCTGGTTCTGAAACAGGCTAGCACAAAACAGGAGTTAAAACTGGAGTTAAAACAGCTTCCCCCCAGGCTTGGGGCTATACAGCATCTTTATATCCTACAAAAAGTATGGATTTGTCTTTTAATCTCATTCTATAAACCACTGCTAGAATCTGCTTGTTTGTATTTTTTTTTAATCTGGCTATATTGCTATTTCTCATTCTTGTTGAAAGAAGTATCCTGGAGACACAGGTAAGGAAGAATCTGCTGAGCTGCAGCTTCAGCTTCTTGCAGCACCCTTGATTTTTGTAAATAAGTATCAGAAAAACCTTTTATTACAAACACTGGGAAAAAAAATCAGGAATCTGAGGGATTGTATCTCTTTTCAGTCACACTAAATATGTTTAAAGAGCTTCAGTATTTCCTCTATAAGGTGAAATTAGAATCACAGCAGACTTAACTTTGTGCTGAGCTGGATTCTTCCAAGCATCCAGATCTCAAAACTTAGCACAATTTCTACAAACGTCTTAGGAAAGTATCCTTTAAATAATATTCTTAAGCTATGATTTTTAGTCTTCTTAAAAGATGTATGTTAAACAATCAAGTGTGACACTTTCATTTAATGAACCTTTAATGGCCCTGGGCCCATAATTCTTATACAAAAAGGATATTTTCTACAGAAACAAACTGTTAGAAAAATCTTTTTGCTATAGATGGAAAGTAAAAGATCTGTATCTCCAGGAAAAATATAAATCATGGCATTTGTTTTGAGCTATTTTAGGGGAATGTATAGTGAGTAACTAGCAGTCACAGGTTTGTCTAATCTGAATTCCTGCATTAGAAATAAATTAGTATAAAAAGCATATGTGAATTTAAAAAGCTGTTGCTTGCCTGGAGCTTTTCATTCTGGAATCTGCCCTCAGCATCATCTCCTTGGCCCAAGGTAGCAAAAATTGTTTGATCCTTAAGGTATGTGGTGAGACTCACTTGTTTAGTAAGATTTAATGGTGGCTGTGCCAGTGTAATATTTGAAGACATGTTTGGATTTAGAATTTTACATAAACCACGAAAACTACACACATTTAGTAGATCTGTGGAGTTTGATTATTTTTTTTACTTCAGCTAAAATGTTTTGGACACTGAGAGAAATTTTTAATTTTATGTGAAATTGGGAAAAAGAGCTGTAGATAATCACAGTAAATGTAGTTAACAGGCAGAGGGCTGCAATTAGCAGCAAGTTGAAAAGATGACAGGCTCTAAGAAAACTGATATGAAATAATAAAAAAATTAGAAGTGGTGCAGTTTATGTAAAGAAATGTAACAAGGCCTTTGAAACAGGCTTTGAATAAAGGTTATGAGACATTCTGCTGGTAGTGGTTGTGAGGTAAGGCTTTTTTTGATTTCGTTTGGATTCAGTGCTGGAAGATGGGAAGAACAATAGGACTACCAGTTTAATGTTTGCACCAAAAAGTATTGTTTGACACTATTTGTTTCCAGTTATATGACTAAAAAAAGGGGTCCTGTCATACAGTTGCTTAAACTAACTGAGATACCTAGCAAAGAACATCCAGAATTAGTCCACCCCTCTGTTCATTTTTAGTAAATACAAGTTTTATGGTGAAACATTCAGTTCCTTACCTTACAAGTAAATATATCAGCAAGTACACAGCCCTGGGTAGTTTCACATTTCCATAGTTTTACTGTGAATTAAACCTGAAACATTCTGTCCCAAGCATGCTCCACCCACACCAAGGCTGGTCTGCCTTGTGGTGCTGTTGGTCACTGACCTTAGTAACAACATGGCTTTGGTTTGGCCTGTCTGATATTTCTGTTTGGGATCTTGTGACTGTGCAAATTTGTAGTGACAGTGTTTTCAACTCTGAGGTACCAGAGTTGCAAATTTCTGAAAGATACCCGTCCTAATTGCAGAGTGAAGGATGTTCACAATATGTGAGCTTTATTTGACTTTTATATTCCTTTATTGCTTAGTGAGGCTTCAACACCCAAAAATATTCTGTAGCTGCAAAAAAGCAGCCCATCCCACCACAAAAATTCTGCCTGGGTCTAGTGCAGTCTTCTGCAACTTGCATGCAGGTAGATTTAGGCATAAAAGAAAAGGATCATAGCATCTTGTAAGGTGCAACATGTAAAATCCATTTCAAGATGAAGGTTTTTTTCTGCTGAACTCCATATATGAAGTGTCTGGCATCATTTGCTAGGATTTATTTTGAAACCTGAAGATAATTTCGAAATGTACCAAAACTACAAAGGCAAGTTCTGTGTCATATTACAGCTTGACATTCATGAGCCTATTGTTCAAGTGACAAGACCGTAGCTGACAGTTGCAGGAAACACAGTTTATCACAATGATGTGAGTTTTCTGATACAGTCACATGATAGAGAGTCCAAAGCAACTCTTCTCCACCAATTCCTGCTGATAAATTCCCCTTAATTCACAGCCTGCCTTCCCTTCTGGCAGTAACAAGCTGCCCTTCGTACTGGAGGAGTGATCTGGTACCAGAGAATGCTTGATTGTGTCAAAATAATTTGCTAACCATCGGCAAGTTTAAGGAAAATTATAGGAAAAACAAAGCAAAAAATCCTTCATAAAGACAGTGTATACAGAAGACACAAATTTGAGGTTATCTGTTTATTCACAGAAAGTACAAGACTTAGAGGGTGAGCAGCCATTTCCTTCCAGGAGACCAGCCTGTTATCCAGCCACTAAACACTCAAGATGCAACTCAATCAAGGTAATTAGCAGTTCTCTAATTCGTTTCCTTCATGGAGCATCTAAAACACCTTAGATGATCTGAAGAAGAAAAAGAAGAGTTTTCTTGCAGCAGAGTTTTCTTTATAATGTTACTGGAAAGTTGGTTGCAAGGAAGAGACCTTGTGGCTTTCTGCAGAGAATTGTTGGAACAAAGTGATTGGAGAATTATCCCAAAATGAAAGAGCTAAATCAATCTGACATAGGATGACACATTTTTACCATTGAAATACCCCCATTTTGTGTTCAGATATTTTCAAATCAAGTTTCTGGTGTTGAGAACAGATCCCTTAGAAGCTCACTTCAAAGTTTTCTTTCAGATTGCATTGTCTACAATTATATGTTTGGATATGGTGCAAGGCACTCTGGAATGAAATCCACACCTTCTACAAAGTTAATATTTGCTGTCTTAGATACTCCTAGTCACTATGGCTGTCTTTGTACCATTAAGTAAAACATTTTAGATTATGTTCTCTGGTTCTGAAGGCCATGGCAGAGCATGGCTTGCCTCTCTCTTCCTCCTTCAGACAGGGTAGTTATTAATATTATCTCCAGTGACAACCTCTGCCCTGCATTGTCCCACACAGGTGCCAGTTCATACAAAACCATGTCAGGGAAGGTGCTCACAGTGAGTGCCTTGAGTCATTCTCTGGATTTTGTTTAGTTCACTAGTATAGAAGTAGTCTAAATAGCTGAACTGGACTCTCTTACATCCTGGGAAGTAATTTCAGTCATGTAGAAACTTCCACATTATACCATAGGCCTGCTCTGGTGAGGTGCAGGAAGTGGTGCTGGAGGAGGTGCTTGGCTGTTGCAGTGCTGGGTTTCATAGGTTCTGGACTTTAAAGCCTTTCCTAATGTAATTAATATGTGTTTTTCTTGAGAAAATAGCTTCATTGAATGTTCGTTTTTGAAACTATTCTTAGTAAAATTAGAATTGCTTCAACTTGTGTGAATGAATTTGTGCAAATCTTGGCAAAAGACATTTGCATCTTTAAGCACTGTGAACTCATTAAAATTCTTCTCATGGATAATTAAAGAAAAGTGAATTAAAAAGAAAATTCAACAGTAAGCCGCTCACAGGCACTGCGACATTTCAAGCATGTTAAAATCAGAAAGAAATAGCTTTTGTAGCAGTAGTCTCCTCCTCTTGTATTACGTGTTGTTTTTTTCTAACAAATAGCCAGTTACTGTTGGTTTCTTTGGTTTTCCAAGTAGCTCATTTATGCCTGATCTGCACAGTTCTTCAGCATATTTGTGACCAGCTTTGCAGGATTTGTCAGCATGCCTAACAGTGGAGAGACTCTCACAAAACAATTCCAGACTGAAAATGCAAGGAATGTTTCAGGAAGCTGTGAAAATGGGTAAAGTAACTTGAGCATTTATTTTAACAAACTCATATAACAATTTTTCCCAGCTCAAGTTTCTCTTGTACTACTGTGCAGATCTACAAGAATTTTTCCTGGTATCTCTACTATCTAATGAAGAATAAGGTATATCTTTTGGGGCGAGAATAAGAGAAAATTGTTAATGAAGATTATAGCTAGGTTTATTCTCCTATGCTGAATCCTACTTTGACTTTAAAAGTAATAGCATCATTGAGTAGGGAATATGTTGCTTGTGTCTTATTGGCATATAGGATACACCTGTAAAATGTTTATTTTATAGCACAGAGGCTATTTAGCCTCTTCTCTTCTGGATTTGGGGGAGTAATCCTCAGGTAACAATTGATCTTTGTGACAGACCATCTTCTTCCTGTATAAGGCAATATAACTTAACCAGGTAACCCATCTCTTAGAGGTGGGAGTGGGGGAAGTGAATTTTAGAAGAGTGTATTTTGATGTTTATGTTACCTTTTACATGTAAAATAATCCTGCTGGGTGCTGTCTCCTTTCTGTCGTTGGCAGCAAAAAAAGAACACGATGTTTCTTCTACCTGTTGATCTATCACTGGAATGGTATCTTCCAAGAGAGAAATCTCCCCATCTCTGGGGAGTACTTAAGATTAGAATAAGACATTTAATGGGAAATATTTTAGCTTCTGATTGTTAGAAGTTTATCAGAATTGCTAAGTACTAATATCCATTTCCAGAGGCTGAGTTTAGTCTTCTGTTAAGTTAAATCTAACTTCAGATTTGTTTAAAGAATAACTTGCATGTTATTTCTCTTGGAAGATTTGTTTGATCCTTTCAGGTAAAGAATTGGTTGGGATAATTTCTGCCATAATAGTTTCTTCTGTTCTGGGCTTTATAATCCTGGATAAGAATCATGAGGAGCAATCCAAAGACTTAAGGTTTTCATAACAGGAAGAAGTTTAAGAAATCTTTGAAAACTTTTGAATGTATTGTTGTTACTTCTGGAATCCCAATGTAGTTAGTAGTAGAATTGTCATTTTTTGATTTAACCTGTCCAAGGATCATAAACCACTATTTGACTTCTGATCAGTATATGTACACTCCAACTCATGAAAGTTAGTATTTTGCTAAGTTACTAATAATGCCTCTATTTTAATCCATGCATGCTTCTATTTGTGACATACTTATTAAAAAAATCTCAGTTTTCTTTGTTAAAGAAAAAAGTTGAAGAATTTAAAAGTACAGTGGTTTGCATCCACTGCAAATAGGAAGTTTAAGCTTCCTGTATTAGAAATATCTTTAGCATTTGGTTTTTTTTCTGAATTTCTAATGAAAGAATATCAGACCCTAGAACTCAAAATACTTTTGATACATTCAAAGACTTTGGCATAAAACTTCTGTGGTTTGTTTTTGAAGATGCCAGTGCATGTTGCCATTTAAATGCTGTTGTTTTCCTGGTGTGGTTTGAAGTTAGGTGGCAAACTTCTGCCCCTTCTTTAGTATGCTGGAAGTAGGATTCCAAGTAGAAAGGACTAGACAAAGAAAATAAAATTGTATAAAATGGAAATAGGAAAGAAATATCTTTTATAAGGCTGAAATTGAATCAATGTGACCTAAAAAATGAAAGAGACATAAAATAATGAGTTCTGTGTGACCTAACTTTGCTGTATTCCCTGCAAATAGCCATACAGAGTTAGATACTGGGAGATTTCTGCTTCAGGTTTTTGCTGCGCAGGGGAGAACAGAGCCAAAAAATCTGTACCAAGGTCGGGTCTGGGTTGCTCCCAACTGCTGAATAGAGCCTTTTTGGGGGGAGAATAAAAAAGGCTTGTTACATTGTTTATTTCTTCCCATTCAGCCATGAAGTTCTCAGCTATCCCTAAAACTGCTCTGCTCACCAAAATAAATGACCTGTTTTTTGAGGGTATTTATTCTTAACAAGAATAAAATACTCCAGTTCTGTTTTTTGCTAGGAAAGAAATAGGTTTTACTAGAAGGTGTGTGCCAGCTGTGTTGTATGGTAAAATAGATCTCAGCTGTTAACTTTATCACTAGTACTTTGTTCTTTATTCAGCATTTGTTTAGCTTTTAAATATATATTTGTGAGAGAAGAAGTTGTGTGAGTAATTTGACAAAGACTGGTTTCTTGTGCACTATGAAAATCAAAGTGATTGTTGAATCAGCTCAGCCTTTTTGCAGGAGTACAAACATATCTGGGCTGATCTGTGGCCCTGTTTTTAAGTCTCATGAGGGCATGGAAACTAATTAACAGCTAAATCTAACCTGTTCTTCAAGGGCAAAGGGGAACTTTTAAAGAGAATTAGTAAGGAATGCATTATAATATTGCCCTCATTTGAATAGAGGAGTAATTAGTAAATAAGATGACCAGTCATAATAGACAGCAATGTCCTGTAAAGGGCCATGGGGACCTCCTGTGACTCTACTCATTGTAGGAAAAATGTTACGTTACAGAAAATGAGGGTGTCATTATTGTGGGTTTTTTTCCCCTTATGTCATAAAAAATGAGAAAACATCTTCAGAACATCTTGGGTAACAGTTGGCAGCACCTCAGAGTCTGGAGATACAGTATTTCCTTGGCTGTTTCTGTGCCAGTCTCTTTAGCTGCTGAGCTATCAAAGCTGTGGTGCTATGTTGATTTAAGTCAGAGTGACTTTCTTCTCTTTGTCTAGAACTCTAGGTCATATCTGTGATTCTGAATTTATTGCTTTGTGCTCATTTCTACAATCTGTCCCCAGATTTCTGTTTTAAAATACTGGATTTGGTATTTTAGTGTCTTGTAGGATACATCAGGATTTGGGAAAGGATTTCTCATGAATGGGATCCAGATGAAGATATTTAGTTTCTGAAGTCTCTAGGCAAAATACCAGAATCATTACAGTTTTCAGAGGTTACCCATAAGTAATTTAAGCCATTGCTTTTTGCTGCCAGAAGAGTTGGCAGATGAATACTTAATGATTCCATCTTGAATTCAAATGCCCCAATGAGCTGTTGAAAATGTCTTAACACCCAATGAAAATTTTTTAGAATGTACAGATGCAGACCCAAAACGCTCCCCAAAGCAACTCTAATGCAGAGCAAGGCTGGTGGAATGTATATAGCTGGATTGGCCTGGAGAACATGGAGCAAAATCTTCGAGGGGGGAATTCCTCAGTTTAGGACTCTTGTCACCAAGAGTGAAACAGCACAAGAAGGACACGTGATTGGAAGAAGAATGTTTTATCATCCACTTTGTAGTGGATTCCTTAAATAATCAAGCCACCAAGCTGCAGGAGTTTAGAGAAGGAATTCACTAAGTTGTCTTCAAGAAAAGCAGGCAGTGAAAGATAAAAATCAAAATTTATGAAGAAGTCTTGTCTTGGAAAAAGGCATATTTTCCACTTTGGCCTATTTGTTTTGTGTTTATTAAATAGGATTAATATTTAATAGTTAGGAAAGCCAGTTCAACAAAGAAGTGTTTGAGAACAAAATACTTGTGTAAATGGGGATCTGCACACATTGCTCCCTAAGATAAACAGTGTGTTACAAAGTATTCCTTTGGAAAAGGCAAGCAGAGAAAGGAGTTTAATTAAAAGGTGGGGACTTCACTGTAAGAAGTATGAAGTATGAAGTATGCCCACTGCCACATGAATGCAGTCTCTGCTGGTGGGTGAGCTTGTTGGTGACGTGCTCGGAGGAGCAGCAAGGCAGAGGAAGGAGCTGCCCTGGTTTGGATCATCACAGGGAGGGCAGAACAGCGCTGAGCCTTCCTGGGAGCCACTGAGTCTGGAAGCAGTGCTGTCAGAGCATCCCCAGGAGAAGCTGAATGGGATTGGGTTTGGAAAAAATCATGTAAGGGACAGAGAAATTGTATACATTCCACAGACACTGTAACTGAGCATTCCCTCCCTATTAGCTGTGTTCTCTATTGCAGACGGTCTGCAGGATAACTTATTTTGAAAGGACAAAAGCAGAAAAATTATGCAAGTTTTATAATGAAAGCTTTGGAAGTTAAGTGGACCTGAACTGCAGTAACATGGTTGACCACAGCCAGAGCTTTGCACCTCGAACATACTGTTCTTCAGCTTATCTGCTAATGAGTGCAGCATCTTCAACAGTCACCATGTCTCATCCATTAAACCAGAATAAAAAATAATTAATTAATTAAAATATTTTGCTGTATGGTGATCTCACATGTGGTACAACAGTATCTAGGAGCAGGGTGGGAGTGGAGAAGCTGTCTAATGAAGAAACCTCTGCAACAGGAATACCAAGAAAGGGAGGACGAGATGGTATCTTCATTGTGAATCTGACAGCCCAGGTCTGGAAGCTCAGACTATTGCTCTGAGTGAATGTGTGCTCTGAACTACCCACTGTTTTCATGGCAAAAGAATGTTCATTTGAGTCTTCTTTGTGAGCAGTTGTGAATCTGATTTCCAAACGTAAAAGTACTTTGGCTTTAGAAGGTTATGAGTAACTTAGAAGGTTATGAGTAAATATTCTGATGTCTAAAGGAATACCTTGTCCTGAATAATGTATTAACAATTTATGTATGTAATTATTTGTTAAACTGCTTATTTTTGCAACTTTACAGAAAGCCTCTCTCTCTAGAAAGGTTGATCTTGTAAATTTTTGGTAATCCCCGTAGAGAGCTGACGTAAAAACTTAACATTGACAAGATTACAGGAGTTGAACAACAGGAATAGGAGAAGGAATAGGCATACCAAAAGAATGAGATGTCTTTTTTTTTTTTTGTTCCCATGTGTAATCTGTTTAATGAATAGATTCCCCTTAAATTTCATAATAATATGATGGCTGCATAACAGTGTTCATATTCTCTTGATGCAGTTTGTGATAGCAGAAATCACTCTGCAGAGACAAGGCCAAAATGTATCCTAGACCATAAATTTAATAGTTTTTAAATTTGAGAGAAAAGCTACAACCTAATTATATAGGACACTCAGTGTATTCTGTAAGGCTTATTCAAGTGTGAATTTCTGTAAAATGTTTTTTCCAAAGAAGAAAATGGTTTATTATCATATTAAAGACTGACTTTGTAGACTTTCAGGTTGGTTTTTTTCAGTTTTATTATTTGTATTTTCACTAGACTTTACTATGAGGAAACATTTTAGAGGACAGCAGATATCTGACTGTATCTGGCCTAGGGCATGAGGTGTAAGCAGAAATTCTAATTCCCAGGACAGGAAACAGACTGTGGAAAGAAAAGGCTAATTCCAAAGTCCCCTAAAACAATAACAAAAAATTATGGAAATTAGTATCACAGTAAGTAGTGGCATTAATGACTAAGCATCATTATGGTAACAGAACAAACAGTTTTTCTAGTGTGCAGTTAGCAAAAGAGCACTCATTTTGTAATTATAAAAACAGAGATTTAGCTGTGGCATTTAGTTTTTGTAGTTACAATAAGAAGTAATACTGTATTTAGTGGTTGGTATCAAATACACTCAAATAAAACCAGTAATTGCTATGAAAGCAAATCCAGATTGGATGCTTCTCCTCTGGTGACTCACACCCAGGAAGGGTTGTCAGTTACATCACTCATTATTTTACCTCACCCATGCATTGCTTCCTGAGTTGCAAAGATAAATCTCACTAGAGCATTTACAATCGTGGAAATACAGAGGGAAAGGAAGCTCTCCCTTTGTTAATCCCTTTGTTAATAGAGAATGTTCAGATTCTTGCTTTTCAGAGTGGCCTGGTGTGTGAGAAGAGCTTCAGTGTGGAATAGCCTCCAAGGGGCACAGAGCAGTGGTGGGAGCTGCAGGTGGGGTGGGCAGTGTTGTGCTTTACCTCTGGATAGGCCAGCCCAGCCTAAGCTGTGCTTTCGTCTCAGGTCAGCGCAGCGTGTTGAAATCAGGCAGCAGATGAGGTCATGTTTGCTAGAATGGTATCTTGAAATTAAAGCCCAAATTACATCAGGAAATACTGTCATTCAAAAATCACCCATGCTAATGGAGTCATACAGAAATATGCTTTGATTAGTTCTAGCTGGTCAATGTTTTGGAACTTTATCTCTGTTTTTCCTAATTGTTCAACTGACCTCTACTGTTAAATTCTCACTCTGTGTGATTTGTAAAGGTTTTTGTTTATTATCTTTGGAATTGTAAACTTGCAGAAATCAGATGCAGAAAGTCCACCTTTAAACTGATAGTTGGATTTTGGTAGATGCTTGCCCTGCACTAGTAACACTGAATAATTTATGCAGAACCTCAGTCTTAATGAAAAATTTAAGAGCCACAGTCCATATCTCTGAAGCATTTTGGTGTTCCTGGGGCATCTTGGCACCATGCTGTGGTTCTGCAGTGCCTTTTCTCCTTGCTGAAATTTATGCTCAGAAAGCTCTTGATCAGACAGCCCCACCAAATTCTGCTCAGTTCAGTCTTGAACAATTCCAGATACCATAACCATTCTTGGATATTTACTTTATTGTTAAAGGAAGAACTCCTAATAAAAGGTTAAAGTAGAGTCATCAAAGCCACATTCTTGCACTCTGAATATACACAGAAATTGTTGGGAGAGAAAATTTCTTAATTGTACTTTCAGGACAAAAAAAACCTCACTCTCAAATGAGCTGCCTGATTCATGGGGACAGGCAAGAACTACATTGCATGGGGTGTTACCAACTTTAACACTCACAAAGATACTAAATGTGTAGGGATCCTCATGGAACTTTTGCACATCAAAGCATTACTAGAGAAAGTCCAGAAGTTCAAATGTTGGTTGGCTGGTTTTCTATATAGAGAATATAATGTAAACTGAACCAGTATCCTATAACAGATAAGCATAAAGCAAGCAAAAGAGATAATTATCAGGGAAAAGTCATTAGTGATGTTTATTAAAGTTTTGAGTATCATCAAATGAAGCTCCTCTGATACATTACTAATCAGAGTCGTTTTATTCAGAAGGCTTTTCTGCTCTTTGTTTTCATCAAAAAAGTTTCAGTTATCTTTGGACCAAAACTTCAGGTTATTTGTTTTGTAAAATAAGAAGAAGCTTTATTATTCACAAGATATTTAAAGGAAAAGGTTCCACTGGATTGCTAAACATCAAATATAGTTTTTCTTTAAAGTAGGAAAAGAATCAAGAATTATATCAAGTGTATTGAGATGGCAGACAAACATGTTCTTAAGTTATTTCAGATGGGTTTTTTTGGTTTTATTCCCAAATAGGTCTTCCTGGTCTTTCATTCTCTTTTTGCAATCCCACTTCATTAAGTCACCATTTCTTCCACATATCAAACACAGGCTTACCTTTCAAAATGCAAGACAATCCCCTTCTATATTTAAATTACTCAGTTTCTCATCAGCATCTGCCTTTACCAAGCCAGTGACTATTTTCACATCCTCATTTTGCTTATCAGACATATATAAGTATTTTTCAAGTGTGGTTGTTAATATGAAATGGGAAATAGTGCCTGATCTAGTGTTTGGTCCTGCTGTTTGCTCCCTGTCACCACTGTGTAAAAACTGCTTTGAGGTTATTTATTTGAAAGCTGTGAAGGGTATTGTTTCAACTTTCTTTTTCTACATTTTGAGCTAATTTATTACACTGTGGAGGGGAAGGAATTTCTGAGCTTCACTCAGGACTCTTCTGTTGTACCTCTGGAGAAAGAATGAAGGAAATCCTAGCTTCTTCTTAGCCTTTAAAGGCTGCTAATTCCCACCATTTGTTCTATGAAATTAAATTAGCTAAATTGCTGCTATTCTTGAATAATCTGTAGTGCATTGATCTCTTCAGTAATTTCTAAATGCTTATGGTTTAGATAATTTGCTCATGAAATTCTTAGCAGTCTGTCATCTTACAGACTTTTTGGGTTGGGTTTTATATTTGTACTTTAAACTTGGTCTGTTTACTTTTAGGAAAAGTTAATTTCATTCATGTATTAATGATAATTTGTTGTGTTAGTGACATTTTTGAGATTATTATTATTATTATTATTATTATTATTATTATTATTATTATTATTATTATT
>QUSF01000080.1:1274842-1369112 GCA_003676055.1 Chloebia gouldiae
TTATTATTATTAACTAAATGGCATTATCTTCCTGGCCTGAAAAAAAAAGCCCTGACTTCAGAGCTTCAATGGGTATCTGCAGTGACAATTTACAAGGTGTTTTTATGCTAGCAGTATCAGTATGATCAGGGTTAAAATTGGTAACTCATTCTTCATACATGTATAGTTCATGGCCTCTTTGTGGAAGTTCAAAGTTAAGTGTCTTCATCTGATATATTCCATGATGTTGTAACCAAAAGCGTGAAATAAAGAATGTCATTCTTAGGGCGAGGCATTTCCATTTCACTAGGTCATAGTGGAGTTTGCAGGAGTCAAAATGTATTTGATAGCTCTGAACTTTCTAATTCCACCTGCTTGTATTTCAAAGTGTTTGCAAGCTGTGTTTTTGTTTACCTTTTGATATCTATTTTGCATATTTGTATGTTGATTGTAGTAGGTCCTGCTAGTGCTCCTGGATAACATCTTAATAGTTCTATTTGCTTTTAGAACCTTTACAGATGCACAGGCTGTTGGCAGGAATCTGCTACCTCATTTGGAGGAGACCCGGGGTGAAGGCATAGAGCTGGCAGGTAAGCATGTAAAAGATGATCCTTGTAAGTTTGAGCTCTTCTTAGATTTTTTTTTCATATAATTTTTATGTCTATTCTAGCAAGTTTTGATGGACAATTTCTCAAGGCTCAGTTAATGAAAGACAAAATTAAAACTGAAGCAAGTTAGGGCAGCTGTAAGTTTTTCAGGAGTTGTCTGCAAATTTGCATGTGTTTCTGCCAGTATTCGTCTGTATTTGAGATGATGACTAGATAAAAATGAAAAATAGCCTGATCCTATTGAGAATTATACAAATTGTTGTGTTACCTTTGGCATCACAGCCTACTCACCAGCTGTCACCTGGGGAGGATTTGGTGTGCAGTGTAATGACTGGAGGCTTTAAAGGAATATCTGTGCCTTGGTCAATTCTGTGTTGCATCAGAGCATGTGCACACTGGTGTCATTTAATCCAACTGCAGTGCTGAATGCCTTGCCTGAATGTGCTACCATGTGGCTTAAAGGACGTTTGCTAGCAAAACTTTCTGAGGTTCTTTGGAAGATTTGCAGCCCTAAGGGAGTTCCCTGTTGCCTTGGAGAGGCTGCTACTGGTATCTGAATGTCCTTATTAAAACAAAATATTTGTTCTAGGAGAAAACTGAAGCAGTAATCACATAGCTATCTGATCTATGTAGGAATCATGCATGCAGACTTTATACATGTGCATAAATATTTCTCTGTATGGATATATAGTTACTTTTCAATGAGGAGGTCTTTGATATGCAGTAGAGTTCTTTCCAAGAAGTGAACTGTTTGGTATATGCTTTCAGTGAGCAGGAAATAAATGTGGATGAATAAAGGTGTAAACAAACTCCTGTTTTCAAATTTACAGGGTATCTTATTGTACTGTTTGAGCTACACAATTCTCTATGTAGAGACTGTGATTCTGCAGAGTGCTTGTGTAGGCTCTGACCTATTTTCCTAAGGGAAATCTGGGACAGTGGTTAATACTGTCAGCTGCCTACCTGCTTCTCTCCAGAGGTGGCTGCTGACTGCAGTTTAAGAGAAGTAAGCTGGGCTGTAAAGCAGTGCTCAGGCAGGAATGCACATGTCATTCAACCACTCCTGAGGGGTGGTTCCTCGGGGGTGATCACAGCCTCTGCCATGAAGGTGAGGTGAACAGCTAAGGAGAAGAAGCTATTCCAGCTGTTTCATTGTCATTTTCCTGCAAACACGGGTCACACCTTATCCATTTTAATTAAGCAATTCCTTTATTGGTGTTTAGATATGTTTCTAGTTGATTAATCAGGAGCTTACAATTTGTTAGACTTTGTCTTCTACTTGACTTTGGGAATCTGTGGCACTAATTGTTATGGGAAGCAGTGTTTAACTTGGAAACATCACATTGCTATGCAGATGCTGAGTGGTGAAGTGAGGGCCGAATTTCAAAAACTGGTCCCAAAAGATCTTTCATGAGAAGGAGGTTCACTCACTGGTTGCAGGAGGTCTACATTTTATGTAAAGAGAAAAGGAGGAGATTCTGATATCTTCTAGTTGTTCAGAACTGACTTCCTCACTTTATAATTCATACATTCTGCAACCTCAGGAGTAAATTTATCTAATGAGGACCACAGGTTGTTCTGGAATTTTTTCCTCATTCCTTTTTACCAACGTATAGAAGTTCATTCCTGTGAAAGCAGGTCAGATTTGGGGTTTTCTAATGCGTATGTAAATCCAGAGTACCCTTACTGTTGGCATCAGGCATTATATTGACTTAAAACCAGTGTGAAGTTAGAAGGGAACTCATCCATGCTGGTTTTATACTGATGGAATCAACAAAATAATTTGTCAGAAAAGAGCACTGGAGAGCAACTAGGACATTTTATTGCTCGCAGGAAGCCTTGTGGCTTTGTTCAGCTGAGTTTTGAAAACCTCCAGGGAAATTGTACAGCTTCTCAGTACCTCTTCTTAGGCTGAGTCACCTACATTGTGAAATTCTTGATCCAGCAAGAATTTTCCTTGCTGCAGCTCATGTCAATTGCCTCTTGTCCTTCTGCTGTGTGCCTCTGAGAAGAATCTGTTTTCCTTGTAGTACCTGCTTCAGTCTTTGACACACTGCAGGTAGATTCATTTTTATTGTCTCCAGATTGGAGAAACACAATTCCTGCTGGAATTCTTGTACATGATGTTCTCCAGGCCCCTGACTGCCTGGGAGTCCCTTTCTTGGGCTTGTGCCAGTTTGCTTGTCAGGATCTCTCTCTTGCACACTGTCTCAGAGGTAGTCTCAGGGGCACTGAGTAGGGGGAAATAATCCCTTTCCTTGGTCTGCTGGCTTAATCTTGCCAGTGCAGCCAGGGCTGTAGTTAGCCTTCATCTCCATTGGGGCACACAGCTGACTGGCAGCCAACCTGTCCAGTGGAACCATGGGGGTTTTCCTGCTGAGCCAGCTGGCATCCAACCCATGCTGTGCCATGGGGCTGTCCTCCCCAGAGTGCAAGGCTTGGCTTCACCCTTTTCAAGCTTTCAGGTCGTGTCAGCCCATTCTTCCAGTGTGCTGAGTTTTATCTGGATGTCCTCCCTGCCTTTTGTCCTGTAAATCACTTCCTAAAGTTTGCTTACTGAAGCTGGTGAGGGTGCATTCTATTGTCCAGAACGACAGTGCCATCGTTGTACAGTGTCATTCTCACAAGTAACCCCTGTAGAATGTCACTTGGAAGTGACTGCTAACAAGACTTAGAATTGCTGACTACTGTTCTTAAAGACCACTTATCCAGTCAATATTTTATTTACCTGTTCCTCCAATTGCAGCTGGTTCAAACCTTCCAAGGATGCTGGGCTATGTAGAAGTTGTCAAAGACCTTGTTAAAGGTAGAGTAAGCAATGTGCTGCTGCTCTTACTATGTCAGAGCTAGTCAACTCATCTTGAAGATGAGTGGGTTATATTTAGCAGGGCCAAGTCAAGGGTGGCCATTCTGGCTGGTTTCAGGCACCATTTTATAGCTCAAAATTATTTCTAGGAGAGTTTGTTCTATAGCATTTCCATGGACTGAGGTGAGGCTGATTGGCCCTTAGTTTTCTGCATCCTCTTTCTTCTGCTCTTTGAAGACAGGTGTGTCATTTACCTTTTTTCTTGTTATGGGGACCTTACCAGATTGCTGGGCTTTCTCAAAGATGATAGAGAGCAGCCTTGGGATGGCTTTGACCTGGTTTCTCAGTGTCCACTCTGAAAGAATCCATCTGGGCCCATCAACTCTTTTGTAGTTTGGGTAAATGGTCCCTACTTTGATGTTTTGCTGCTGTAGGTAAAACATCTCACCTTCCACTAGGCATGGAAGCTCAGGAAGCCTGACCTTGCCAGTAAATACTGAGGTGAAGAATGCACTGAGAGCATCAGCCCTTTGCATGTCTTGGTTCAGTGAGTTGCCCACAGTATCATTGGTTCTCTCTCTGGTTGCCACTGTACCTGTAAAAGCCCTTCTTGTGACTTTTCACATTACTCACCAATTTCAATTCCAAGTTTTGACTTTCCATTCCTGCATGCCTGGGCAATATTTCTGTAGTGATGTTTCCTCCTGATTACACCCTCCACATGCTTTCATTTTGGCGCATCGTAATCAATTTTAGAAGCGTCAGTATTGTTATGAAGCTTATTTTATACTTGTCCTGGTGCACCACTCCCTCCACGTCAGCTCATGGAGGCATTCTTTGGAGGGTATCTTATTTCTCTGGTCCACACTGTAGGGGTTTACTGATGTGAAGAGCAATAAGTTTTATTGTAATTAATAATTGTTCCCTTTTCCTACAGTGGAAAAAGTAGACATTTCCATTAATTGAAATATTTTTTGTGTGTTTTGGCTAATTTAAAAAGATTTCCTCTATTTATTGTATTTTCTGTTAGAGAGGGTAAAATTGTTTATTGTGGAAAATTGGTAATATAGCAGAAAACCCTTTTTCTCCCCCAGCTGTGGCAAAGCAAGCCACAGGAGCTGGTTTGTGTGTTTTATTAAAATAATCACTATGTGATTAGGCAGGCTGAGACTTTCAGGTTCACTTGGAATTCCAAAGTTCTGTACCTTTGTTTAATCTGTTTATTGGCAGAAGGAGAAGTTTGACACAGATACCAAGCTCGCAGATTCTAAACAGCGTGTATTCAGCTCCAGCTCTTACTAAAATGAAGTTAATCTTTCAGGGTCAGAGACATCTTGAAGAAAAGTGAAAAACAGTGGGTGAGAGGAGGAACGGTGTATTTCTGTTGTCAGCAGAATGTGATGGCGCCATAGCTGTGGAATCTTGAATGGTGACTGACAGGAATGCCTCCAGCAAAGAGCTGAATTCCTTCTCTCATCATTAGGGCAGAGTGATGTTTTGCAGCATCTGGCATATAATCAAGACCCTGTTTTGTGAGTTAATTCTGATTCATTTTCAAGCAGAAGTTAAATTACTGGTTTACTTCTTGCTTCATGGGGCATATCTATGGAATACCACTTGCAGTTGCTCAGATCATGCAGCAGGGCCATTCCACAATCAGCCTTTCTATCTATCTGTCTGAAAGGTGACCTTGGGTCTTTTGCATTTTATATGACTCAGAGCTGTTCTTCCATAAACATCTGAATTCACTTACATTCTCAAATCCTTTCTGGCAGTCACCAGAATACTTGCAGATCACATAGTGAACAGAGAAAAGGTTTCACTAATGATATTAGCTTTAAACTGTAGGATTGGTGTATTTCTCTTGATTTCTCTTGGTCCTTCATGTATCCCAGAAGTCCAGCAGTTTCAGCCAGACTGATTATACATGGAAAAAAAGAAATTTTTATTTGTTTGTCTGTTTAAAGTAATTTTTCATATCTGAGCTTGTACCATATCAGAACTTACCATTTTACATGGTGGAAGGAATAAACTGACTGTTTTTTAAATTACAAAATGTGTAATGTGTTCTATGTTGTGTATAATTTCAAACTTGGTAGAAAATATCTGAGTGACAAATGTACTTTTATAACACAGTATTCACATGTAAATGGTTCATAAGTTTAGGATTGTATTGTAAAAGATCAGTTGAAAACTACAAGTGTGTCTTTCAAGGGGTTCTTAATTACTTTTTTCCTCCTTTTAAGTTTCTTGTTGAAAATTTACGCTTTAGTTCCCATCTTGGTGGGAAAACTGCCCATCTAAAATCCTAGGTATTTAGATCAGCTTTTCTTAGAACAGTTCCCAAGACAGGCTGCAGTACAATGATCCTGTTATAACTTATGAATGAGACTACCCCGAGCCATCTCTTCCTTCAGCAGGGAAGGCAGTGAAATATGAAAAATTAAGTCTGATCATGGAGTTTTTGGCCTCGGAGGAGAATGACATAGGGGAAAAAATGTCCTTCCAGAGCTTCAAACAGTGACAGTCCAGATTTTATTAACTGAATACAATCTCTGCTCTTCTTGTTTTATCTGACAATATAGCCTTCTTTAAGCAGAAATGTTTTTGCAACATCTCTAACCTTCAGAATTCATATGAAGGACATGAGCCAAGGTCACATAGTAGTGGATGAAAAAGCATTTTGAGTATGAAGTATAATGCAGGTAGAAGGAGTTAGTGGAAGAAAGAGGAAAGGAACAACTACTCTTTGCTTGCATACAGAAAATTTTCAGTGGCATCAAGTGCTTTGAGCTGGAGTGCTGGGTTTTTTCCTTGTACTCTGTGAAGCTACAGTTGTATAACGTACCAATGCTAAGAGTGTATACTGAGGGGTTTTATTCTGATCTCCACTTTGTTTTCAGGAGGTACTGAGTTGATTTCCAGCCTGGACATTGCAGTTTAACTTTCAGATGCTCCTGAGGCAGAACACCTGCTTCTCCCAACATTTATATTTGTTGCATTTAGTATTTAGCTAGGCATTCCTTCCCAGGCACTTTCTACAAAGTATGAGCCCTCTTCTCAAAATCCCTCTGCAAACTGACAGAAGAATATATTGTTCATGTTCCATTGTTTTTACTAACTCTGGGCACAGACTAATTAGATTTTTAGAATTATTTGACTTATTGAGATTTCAGAACTGTTTTGAGATTTGAGTTCTACCTGCAAATACATGCAAAAGCAGACACTGAATGGCCATTCAGGTTTATATTTGTTTGTGCTATATCTTGAGTATTATTGTGAAGCACAGAGTCTCTGAAAGTGATTCTGTTCCTTGTCTTTGATATGAATCAAAGATGCCTTTTTAACAGCAGAAAAACCTGCATAAGGAAAACAAAAGGAAACCCAGTTTTCAAGTACATATTTGGTTTCTAGCTATTTTAGGGATTTGATTGATTTTCATTATTCTGTGGGAGCAATGCTGTTATGTGCTGCACATCTGAAGTGAAAAGACACTATTAATGCAACTTCTGTAATGTTATTGTAGGAATTTTGCTAATATTTTCTGTTTCCTTCAGGAGAGGTGCTCTTTATTCAGGAACATTTTTAATATATGGACCAGAATATTGTATTTTAGCTCTGTATGCTATGATTTTGTTTTGAACAGAGCAGTCACCTACCTGTGTCCAACCACACCTGCGATCCCTGATACCTTTGTTTTGGAAGCTAGCCAGAACATCTATATATATAATTTTTCATCTGGGCTTTGGTGTGTCACTGCATACAATAAACATTTGGATTAACAGTGTCTTCTGTCTCTGACAGGTCTTACCTCTCATCCTTTTCACAACTGCATTGGGGTTAAGTGCAGAAACAGCTCCTTTGCCTTCTTAATTCATTAAGTATTTATTGGGTGCTACTGCTTACACTTTGATAAACTCTGTCTATTACCTGAACTCCTTCAGAGCTATTTGTTTCTAAACTGTCTGGATTTATGATGCCCTTTCTCCTCTGACCTAAGCACAGCTCCGCACCTATGTTTTAAAAATCATTATGTTCCATTTACACATGAGAAAAGAAGGCATGGAGGTAAAGCAGCTTATTATTGTCATTAGTGCCTTCTGTTTGTCAAGAGAACAATGCAAATCTGGCAGCCAGGAGCAGGAATGGAATAAAATGTTTGTGAGCTTACAGGAGTTTGCTGTGCCTCTGGCTCTTGGTGCAGGCTGCAGGTGTGTTCTAAAGCACTGGTGTGGATCCAGCTATGGCTAATGTGTTCCTGTATTGCCACGAGTGCTCAGAGAGGCAGTTCCCAGACCTCTGAAGCAACTAGAATAGCACTGGAGAGAGGCATGATACATGTTATACTTTCGAACACTCCAAAACTGCTCTTTTTCAGCCACTGAGGTAGGAGGAAACAGCACAGATACTAACTGAGCCTGCTTTACAGTTGTTGATTTCCAAAGGTGTAGTAAAATACAATTATGCTTATTAACTTGTATTAGGAATTACAAAAAGTAATGTTTTTTCTGTTACTCTTAGTTCTGACAAACCCCAGCACTTTGGTCTGAATTTTTTTCACTAGCTCACTGTAGAATATATCCATTTTTTATGCCTATGCTAAAAATATTGCTTCATTTATGAAAGTACATCTATGGAAAAAAAAAATCTTAAAAATGTTCTTGTACTGTTTTGTTTATAGGTATGGGAGCTGTTTGATGGAGGAGTCCTGGGAGGGTCTGTGCTTTCCTTGTGAGAATTCACCTGAATTTTGCCACCTTATAACCCCTAGATCCTCTAAGGAATGTATTCCTACTCAGTCTCTTGTAGGGTTTGCAAGAGCCAAGGACAGTCTGAGGCAGACACTTCTTGTGAGTGCCAGGGACTGTCCCAGTCCTTGGCACCAGTGGTGAGAGCCAAGTGACATTTGTTGGTACTCTGCATCTTTGTCCTGTCAAAGAAGGGGAGAAAAAAATGCAGGGAGAAAAAAGTGGATGGTATAAATAGAGTGAGTAAGACACGAGCACAAGATGAAAAATGGAACCAGGGCATGACAGGAGTGAGTGGAATGGACACATTAGAACATGGGGCAGATGACCAAGGGAAAAACTGTGGGAAGTAGTGAGGAACAAGGATAGGATGAGGGAGAATAGCTGGAGGGGCAGGAGGGAGGGAAGAGTTATAACATGCAAAAGGAGCTTGGATACTGAACAGGGGCGGAGGTTTCATATCTTTTGGATCTCTTTAGCCTTCTGATTCACCAGCTATTCCATTGGCACAAGGGGGAGTGCAGAGCTGAGCACAGGCAAACAGATTCTTCTGGAACTGGGGGGGGGGGGGGGGGGGGGTGTGCCTGCAACACACAGATCATCAACATAATTCTGTATGGCACTTTCATTCAAGATGCAGAACAAAGTACAAGAAATAAAGATTTCTCTTTCTACATGGTATGTTTGATAATAAGAAAATTGGAAAGCCCTTTTCTCAAGAACTGGGAAGTGCCAGAGTTGTGCTTAGTTCTGTGGTCTTTATTCAATCCTCGTGTCTTCTGGTACACAGTCACATGGCGTTTTCAATTGCAGATTACCTTGACAATGGTGCTTTACATTTCAGATTCTCTGTGGACTTCTTTTGCTGATGGCAGAGTCAGACTGAGAATAGATAACTCAAGCCCACAGACACCCATAACAGTTCATCAGATGTTCAAGGAGAGCCTGGAAAAATATGGATCCCTTAATGCTTTGGCCAGCAAAAAGAATGGAACATGGGAGAAAATAACTTTTTCAGAATATTATTCCCTCTCTAGGAAAGCAGCCAAGAGCTTCTTGAAGGTAGGTACAGGAAACAAAACCAATGCCTTTATGTTGCAGCACACACCGTGCGGGGTGTGCGGAGCGGCTGCGGCAGGGGTACGACTGTTCCCTGCGAGCTCTGCAATTCCCGGTGATCGGCAGGGAAGAGCAGGGACACAGCGGTGACACGGGGCTTGGGGTGGAACAAAATGGATTTATTCCTGGGCTCCCAGACACGACTGGGGTGGGGTGAACAGAAGTTTTTATACAGCAGCTCAGGAGCGGGGGTGTAGGAAAGTGAACCAATGAGGATATGGTAAGGGAGGAGTATAAGGTGAGGCAAACAGCTTATGAGCCTATCAGGGAAAATGGAGGGGGAATAATACAAAATAACAAATGGGGTGTGGAGACAGACACAGAACTCTCTGGAGACCTGGGTATGGATAGGGAGGATTGAGAACTTGGAAGGGAGGAAGTTAGGGAAGGGCTTGGGAAATTGAGAACAGGGAGCAAACATGGATTCAAAGCAAAACACACCACAGCACCTTTAGTCCTTTTGTGTCCTTTGAAAACCCAAAAAACAAATTAATAAAAAAACCCCAAACCCCACAATATATAAGCGTTTTTCTGCATTACTTGAAGATCAGTAGACATATTCTTTATTGAAATGATAATGATGAAAATGACTTTTGGTCAGAGGTAACACTAATGTCAGGGAACCTGGACTGCAAGTGAGGAGCTGCTGTGTTGCACTCTTGTCTCTGGGACATGGGTGCAGAGTTCAGAAGAGTTCAGAAGAGCGGCCTTAAGATCAGAAGAGAAAAATAGGGGAAAACTACTATCATGAGTTCAGTGAGATAAAGACAATATTTAAAACACTCTAAATATAGGGTAATATTAGTACTCATTATGCTCTTGTTCATATTGAAATATTCTGGGTCTTGGGCCTTTCTGGACAGCAGAGTTCAAGCAGACAGGAGAAGGTAGTGGAAAATTCACATCCTGTTAATTGCTGATAAATACCAGGTTTGCTATGGATACCAAAACATGCCTTCACATGCCTTGTCAGTACTGTAATAATAAATCAAAGTTTTCATGGTTTATATTTGTTTGTATGTTTCTCTCCAGTGTGCCTATATTATATAATCTTATGTATATTATTTTTCAGCTTGGTCTTGAACGATTCCATAGCGTAGCAATCCTTGGATTTAATTCTCCAGAGTGGTTCATCTCAGCTGTTGGAGCTATTTTTGCTGGGTAAGATTTTTTTGGGGGGGGGGGTTAATTTATGAGGAGGATTTGGGAATTTCTATTTTTTAGGTCTTGGAATGTATCAGGTCAGTATTTAGTGTCATATCTTGGAGGTTGTGTTGCTACTGATTGGCACTTTCAGCAACCTGCTTGAGTCTTATATCCCAAATAGTTCTGACACTCATAAATGCATCCTGTTTGCCGTGGGCTTAAGCATGACAGTCACACAGAAGCTGTTGTACAGGATCTTTTAAATGGAAGATGTGGGAAATAGATGAGAATCACAGTTTTATATTAATGATAATAATACAATATTAATGATATCTACAGTAAGATATATTCAAGCAGATGAAGTAGCATATGGGTATTAACTACCCTGATTTCTTCTGTCCTGATATCTGTTAATTTGGATTTTACTTCTTACGCTGCTCTGTACCAATGAAATCCAAATTGGTATTTGTGTACAGCTTAAACAAAAAGAGGACATAAGTGAGGATTTTTTTACCACTTCCTGAACTAACTCCTGTGTAACCTTAAGTGAGTTAAAATACTGAGTCCTAGAATCTTCTACTGAATAGTTTAGAGAATAATTTTTGCAATGTGCATAAATCAGAGATTCATGTATATCTGAATATGTGAAGCAAACATTAGAGCTGTCCTGCTGTTTGCTTCCACATCTTCATACCCCTTCAGATTTCATCTGATCTTTGATCATTATTCTCTTTTAATACTACATGCATGTATATGTGTGTGCATACATATAAATGTATGTTCTTATATATATAAATTTTCTGACGCAGAGGAATTGTCACAGGAATATATACAACCAATTCTCCAGAGGCCTGTCACTATATTGCCCATGACAGCAAGACTGATATCATGGTTGTGGAAAATCAGAAACAGCTGGACAAGATAATGCAGGTACAAGATGGCTGAATGATTACTGAAAAGCCACAATTTTTCATTTCTCGATGCTGTGTTGGTCCCAAATACCATGTACACGCTCTGTATCATGAAACCTTTCTTTGTGAAGCGTGTGTTGTTACTCAGAAATCTGGTATCTGGTGTCAGAGCTCATGGGTGGCTCTGACCCTCTGCAGTGTCTGTGGCTCCAGCAGAGAACTCACTGGATGGTTCACTGCAGGCTTACCTGAAAAAACCCAGATTTTGATCCCATGTTTTTACTGTCACCACCTGTTTCTGTTTGGAAAAGCACAGTCCACTTGAATGGAAGAGATTATGCTGATGCAGGTTTGTAAAGGCCTGCTATTTAAATATTAAGGATGTCAATGTTCAGAATTTTCTCTTTCCAAGGCATCATTTCCTGCTTGTAATATCAGCCATTAAGGCTCTTTACTGCACTTTGGTAGCATCATGGTTAACATGAGACAGAGCTTAGTGAGAAAGCAGGAGCCTCCTTAAATGAACAGTCTCAGTTTTGACAGAACTCTTGGGCAGCTGGACCTTCCTTTCAGCAACAATACCAGGTGGAAAGACCAATCTGATGGCAAGGTGACTTGGGAGAGGAGCACAGGCAGCTCTTGGGAAGGGCTTGCATGTCTGTCAGATTTTGAGGGAGGCCTGTGGACTCATCAAACTTGCACAAAATGGCACCATTTGCTGAAGCAGGAAGGCTCTCCATGATGAAGCTTTCTGCCAAGACCACATACCTGCAAGAGAAAAAATATGCAGTTTTTTTTTCCCCAAATGTATTTAATACAAGTTGTTCATTAATTACTTTATATTTTTTGTTTTATATGAAATATGGAGGAAGAGAGATTTTTGTAAGTATTCTATAAAAACACACAGTGAGATAAGCCTTCTTACAGTGTCATTGACACAATACCAGGCTATGCTGTTATGAACAGAAGAGAAGAATCCATATGGAACAACTCAAGGGGTTTGGTTCACACACATTATGTAGAAAAAGAGAGCTCTGGCCAGTACTGCTTTATCCAGCAGAGGGATTTTTTGAAACTTTTTTTCTGGAACCCAGGACTGAAATAACATCTCAATTGCTATCCTTCTAATAATATGTACATACTGGCTGCCATCAAGCCACTGCTTTTGTATTGGCAAAATTCAGTTCAAACTGTGATGGATTGAAAGGTGTCTGTGAGGCAGGGGTTCTCACAGAATTCAGTGAAATCAATGCTTCCTGTAGGCCATGCAAAGCACACAAAGAGCTGTTGAAAGCAGCAGCCACTGCTATCTGCCTGTAAGCCTGCAGCTTTATATTTTTATTTATCCTTACAATGTGCATACAGCTTCCTTTGATTTTTTTCCTTAAGGAAGTTGAACTTTTTTTAGCACTTGAACTGTTATGGTTTTTGCTGAGGGACTTTATTGGTAATCACAAGTCCAGGTCAGCTTCTAACTTGACCAGCACTGTTCCTTTATGTGCCCTTTTGTGCATCATGAGAAAGGATGCTGAGGAGCCATTTCTGGTGTATTTTTCATTTTTTAAACCTTTTGACTGAAACTAGATTTCCTGGAGCAGACTGTGTAGTCTGTGTAGACTATAGTAGTTCCCTCCTCCTCCCTCCCGCCTCTAGTTGAGCTGGTTGGTGATGAGTTTATGGGAGAATATTTGGAGTTGAAAGGAAATGGGAGGTTTTTGTGCCTGTCAACCCATTACAATTTTGGCAGCATTAGAGTGGATAAAAGCCCACACAAGATATGAATAATAAATAACTTTGTTTTAAAAAATGCAACAGATCTGGAATCGGTTGCCCCACTTGAAGGCTGTGGTGCTATATAAGGACTCCATTGCAGAGAGACATCCAAATCTGTACACGGTGAGTGAATACTAGAACAGAGGCATAACCAAATAATGCATGGGGTTTTACCCATGTATTTCCAGTTAATACCTGGACTGTTATTTATTTGATCAATTTCTACTGTGATTATCTACCATTTAGAAGGCATTGGTGTGTTCCAGAAAACATATTCAAAAGCTTTATCAGCTTTTTCTGTTCAATTTTCCTTTGATACTTCATACTTAAGAGAAGAGCTACCTTGCTTTACTGTCTGTCTCATGTCTTCCTAATTTTTAACTTGACTGGTGTTTATTAAAACACCTGTAGGTTTTAGGTGGGAATGTGTATTCTCAAATGGTTAAAAAAAAGTTGATCCTTGCTGCCTGTGAATTTGGTAATTTTTTTTTTTAAGTCCTGTATTTTAACTGGACTACAGATCAGATTTTAGGCTGAAAAACTTCAGCTGTGGAAAAAATATATTGAAGAGAAATATAATGTATTCAATATATAAAAATATAATGAACAGTGAACAGCATAGAAATATTTTAAAATACTTGCAATTTTGATAAGAAAAAAGTCTGCTGTGCCTTTTTTTTTAATGTCTTGCATGTAACTTAATAATAAAATGTTATTGTTCCAATACTATACATACTGGTATAGAGCATGCATTGCATCTTGTACAATAAAAATGTTAATACAAAGATGATCCTACTGTTTAAAAAGATTAGGTGCTAGCATTTAATTCTTTAACAACTTGCACTTACTGAAATCTAAATGTGTGAGAATTATTGTATTTTTAAGCACTGGTTGAGTGTTCAGGTGTCATATTGGACATTTTCTCAAAGGAGCAGGGTAGCTGTGGGTGTCTGAGAGATGCCATAGTTTATGTTATCTAGAGGAAAAATTAGAGATCAGATCACCAGAGGCAGAAATGATTGTTGCTGAGGTGTGATGCAGAGCAAACCACCAGCCCATGCGGTGTCTGATGAAAGGCATTTGTGCCATGTGATGAGCGGTGGCAGGGGCAGAGCTGGCTGAGCAGTGCATCTTTCCAGAAGGCAGATGCAGAGTCAGGAGTGTGGTGTGACTGTTTCTGTACCTTCCACACATGCTGGAATGCCAACACCATCTGTTGCAGATGCTGTTCAGTAAACAAAGCCTGCGCAACAGATTCTCAGTGATCAGTGCATTCCACTGTGAGAATGCAGTATGGTCAGGAAAGCAGGAACAACTGCTTAGTGACATAAAAACAATTACATCCTTCACACCACCAGGCTTTCCAGGAGCTTGTGAAATTAATACAGCCACATTCTATGGAGAAGCAATACAATGTGACAAATCCCTGACTTGCTACAGAGCTGTGCAGTGCCTCTCTTTTCAGAAATGTGGTTTGTTGTGCCCTTGAAGAAAGGAAGAAAGTATAAAACTGATAAATAATCCTTGGGACAGCCTTGACACCCAAGAAAAGGAAAGGAGGTTAAGGTGCCACAGATGCTGAGTATTGTAATCTTAGTAGCCCAGTGGCAATGCCAGATGTCTGAAAGAAGAAATTAACTACCCTCAACCAGAGGCTGTCCTTTTTTACCTCTGTTTTTCTCCTTTTTTACCTCTGTTTTTCTGTTTTTTTGCTTTGTACTTTTAGATATAGCTCCAAGAAATTGCTCAAAAATGAAGGTTCTGCACCTTGGATTTAAGTATTAGACTACTGTGGCACAGTATGAATCACATGATTGCAATGGGAAACTGACTATTTGGTTATCAATTTTCTTTAAAACTTCTGTGATTCCAGTTTCCAATTAGCATTGCAAGCAGTGTTACACTTAACAGCACATCAGGGGTGTGTAACAGAAGTATCGGGGAGCAACCCATATAATACAGAGAAGCAAGTTCAGGATTCTTCTAGGGCAATTTGTGTGGCACAAAAGTCCAGTGTCATAAAAGTTTTATCTCACTCTAGAATGAGCCAAATTTGAATGGAAGTTGTGACCAGCATCATCATATCCTGTTTCCTATAAAAGAGCACATAATTTGGGCAAACATTCACACATCTATATAATGATGTTTTTGCAAAGAAGCATTTGTTCAATTGCTTTATAGTTAAATTTATATAGTGTACAATAAATTATAGATGAGCTGTCACAAGTGTACTCTTAAAAATGATGCATCCAGATTCCTTTAAATAATAATCAAAATCATTCTTACAGTGTGAGAATGTAACAGAGTTTTAGCCTCCATAATATCCACGTTGGAGGAGGAACAGTATTACTATTCCTTCTTAGACATTGAAAAGACTCATGACAGCAGAATTTTAGATAGTCTGTTTGCAGTTCACATATTAAGCTATAAGATAGAATCGCCATATTTCTTCCATAGCCAAGGTCTGGGGAAACTTGCCTTGGACAAGTGTTCAGAACAAGGCACTGAAATGTTCTAGCATTTTTGAGACAGGAGAGATGCAGTACCATGTCAATTTGTAGGAAGCCATTTAGTATCCTGTATTTTCTGTTCTGTGTTCTAGATGGAAGAGTTTCTAGAGCTGGGAGATGACATCTCTGAGAGTACTTTGAATGACATTATTAACTCCCAAAAGCCAAATCAGTGCTGTGTTCTGATATACACCTCCGGAACAACTGGGAAGCCAAAAGGAGCCATGCTGAGTCATGACAACGTAGGTACTTTAGGTTCCTCCTGTAGCAGAGAAACAGCAAAGTGTGGGGATATTTATTCCTGTGTAGATTCTAGAGCCCTGAAATGCTTTTGCTTTTACAGCATGGATAGTGTACTGCAAAGCAAAGTGCAGTCACCTATTTCTGGTAAAGTACAAACAAGGTAAAGAATGAAACTCCATTCAAACAGCCCTTCACAAAGTTGAACAGTTCTTTATGAAAATTAAACTTTTAGTCACTGTATTTCTTGTGAGATCTAATGCATGAATTCATAAATGTAATTCACAGATTGCCATCAAGTCTCTCAAGTGATGTCATAGGTCACTATGAAATGAGCAAATCATATACATCAGCCAGCTACTATCAAAACAGCCTGATGGACTGCTTTTGCAGATTTTTTTAAAATTGGGGGTGGATGTGTGGATTTTTTACTTTGGTGCCTTTTGTTCCTGGATTTGTGTGCAGGTTTCTATGTCTGTCACTGGAGGATAATACAGCTCCAGTGCTCAGTGCTGGTGCTGACAGTAACCCTACCTGTGTTGTTGCAAACAGAAAATTTCCAGTTACAGACTAATGCAAAGTTATTTGCTCAAAGGACTTTCCACAGAGGTTTGTTTGGAAAGACACGTGTTTAGTGGCTGAGCAGGAGTGGAAGGTGTTAGGGAGCCTTTCTGAATACAGAGAGAATCTGTGAAAAGGGATGGTCTAAGTTGAGGCATCACCCCTTAAAGCAGAAATTATTGCAGACGTGCACAATGTGAAAACAGCAATTCACGCAAATATAGGGAATTAGTGCACTAGTAACTGGAAGCAGAATATAATGAATTTGGAAGACAAAAAGACTGATTTGATGTTACAAATATATGCTCTTTTATATCAAAGGAGTCTGATGTCATTTCCATGCCAGCTGACAAACTATTCTTGGCTGCTAATCACAAACAGGCTATTTTTATGTTGACAAACAGTGGAAAGCATGCCATACCTGCAGCTCTGCTGCTGCCTTCTTTAGTCAAAGATGTTTGCCACTATTCATGTGCAAAACCAGTGCTGAATCAGTCCTGCATGACCCTCACAGATCTGCTGTGAGTGTGCCTGTGTGCTGTGAAGCTTGAAGTAAAAGCAATGAATATAGACGTTTCTTAAAAACATCCTGTTCTTCTACTGTGTGAGTCTCCCATAGCTGCTTGTTCAGTGCTGCCACCTAAACTTGGATGGCCTGGCCTGGTAGCATGGTGCTCCTTAAAACCCTCACTTGAGAATCTCTATTTCCTTAGGCCAAGCCTACACTTGTACCTTCTAATTTATTACTAAGGAATGTGCTCTGATGACAGGAATACATGTGGTTTATGTCTACATTCTGTTATCTTGACTATTCTCATTTCTGTATCCTGCACTACCCAGTTTAGATTACAGACTCCTCGGAGAAAGAGTTGTTTCTTTTTGTTGCTTGGGGTTTTCTGGTTTTCTTAGGTTTTTTTGGGGGGGTGTTGTTTGTTTTGGTTTTTATTTTTGTGCATATATATCTTCTCCATTGTCTCTCACACCATCACATTTATATTTATGTGTCTTCCATATGCTATGTTGTGATGGTGAAGATATGCATATTTAGCATCCTTGAACTGCATCTTCTGAGATAAAGTGGGAAATAGGAAGAAAGAGGGGGAAACATCATCCAGGTTCACTAAGAAGTCAAGCACCACAACTTCAAAACTATTCATGTATGTGCTACCTCTCATGAGAGGCGTGGGTGTGTATGTGTCTCTTGGGAACCACTGCACTGAATATCCCAGAGGCTTCTAGTGGAATAGAGTACAGCTGCTGTCTTCCCTGAGTGTTTAGCCAGGGGATGATAGCAATGAACTTGTGGCTGATACTAAATTGTCCTTTGAGCTCACTGATCACTGAGTATTTATTGTTCCTTTTTTAACTTGCAGATACAGCACTAGTGGGAGGTGCCAGTTTAACAGACAGCCTGCAGAGCTGGAGAGTTGGAAAGGAAGGGACAGATCAATTTCTTTCTCGTCCATCCAGCCCATGGCTGCCTGGCTGAGTGTGTCACTAGGGCATGGGGAGCTGCTAGTGTTCACAGCCCAATCAGGATGCACAAATGCTGTATTTACTTATGTTATCTGCTCTTCTGTATTGCTGCAAAGGTAATCTGGCTTTTGGCAATGTCCCCAGGGAACTGATACACTGATGTGTGGTCAATATTGCAATGTCTTTCTGTGAGCACAGATTTTCCACAGTTTCATTAGGATAACAAGTTTGTGTTAAGAGCAAAAAAGGAGAAAAACCCAAACCAAAATCCCAACCATATCTAATGTGTTGTATTATTTATTTAAACAGATAACTTGGACATCAGCCCATTGCAGCAGAGCAGGAGGTATGCAACCTGCAGAGGTCCAGCAGGAATCTATAGTCAGTTATCTCCCACTCAGCCACATAGCTGCACAGATCTATGACCTGTGGACTGGAATCAAATGGGGAGAGCAAGTTTACTTTGCTGAGCCAGATGCTCTAAAGGTACATTGTCTTGCATTACATCTAATTAAGATTGCACTTCTTTCTATTAGAAAACATCCCAAGGAGAGAATATGATATTTGAAAAGTTGTGGAAGATGAAGATTGAGAGTCCATTATTGTAAGAGTTACAGAAAAATAAAGCTCATTGTATTTGTGATCCAGTGCTCCAGATTCTAATTAAAATACATAATTCACATCCCTAAGGTACTTTTAAGGCAAAAGAAGTATTAGCAATTTTTGGAGAAAAGGGAGGCTGGAGTAATTAACCATGTGTGTTTTTCTTCCTTGTGTACGTATGTCCCCCAGTGTGTCAGACCTGACACGTATTAGTGCATATGGGTGACTGAAGTGGGCTCAGCAGCCCTTCTTTATGTTCTGCATATTTAGTAATGGTCTACAGAATGAAACGTTCAGGCTTTACTTCACCAAAACTCTTTTATCTCTGCTGTGTGGCTTTTGTTGAAATTATTTCATTATTATAACAGGGCAGCTTGGTCAACACACTAAAAGAAGTGCAGCCAACATCTCACATGGGAGTTCCCCGAGTGTGGGAGAAAATCATGGAGAAATTAAAGGATGCTTCTGCTCAGTCAGGATTTATGCAAAAGAAAATGCTTTCCTGGGCTATGTCACTTAGCTTAGAGAAGAACCTGCATGGCTCAAACAGGTGTGTAGTACAATGAGTGAGATTTCCAGCAACCTGAAAGTAGCAATTTGCTTGTAATAAACCATGAAGCCTCAGTGGAGACTCTTTGTATAAGTGGGTAAAATCTGGCTTGGCAGCACAGCAGATATAGTGCAGTGGGGAGGGTGTAGTTATAAATTATTATACAATGAAGCAGGGGAAATTTCTTAGGAAGAATGGTATTCCAAAATATCATTCCATGCTATTCCTTTTCCTTGTCATATCATTCAGTTTCTCAGATAGATCTTAGAAATTTCAGCTTTCAATGGTGTATGTTCTCAGAGACACATTCAACTGATAAAAAAACAGGAATACAAGAGCTGTATTGTATACAATATGTTTTTATAGATTCTTCATGTATTTGTTGAATTCAGATACCTCAGGAGTTGGAGGAAGGAAAGCTCCAAAGTAGGAGAAGCAAAAGACACCGAATTAATGAAAGAAGGATGAATGTGTCACCTTTCTTATGTTCTAACTTCTGTCAACACCCAAAACCAAATGACAAATACATGTCCAAACAAAATCTATGCCTGATTTTGTTTTGAAAACTTCCTAGGTTGCTCTGACTTACTTGTGTGTTTTGTACTCAGCAGTGATCTAAAGCAGCTCTGGACAAGATTATCAGACTACTTAGTGCTTGCAAAAATCCGTAGTGCCCTGGGGCTTTCTTCCTGTCAGAAGCACTTTTCTGGTGCTGCTCCTCTCAATACAGAAACACTGTATTTCTTCTTGGGTCTGAACATCACCCTGTATGAGGCCTATGGGATGAGTGAGACCACAGGCCCACATTGCCTGTCTGGGCCTTACATTTACAGGCAGCACAGGTAATTTTGCTTTTATTACTACTTTTTAAATATGATCTGTTTAATTTTATCTATGAAAAGAGTCTTTACTAAGGTCAGCAAAGATACTGCAACTTATTTTATTTTCCCTGAGTGCATTTGCAGTCTGTTGTGACTTTGAGAGTCAGAGTAATTTCCAGGTCAGAATTTGAACAGGTTGACTCCACAGCACACTGTGCCAGGAGCACTGAAACTGAGTTGCAGCATTATAGCCAAACACAGTGACTACATCTGACATATACCCTAGCCCTTGCCCAAGAGAGGAATGCAAGGCCTCAAAAACGATAATCGTTTGGAGATAGAGGGGGAAAAGCACCAAGCACAGGCTAAGACAGACTGCCAGAAAGTGCTGACACCCTGACAAATCTGTCCTAGTGAAGGAGTAGTCCATGGCTGTTGGACAGTTACAGCATGGTGATAATTGCAGTCACAGATACTTTGACAGTTTCAGGGATTTGGCATGTTGGCCAGCTTATCACTATTATGTTTGATGTTTCTGTAATCCTCGTGGAGTTTTTCTGCTCTTCTCTGGTAGCTGTGGTAAACCAGCACCTGGATGCAGAGTGAAACTGGTGGACAAAGATACAGAAGGCAATGGAGAAATCTGTTTCTGGGGAAGGACTGTTTTCATGGGTTATTTAAATATGGAAGACAGAACAAAAGAAGCCTTTGATGAGGAGGGGTGGCTGCATTCTGGAGATTTAGGAAAGCTAGACAATGATGGCTTTCTCTATGTCACTGGAAGAATTAAAGGTAATAGGCAAAATCTTGCTCTCTGTTTGTGGTAAATGTTCAGCACTATTCGGTCATCTCTCAGTTGTAGACCATCTAATGAAGTGTCTTTCCTCTAGTACCAGCAGCATTGCCCTAACAGGAAGGTAAAATCAACTTGGCTATGAGAAAACCACAGTGTGCTCTGTGTTCAGGGAAAGTTTCCCTCTACTCTGTAGTAGGTGGAGATGATTCAGTTCCTATAACCAGGCTTTTCATCTCTCACACTTTCACTCAGTATAAATTACAGTTAACAATATAAACTAGTAACACATGTTTAATGTGTCTTGTTTGATTTGAATGATATCATGAAGCTGTCCAGTCTCCCTTTGAATCTTGCTAGTGTCTTAATTGCACATAAGAATGTTTAGGTGGGAAGGAGAGGCACCCTCTGCTACACAGGACTTGTTGCTGTAGGTCAGAGGTCGCTTCCTCTGGTGTCTTAGGTTAAGTGTTTGCAGAGAGCAGAGCTGAAGCTTGAGAGCAGAAGGGAAAACTACAGCTGATGCACTGGCTGAAGGATCACAAGACTGAGACTAGTCACTTGCTGACTTGGAGGCTTTCTTCATGATATATGTATTCCGACAGTGAGATTGGTCACAGGCAAGATGTAACTGAGGAAGATTTAAGAATTGAGTAAATATCATCTTAGAACTTTAGATGAATCACTAGGGAGATAACACAGATGAGTGAATTTGTCACAGATGGCATCATGTCCTGCTAAGAATCAGGACTTAAGTTGGTACTATTAATAGCCTGCACCAAATGCAGCTGTCTTGATTTTAACTTGTTTTCTTGTCTGATTTATTTTCCTTTAGCACAGCAATAACAACCCCTTGTATCAATTCATAACATTTGTGTTTCTCTTATACCTGTCTTGATTGCTGAACTAATAGCAGTTGTTCTAAATTACAGGATAGGTAGACAATCTGGGATAAAATAACCGTATGTCCAGTTTCATTGACATTTTAAATCCAAGTCCAAATAAGGACAATGAAAACGTAAGGGCCAGAGAGATTAGTAGAGGATCTGACACAAAGACAGGACTATTACAAAAGGAGGGTGGAATGGAAGGAAAAGTTAAACCTAGAAAAGTGTGTCTGTTATTTGATGAAGCATATTCTGAACTGCTGCAAAGACAATTATTTGAGCATAATTGGAAGTCACCAATATAACAAAAGCAAAGAATTGGAATTTACTTAAAGAATACTCAAGTTTATAATAATTTCATTGAATATATGTATTCAGAATAAATGTTGGTTTTAGCAAGACTTCCTGCAGTAGTAACTTATTTTTGTCTGACCCCTCTTGGTGGATTTAAGAATTGGTTTTAATCATGGTAACAATCAACTTGCTTTTTGGTGAGATAGCAACAATAGAATAGTAGGTGAATCCTATGCTAATTTGCAAGAGATGATCTCTGAAAGAAAAATTCCAGTTGTGTAACAGTCCCTTGAGAATAAGCTGTTACTCAATTATGTAAAAAAATATCTGGAGCAAATATACTGTGGGAGATCTGATAATTGAGCACATGTTTGAAAAATAGTAGCATTTTTGTTTTGAAGATAATTAATAGGATTTGTGGTATTTGGAAAATATTATCTTGGAAAAAGAATCTCGTAATTTTTATGTCAGAATAAGAAGAGCGGATTGAGCCAGACATCAACCTGATCACTTCAATTTATTTGAATTCAACTAATAGCCTTTCTTTTTTTGCCTAGATTTGATTATTACAGCTGGAGGTGAAAATGTGCCTCCAATTCCAATCGAAGATGCTGTTAAAAAAGAGCTCCCAATTGTTAGTAATGCTATGGTCATTGGAGATAAGAAGAAGTTTTTGTCAATGTTCCTGACCCTAAAGGTAAACCAGTTTTAATAGTGCCTTCAGTGAAGTTATACACCTGCACCTAACAAAAGAATAATAATATTAAACCATTTATAAAAAGACCTAAAATTAGATAGGAAGATGTTCGCAGGGGGAAAATACATGTAGCAACTACAGACAAATCCTGCTGGGTCTAATCTTAGGGTTACCTGATCTGCTAAACATCCACATATTTATTGCTGTTTCTCCTACATATACAATAAAAGCTATTTTTTATTTAAATGCACATTTTTATATAAGAAATGCTGGAAGATTGAGAAGTCTTTGTAACAGAACACAACAATAGCTTTTATGTTTACAGATGTGCAAAACCAACAAATGTTTCTGTTATGGGCAAACCCAGAAGCCTTCCAACAAAAACATTTCTCTACAATTTGTTATAACACAAGAATGATGATCATGGAACAAAATAATTAATAGCCTTGCTGTGGTCTAAGCAACAATTGAGAAATCACTATTCTCCTAAAACTTCTGCACTTCAGTTCTGTGAGCATACCTAATGAATGCCACTTAGGTGAAGTTGTTTACCTCTTTGACTGATACTCCCTATCTTCAAATACAATAGAAATACTAATTTAAGAAGTCTAGGAACTCTTCTTTCTCAAGCTGTTTCCATTACACCATAATAGTTCCATTGAATGATGAGCTAAATGTTTCCCTGTAACAATGGAGTAATTTGGAAAATATTAAATTCAAGGTCAGAGATGGACTCTATGGCCTAATTCATTCACACATTTTAATTCTGTTCATGACTTCTGCATATAAGCTGAAAATATTTGCATTTGGTAGCCAAGTGGAAAGAAAAGCCCTTTATGATCTGTAGGTGTTTCTGTTTTTTAAGGCTTACAGATGTTTGTGTGTTTATCCTGAGCCTTCTTCTCAAGGGGGAGGGCCTGGTCAGAGAACCTGTTAATGCCTTTTAAGAGTGAATGTTTAATGATTCACTTCATTTGAAATTTTAGAGTGTGCTGGACCCAGATACATCTGATCCGACTGACATTCTCACAGAGCAAGCCAGAGACTTCTGCCAGAGGAGTGGCAGTAAAGCCACGAAGGTGTCCGAGATTGTAGCCACAAGAGACCAGGCGACCTACAGAGCCATCCAGGAGGGAATTGACAGAGTCAACAGCACTGCTACCAGCAGGGTTCATTGCATTCAGAAATGGATTGTCTTGCCAAGAGATTTTTCCATTTCTGGGGGAGAACTAGGTAAGACTTACTGATTTATTTGAGGTACACAAAGTTAAGAGGCTGGTCATCTAAGAATATTCAGTACAGGAGGAAAAAATGGTTATGCAGTGTGTGGTAAGGAATACAAAAATTGGAGTTATTGCTGTGCACACATTTATGACTCTGTGCTCATTTGCACGTAGAGCTCTTAAATTTCAGATTGCTTTGGGTATTTAAGCAATTTTGGTTAATTCCATGTGCATTCAAGTATTTATAACTTCAATAATAATGCTGAAAGTGATGCCTTGAATGGCTACCTAGAACAGAAGCTAGACAGAGCTAAAAGATAAAGGGTAGGTTTTTATTGAAAGGCTTTCACAAAGTACACCTTGGGTAGTGCAGGAGTCTCACAGAGACTACACCCAAGATGGATGACCATAACATGTTGTTCAGACAGATCTAAGTTTGGTCTGTTTGCATATCGGAGGTTAATGTCCAGGTACAGCTTCAGGTAGTGGAGTCTCATTCCCCTAGTTTGGCACCCCCTCCACTTCACTGTAGTTTACATTTTTCAGGGCCTGTGAAAATCAGGTGACTTTGGGTTTCAGGCCTAGAGAGAAACTGCTTTTTCTGAATAAAGTGGAAGAACAGTAGCTGACAGGCTATGGAATTTGAGAGTTATACACTAAACAGTCCTGATCCAGAAAATATAAAAGCTAAAACTTAAGGCATCAGAAGTTTCTCTTTAAAAGAAAAAAAAGCAGCAAGATAGTGAAAGCCTGATAATGGACCCCAAAGCACTTTACCTCTTGAATAAACTAAGAATTGTTGAAAAGCTTTCAAAAACATATTTTTAGTAGTCAGTTACCACCTTCTTTTCTGCAGCTCATGCTTATGTGGATGCAACCTCACATATCACACTTGCTTCTCACTTTTAGCATTTATCTGTGCTTAGAGGGGGGCATGTTCTTCCCAACAGGCTCTTCAATAAAAAACTCAGGCACCAAAGATCAAACTGAGTAGGAATTTTTGTTCCTATTTCTGGAATTGATTCTCCCTCTTTTAAGGTCCCACAATGAAGCTGAAGCGGCTCGCTGTGCTCGAGAAATACCGAAATGAAGTAGACTCCTTCTATAAAGAATAAAAAGTGTTTCCTCCAAGCATTAAGAAAGATCTGTGAACAAAAGGAAGTATTTTCTCACCAACAGCATTAACAAAGATTTATGCTTTAAGTTTGTAGTCTATTGAACCACACAACTAGAAAGCTGCTGTCAATTTAGTTGTTCGTGATACTCACCTGATCATTTGTCCTTTTTTTACAGAAGCATCCATTCTCTAATGTCCATTCTCTAATACCGCTTTTACTTTATGACTTTAATGATTAAAACATCTTTCTATGTTGTATAAAGCAGATATAATTCCTCTAGATTGAAACATAACAAGTTTTTAATACAGTCTTCCATTTTTCCTTTTTTTTCTTTTGTTCTACAGGATGTTTTCTGTAGCTCATGATGTGTTTTTCTAGATAGCAGTACTGCTTAATGAAACTGTCATACCACTGCAGTGATAATTATTAAAAATAATTAAAAATCAAAAGGGCTGGGATTTTCTTCCCTTCCCAAAGAACACTTTCTTGTTCACTAACACATTTCAGAACCTGAAGACACTCCTGTTTCTGTAATGCCTAGAATACAGACTTCCGTGAACACAGCAGTTCACTTCTTAAGTCTATGTTGGAATAAACATTACTATTTCTCATAAAAACAAATAATCAGAAGAAGTAGGGGAATAGCTCCCTAAGACTGAAAGGAATGAAGGAATAACTACAGGAGCTCTCACATGAAAATGCTATTACAGAAACTTCTTTAAAATGGTTTACAGTGCTTTTCTTTGAGCAGTGTTTGTCAGTGTGTATCTGCATGTTTCAGTATTCACACTGCACTAATTCTGACAAATGTGGTCTGCGTTTCTTCTTACCCATATGCAAAATAAATCATATTATGAGAAGGAAATACTTGGCACAAAGTTGTGTAAAGGGTGTGCTGTAAGTGATCTCTGACAGACAGCTCTAGTAGCTCACACAGGCAAGGCAGGCCACAGCCTGTTATTGAGACAAAGAAATGATGCAGAACAGGATAAGGGTTCCATAAAAGTTCCATTACCAATCTCATACATCTTACAGAGCTAAGATTTGTTGCAAGTACCAATAATCAGCTCAGTATATAAGACAAAGCAGCAGCCTAGGATTATAAAAACCAAATGAGCGATAGGACTTTGAAAAGTTTATTCTTCCCCATTTTGTGCGCAATGGTAATTCAGAATTTCTTTAACAATATTAACCTTAAGGAAACAAGGAAGCAGCAGCTAGGAAAACACAGAAAGGAAGGTTGCCCTATTCACAAAAAGCAGAATGTGGGAGGAATAAATCTCCTCCAGCATGTTTTAAGACTGTATAAAAAAGCTGGGATGCTTAGAGAGTGACATGAAAAGTTGTTACTCCAAAGTTGTTTTACTTCTGACACATCCAGCTCTAAACAGTTGTAAGAGATATTACTCCACTTAGTTACTGTCTATGAATAGAATGAAGCTGTAAGAAGCCTGCTTCTGGCAGGAGGGATAATCCTGTGTTATACTAACGAGTTTGAAAACACCTATTTTCTTGTCAGGTGCAGAAATGGAAGCAATACCTTGATAGTTACAGATCGGAACGACTCAAGTGACAATCAGCATCTGATGGGGAGAGGAAGGGAGGGCAACAAGTCACTTTGCACCCATTAAGCAAGGAAAAAATAGATTCAGATCCCCTTGAATAGGGATGAAATGTATTTCTGGAGTATAGGCACCAGAGCCAAACCACTGATCTGTCTTAATCCATTTAGGACTTGTCTCTTACATTCAGCGTTTCTAGAATAAAATTACTAGTCAATACAGCAAGACACTCTGAACAGACTGTGCAGAAACTACAACACAAAAAGCATTCTAGCCAAAATGCAATATTTAGTGTAAATTTGCAAAGTTAATATTTTCCTCTCACAATATATGGTGGAAGTAATTTTGTATCATTTTTCCTCATTAGAACTCTATTGTAAAGTGTGCTTCAGAGAGGAAAACTTGTAAGAATTATTTTGGTATATAGACTTGAAAAATAACTTTACTTCAGCATTAATTTTCAGCCCTTGTTAATGGTTGTAGATTTTTTTAAAATACAGAAATAGATTCAATATCTAAAAGTTTGTATATCTTAATTCATGCCTTTTGTGGGCAGGCCTATATTTCATGAATCACCAGAGTATTAAGGTGGGTTTCTTGTTGCTTCCAACACAAAATTACTATTTTAAGATACTTGATACCCGTTTCTGTGCATGAAGATCATCTTGTGCTACTCCTAGGCTGAAAACCTATCTTTTTAATTTCAATAAGATCAATAAAGTAGGTTTAAACATTAAGGTGCATTTATATTTCACTAATCTGTTACTGGTTTGTTTGTACTGGTTTTAATTTTTCTATATGGAAAGTAAAACCCTCTAATTGAAATGTAAAATTATTAGACAGTTACAGTGCCAATAAAGGAATTCACTTACATAAAAATGTTCACCAGGTAGAAAAAAAATAAATAAAACAAAGCACTTGGAAAAGTCCACCAAAAGCAGGCACAAGCATCATTTGTAGCCATTGGGACTAGATTTATTAATGGAGAGGCCTCAGCTAAAAAGTTTGCTCTCAAGACATAAGCAAACTCTATGCATGTGGGTATCAGGTTACATATATTGTACTCTGTGACATGTCCTTCCAGAGTCCTCAGCAGGAGGAGAAGGAGCTTTAGTCTTTGTCCCGTACTCGGCGGCAGATCTCCTCTGTGAATTCTGAACACTTGGCATTGCCTCCCAAGTCTTTTGTCAAGACCTGAAAGAAAGAAAGAAAAAAATAATGGTACTGAAATGTATTACAGGGCCAGTCTTCTCTCTGAACAATTCTGGATGTTCTCATGATATGTTGCCTATGGATGGTAAATAAAATGAGCAGGAATACATCAAGTTTGAGTTCTGCATCCCATAGAGACTTCATCAATAAGGACTGTGCAGGGAGAGAAAATCTCAGTATACATGAAATACTTATGTTATCAGATTTGAAGGTGATTTTAACATGATTTTATCCTAACTACAGGAATAAAGTGTGTGTGGTCAAAGCTCTACAAAGTGCTTTAATGGTGTAATTAATGATTAAGTGTTTACATTTTCAGTAAGAAGTTTGTCCTTTGGAAGTAAAATTCATATATGAGGGCTTAGCACAAGGACAACTAATTGAGAGTAATTCAGAAATACTGGGTCTTTTTTTTAACAAAACCCATGCAGAACAACCACACGTAACTCTTAATGCTGCATGCTAACAATTCTCAAAATTTACTTCAGGAAATGTAGAGCTCAAAATCTCTTTCATCAAGTACAACTCCTGTCTGGCATCATGAAGACAGTAAAATAAAAATAAAAAAGTGGGCAACTTTTTTGCCCAACCATTGCTTGTCCAACCTAGCTAGATTAAAGCACTCTAGGAGGTAATTAAAATTATTAAGTTTCCCTTCCATACACACAAATCTTAATTAACTTGTTGAGGGAAAGGGAGGAATAACAAGCAAAAAAAGCAATCATGGTTGCTATTTTAGGATCTTGTAATTTAAATTGTATTATGGGGCTTTTCAATTAAAAAGACTTTCCATTGTGAGCATATAATTGTAACATTTTAAGTAGCCATGTCACAAAACTTGCACTGTTATCTTCCATGGAATCACTGATCTGCAGATGGAGGATATAATTTCCAGAGCAATAAATGGGAACTTTACAGGAGCACCTCTTTATTCAATTGTAAGTTTAGATTTTTTTAACTGGCTCCTACATACAGCAAGATAGCTGCAAACTCACAAAATGATGACAACTTTTGGTTTCAGCATTCTTGTTACTTTTAATTACAAAGCAGCTTCAAATGGTCCTGCCTAAAATAAATGAACCAGCATGACTAGCTAATCCTCTTTAAGTGCAATCTTCAAAATCTTTCCAACTGTGTTTTCAAGAGATGGACATCAATGTGGAAGAGTGAACCAATAATGGTAAGACCACAAATTTCTCAGGTTTCAGAGCACAAGCCCCCTCTCCCTCCCAATATCCCATTTGAGTCATTAATCTGAAGACACTCTTCCAAAGAGAAACATATGCGATCTTCAGAGAAAAAAGTTAATACTGGATAAAAATTGTTCTTTTGTAGTCAAACACGAGTGCAGGCAGTAAGAATGAAAAAAGAAAATAATTAAGCTGAAAAAAAACAGAAACAGAAGTATTACAGTCAGGACTGAAATGCTATAAACAAAGTGGATGATGAAGCCTGTGAATGGCAAATGAGTGTCCTTCACTTTTTTCAATATTTCATTGTATGTGCTTTGTAGGTTTCATAAACTTCATAAATGAAATGCTAGGAGTTATTTAAAAGTCTGATCCACTTCTTAAAAACAGCCATCCAGTTTACTATTCTGCAGTTCATAAAGCTGTGGATATGTAAGATGAACATTGCTGAGACAAAAGCAATGCTACAGTCTGTCCCCTTATTACTGCAGAGCATATTTAATGTCATCAAAGATAATATAATTTACTCTCAGAGAAGGACAGTGGCACTGTTCATGCAACAGGCCAGCTCAGCAGGCCATCCCCCACTCTGGTATAAATCTTCCACATTAATTCTTGCTTTGATATGGTATGATTTTAATTCAGTGCATTTATTTGCACACCCTCATGTTACCTTTCCATCTTTAATGGTATCGAAGCAAGCTGACTCGATCTTTGTTGCATATTTGTGCATTCCCATGTGGCGCAGCATCATCACAGCACTCAGAAGGAGGGCAGTTGGATTTGCCATGTCTTTTCCTGCAATGTCTGGTGCTGTTCCATGAACCTAGAAATGAGAGTAAGCCTATCTGTTATGTCATTAGGGCTGATTAAAATGTCCTACGGAATTGTGCAAGCAACCTGAGCCACAGATCTTCATGTTAAAACAGGACTAATTTTGCTGTGATACAGTCAGTGGAAAGGAGATACCAAGGACCAAAACAATTCCATTCAAAGACATCAGAAAGGGAAAACTAAGTCATCTAATACCTTTCAGTTGAGCCTATCAAGTTCTACTTCATAGAGGGTATTTATCATACAAAAAAGTTGGAAAACAAAGTATTGGTCAAAAAAAGGATGTGCAAAAAATCTACATGGCATATTTACTTTAAGCAATCTCTCAGGGTAAAGCTTGAGTATCTTCACAGTATAAAAGAGTTCTATGAAGATCTTTGTTAGCTAAATGTCAACCACATTGTATGGAATGGAGAAGTTTAGATTCTCAAGTTGAGACAAAGTTATTACTGATTTGTCTTTGTGTGTAACAAGACTTACTGATTCAAAAATGGCCACACCGTTGGCACCAATGTTTCCACTGGGTGTTACTCCAAGACCCCCAATGAGTCCAGCACACAAGTCACTGAAAAAAAACCCAACCAACAAATTAAACAATCCATGAGTTTTTCCCATATATGGCTTCCTCTCTGCAAGGTATTAAAATATTTTTGTTTATCAATCAACTGCAACGATAATTTTTAATTTATACACCTGTACAGTCTGAGATTAATATAGAAAAAGAACAGATGCTGTTAGCCACCTGTACTCCAAGAACATTGGAAAATTCTTAGAACTTAGCAGAAGGAATTGTAATAAAGGAAAATTAAAAGGAAATTCTAAATACTAGACTAAAGCTCATAAAGACACAGGCACAACAAGAAATACTAGAAGCACAGCATATGAGTAGAAGTCTCAAAAACTAATTGTTATGTACAGTTCCCTGTAACTATACAAAAATCTTACTTCCTCTGTAGGGGCCCAAAACTACTTTTCATATGTAAATTCCTTCCAAAAAATTGTGGAGGAATTTTGCTTAGGTAGGAGTGTTACTGGTCGCTTTGTAGTGTACTGTGTGCAGCTTAAGGAACATTTTCCAAGTGACACCAGACTAGCTTTTCCCCTCTTTAGTCAACAGCCAGCAGGTCACAAGTCTAACATTAGCAGATCATCAGATATAAGCATTGGTTTCCACCAAAATTAACATGGGGAACAAAAACCAACCGTGCCTATTGTCATCATATGAGCTGAACACACTGATTAGCAAAGCTCTTAAAACTCCATTATTTTCACATCCACACATAACATAATTATTGCCTAGAGACTTGGCTCATACTAAGCTAAGTTAGTCCTTAGCTTAGAACTAACAAGGAGAAAAGTTTGGATGACTTTGCAAAGCAGTATTTTAAGCTAAAATAAACCACTACAGTTACAAAAAGCCTGGGGAAAAACTGACTACAGTCTGAATTTGTCACTCTAAGTATTTAATGCTTTAAGAGAAGAGATTGTCTTCTGCCTATTCAGATCTATTCAGTCTAAGGAAGCTACTTGGAATTTTGTTCATACTTTTAGAGCAGCAGGTGAGACCTCACCCAGTGGTGACAGTGTCCTCTTAAACAACAGACTCAAATTTATTGCAAAGTTTTAGAATGACGAAATTTTTAAATGGAATTTCTATGAGAACTTTAAAATGGGTGATAATGAACTCTCTGAAATGGTACTGGTGGTGAGACTCCTCTGATTTGATCTCTTTTAGCTAATACTCAGACAGTAAGAGCTGCTGTGAGGGCCCTGTGCACACCTTCACCAGTTCTTAAAACAGGAGGCATTAGTAAGAATCTGATTTTTCTTAGCGTGCATAGCCTTATCACAGAGAGAGTGCTTTTTTAAGAGAAGCTTAAGAACCATTTCTTACACATTACCTTTAAATTTATTATCTGCACCAAACCAGGAAAAGGATTCTAACATGTGAATAGTCATATTTGAAAATAAAAATTCCAGTTCAAGCACTTTTCTCAATCGCTCCTTAGAGGTGTGAGAAGAAACTATATTACATAATACACTTAACAGTTCAGACTAAAACACTTCATTTTACAGGTCTTTAATGGAATTTACACTCTACCTAATAATTTTACAGAATGGAAAATGTGTGCTGATGGGTTTTGCCTTCAAGACACAAAGAACCTCTAGTATTAATGTTATTCAAATACAAAATTTAATTTCACAGTAAGGAAAAATAATACATAAACTAAGAGCTGGCAGAATATTAAGAGGCCACAAATTTAGTTCTTCAGTGACTATGCAAACTGATTTAAATGTATTATGAGCTCCCTGTGTACATCATAGTCCCACAGTCACACTACACAATCTGTTTTAGTGCTGAGGATAATAAAGTTTTTCTCTAATATCTAACCAGGCATTCATTCTTTATTACAACGTAAGCCATTATATTCTTCACACATTTCGAGACATTTCTCTCTGTCCCATATGAACAATATTCATAGGCTCCATAAACAGAAACAGACTTTTTAAAATAAAAAGTACATTCTCATCATATAGCCTCTCCTATTAGTATATTAATAATTGAAACAGTTAATGTCTGCTAAGAAGTCTGAGTGCATAAGATGATCTGGCTTGCATGTGACCTCAGTGGCTGTTGGGAAAGAGTCAGTATTTTACATGTTGGGACTTTAAATTGAAATCTCCATACCTGAGGATGTCACCGTACAAGTTTGGCATAACAAGCACATCAAATTGAGATGGATCTTGAACCATCTAGAAGGAAGGTTGAGAATTCATTCGGGTTAAGTTAATTCATTCAGGTTAAGAATTTAAACTAAAAAAAATAACCACAACTAAAACATAAATACTCACATTCAGACATACAGTATCCAGATACATTTCATTAAATTTAATATCTTTACAATTTTCTGCTGCCTCCCTGCATTTTCTCAAGAAAAGCCCATCAGACATTCTCCTGCAATTAGACAATCAAGAGAATATTGCAGTTATTGTAAGGAAGCATTATTGGAGATAAAGAAATCTGCCTGCAACAAGGGTTTAATTAGAATTCAGAAACTTGTTTTGTGACTATTTATCCCTCCTAAAATATTTCTGTATCAGTAGCTTAAAGAGCATACATTAATTCTCAGAATTACTAATATTCATTTATGGAAGGTTTAGCGAATTTGTGAAGGTGATGTCATACATAATATGTTTTAGGTTTATAACACATAACATGTGTTATGTCTCAGTTCAGTATAAAGTGGTGTGGAAACTGCAAAAGACACCAGCTACTTTCATCCTCAGTTTTAAAATAAGAGCATTGAGAGGAAGGATTACTACAAACTTGCTAATAAAAACATTGGTACACAATTATCTCAGCCCTGTCAATATCAGTATTGCCTATTTTTCTTAGGAGGCATTAACTTGAATTTGTCCCATTTCACTGATTCCCACTGCCATCAGCAGAAGTTTCACATTTGAATAAGATTTAAGAAGTTATTTATGATTATAGTTTGGGGATTTTCTTTTCGTTTTTCTCAAAAGAAATGTCAACATACATAATATTTGCCTTGTGTACAGCAGTCACGTGGCTTCTCTGATTGTTTCTGGCATACTCAAAAGCAAATTCTGCAATGCGCTTGCTGGCTTCCTCTGTGATCAGCTTGATGCTTTGCACAACCCCATCAACAATCTGAAAGACAGGAAGTGCATCAGCAGTGCAAGTTCATTCTTCCCATTTGGAACCAAGCAGCAGAATTTGAGTGAGGCAGAATGCATTTCAGAATGGAGGAACTTTCTTATGGGTGCCACACGTAAAAAGAAAATCTCACTGAAGCCCAGTGATGGGCAAAGTTAGCAGTGCTGAAAGAGAAAGGCAGCAGAAGGCAGCAGCTGAGGCACCCACCACGTGCTCGATGCCGCTGTACTCGCCCTCGGTGTTCTCGCGGATGGTGACGATGTTCACGTCCGTGTAGGGCGTTTTGTAGCCCTCGATGGACACGCACGGACGCACGTTGGCGTAAAGGTCAAAGGTTTTACGCAGCAGCAGATTCATTGAAGGGTGCCCTGCAGCAATTGGGGTCTTCAGAGGCCCTAGAGGAAAGAAAGGTACACAAGGATGAATGAGAAAATAAACCCCTCCATGGATCTGCGTGCTGAAACTCTAGGTGAAGTGGGACTCCTGCAGAGGATTGCCAAATTCCTGTTTAATCCTTATGCTGGAATACCATGGGAATTCTCTGTTCTGCCAACTACTGCTCAGGCACATTCATTAGTTGGGTAAAGGCCAAACTGAGAGCCTTACATTTTTACAGAACAGATTTTACAAAACGTATTCATTAAAACATATAAAGATACTGCTCATTAGTAGTGTAGTTATTGCATACTATTGTGTATCTTAGAAATGCCTTCTGCAGAGAGTCCAAAGGTTGCTATGTATCCAATTTCATCTACAATAACTATCAAACTTACAGCTTGGAAATTCCATGAACCTTTCCTGCAAGGATTGTTCCAAGATTACAGACAACTACCTGACAGGCTGTCCCCGTTTTATTGTGCTACAGAGGAAGAACTTTGGCTTTACATCAAACTCATGATAAACATAACAGCATTTAATATCTGCGTATTAACGCCTAAAATACCTTTTAATCCCATTTTGTTTTTATCCATGGATTCTTTGGCTTCTGGAGGTATCATCCACTTCCCTCCTGGTCCTTGGATAGCTGTAACATTCCTCTCTTCCCACTGAATAGGTGCCTAAACATAGACATACTCTATGTTAACTTTAGTGTCATGACTTTGCTTCGAGTTTTAACTTTCACAAGAAGGCGTGTAAGGAATTTTGTCCAGGCCTTTCTAAACAGTATTTTCTCTGGTGAGTGAGAGTAAGCATGAGATGTTTGAACTAAAGTAATTTTTGAAAAATGTAACTAAGTAAGTGGAAGTGAAATATTTGTGAGCAGCAAATCACCACAAATACCACAATGGCACCCTAGATGTTAGATACACAAGTGCTGTTTCTTTAAAGGTTTTAGAGCTGTTGAGTTCCTTGTATATGATAGACAACATTTTAAAGCTGAATTCACTGAGGACTCATCATCCCCACTGACTGGAAGATGGTGTGTGACACAGATGTGTATCTGTTATCTCACTGAAAATCTGCACATGCTCCACAATGCTTTCTGAATTTGCATTCACCACAGTACTCTAAGTGGAGACAGGCTGCCACCCATTCAATTCATCAGGAATGACTATACACAAATGAATCATAAACGAATTAAAAGATACAACATAATTAAAGAAACTTCATGTTTTCAAATCCACATTGGATAGTTGTAAAAAGGGAATATTGCCTGGGTGTTGTTACTAATGTGGAACAATTTAACAGGCATCTTGCCTGAAGAGCTGTATTTCCTTTAAAGGAAACTTGACAAGGTCTGGTGAAGTTCCTCAGATAGGTAAGAGAACAGTTCTTGGATACAGTAAGTTTTCATATCACTGAAGTTAATGTGTTTGGCAGCACAGTAATTGGACTGCTAAAATGAGCCAGTACTTTCACACACACTTTTGACCTGCACTTGAAGTCATAATAAATGAAAGACTATCCTGTCAGTTGCTCAGGATTACTACATCAACAAGGTGATTTCACATGACATTGAATTCATATTTCCAAAAATCAAACACAGCATTTGCTTTCAAGTCTCTAGTCTTCTGTCAGCTAACAGTTTCAATGTGTGCCTTGGTATCACATTCCTGTCATTTATTAGCTGAAGCTTCAAACTTTTTCTACTGGAAAGAAGTTTTAATAGCTTAAATATTATTTAATCTGTAAAAAGAGATTTTAAGCTTTTTAAAATATGCCTAATTAATATTTGTTGCTATAGTTCAATTTGCAAATCTTATCGCAAGACAAACATGACTTACTTTGGCAGCATCAAAGATCTTCATGACAGCAGCAGAAATCTCGGGTCCTATGCCATCTCCTGGGATTAAAGTTACTGTTTGGACCTAGGTAAAGAAATATCAGTAGTACAACAAATGAATGCTTGTTTTCTACATAGAAAACATCTTCATGTGTTGTAGGAACCAAGTAACTATTGGAAAACAAAATAAATTTTCCTTTACCAAATATTCACTATGAAGAACAGCAGTCTTGGACAGAAGTGAGGACTGGCTTGCTTTCCAAGGGAGTGTGCAAATGTTTTGAGAGAATTGTTTAAAAATTCACCTACTATCTCTTCCTACTTCAGAACAGAGGCTAAATGTGAAAGGCAGATTCTTGCTCAGTACTTCTTGAAATTAAAAAACATAGCATGCTTTCCTCTGGAAATCTGGAGAGCAAGTTGTACTACCTAGTTATGGCTCTGTTCCACATATGTCTACAATATCGTCAACATGCTGCATGATACTGACACATACTAGAAATGATTACATGTATGAACAGCTACATTCACCTTAAAAAAAAAGGTCATGCCAAGCTAAACTTCTCAAGTGACCTCCTAAAAATCCCAGACCCATTTTAAACAATACCAACTTATTTACCTCTCATAATGCTCTCAGTTTTGTTATATCATCATCAAGCAAGTAAAAAAAATGCACAGCCCAGGCTCAACAAATAGCAGGGGAAGAATGTATTCTTCTTTGAAGAAAAAAATGAATTACGATCACTGTTCTAAGGGTACGTGATCCAGCTCATTTTGTTTTATTTAAAGAGATCCAACAGCTTTTATGGGCTCATTATTACCTACAAAAAAGGCAACTCACATACATAATTTGAAAAACCCCAACAGAATCAACTCACATGCCGGAACTTCAATATTATATGGAGTGATTGATTTTTTTAACTTTTGAGCCAAAGAAATTCACTGTATACAACAAAAAACCAGAGCTTCAGATAAAAGAACACTGCTGCTGAGCCACTGATGAAATGCCTCGAGAGTAGTATAGTACTGTCTGACAGTACTGCAGGGCTCCACCTGAGCCTGAAACTCTTGTGTTTTCAATAGAACCAGGGGGGGCCCACCTTCTGATTTTTATATTGTATAAGTAACCCTTCAGTTTCTTTTCTAACTGTTGTACCTGCTGTTCTACAAAACTTATCATGAAAAGCCACAGTTCTTCTTTAAGATTAAGTCCTGCTTAAGGGTGCTCCTGCCTTCACCAAAAAGAATGCCCATGGGCACTTCAAACACATACACAAAAAAGAAGGTAAAACATCTACAGTGAAACACACAACGTCTAAGAGAGTTTAAAGAGGACCTTGAAAAGGCAGAATTTTACATGCAAGGAGTTCTAATAGCAACAGTAAAATAAATCTAGTGCTTAGAGGGAAGTCTGCAAAAGAAAGAAAATCAGAAGCTTCTCAACAATCTTTCTACTTTGCCCAATATTTTTTTGCGCATTCCCAGATGCATTCCAAAAGACTGGCTTATGTCTGTATTTTGTGAAAACGTTCCACAGTACTTCTATTTTTTGCTAGAGTCTTTTATATTCTCACATTGATATGCAATTGCCACTGACAGTTATTAACTGATATAAATCCAGGATGGCATTAAGAGCATGCATGTTCACTTGTTTGGCCCTTATTTTTTGGGAACATAAGAATAGCAACAGTGATCTTATAAATTTTCAAACCTGCCTATTGAGAAACTTCTTAAAAAGAAAAAAAATGGGACTATTATACTCACAGCATTACCAAAACTTCTGGTCACCTTTTTCTGGCTTTTGAAAGCACCTAGCAATCGAGAAACCTGCAAAAATCCAGAACAAAAAGATGCTCTTTTATTGCACAAACGAGATTTTACAAGTTTAACAATATTGCAGCAAATCTTTTTAAAGTCATACTGCTTTAAATCTCCCATCTCAAACTAGTGTAAAAATTCAAATGAAACCAGAGTACCCAGTGCTTTGCCAAGTTGCAGTCGAACACTCAGAGCAGCAACGCCTTGTGGGTATTCTTAGCACAAGGTGAGCCCAGGACAGACGTGCTTTGCTCCATGCCCCTGCCCTGCCTGGGGGCCCCTGCACCCCACCTGGAGTCCTCACACACATCAGGTTGGAAGCAAGGCTGTAGGAACTCCAACTAAATTCATCATATGCTAAGGACAAAGACAAGCGGAAAGCAAAGTGAAAAATCAAACACTTCATTGGTAGCAGTTGGGTGGACTGTATTTTTACACATTTTAGGTGATGTTTCCAAAACTACTTTACATTAGTGTAACTTCTTCCATTCAAACTGTGGTGAATTTTGTTCTGCCTTTTATACCTGTAGGTGTTGTACTGTTGCCTTCTGCATGCCTGGTAGTTTTTTAAAAGTGGGACTGAAATGCACACTGAAGACAAAATTCACCATAGCAACAAGTCTACACATCACAGTCAAAAGAATTACATTTTCTAAGTATTCTGAACTGGCATTAAGCTTCAAAACTGGGAAGGTATCTAAGCTTAGGCTCTTGCCCAGCTGAGCACCATGGACAAACTCCCTACTCTGTAGAAAAATCACGGCCTCCCAATCTTAACCGCCTTTCTAGGACTATTGATACCTCTGGGACTTAAGAGCCAGAAGACTTCTAACTGCTTGCACTACTTCAATTCTGCCATATTCACATATGCAGGCTGTCTGCAGCTATCAGGCTAGAAATGACTTTGACAATTTGTATTCCTCCCCTGTCTCACTTGCATTTGTTATTTCTTTACTGACAGAATGGTGTGTGGCAAAAGGAACAAATTATGTTGGCACCAACAACTAGAAACAACTAGAAATAATATAATTCTCATATTCCAATGGATGCTGAGGGAGAAGTAATCTAAGCTAGATCTATTTTTACTTGTAGCCCCTCATGAGATATACAAGGTCACTGCAACAGGCAAGCAGTGTTTACCAAAGCAAGCTGAGGATGAAGGCAGAGCAATCAAATGAAAATGTGAAGTTGACTGTACAGGGTAAGTGTTCTCATAGTACAGTTCCTGCATATAGAATCAGGATTCAAATTCCAGAGTAGCCTTGGAAAGGGCACAGTCTGTCTTGTCAGAAATCAAGGGCCTAGTACATTATACTGAGGTTCAACACTGGTAAAACCAACAAAGAATCCACCCAGGGAAAACCGATCCATTCTGACCTTAAAGTCACGTGTCATGACTAGCTCTTGACAGTTCTTCCTTTAGCAGATAGGTTAAATGGGGCAGCCTCAATAACTTTGCCTCAAGTAGGCTGTTATTTAAAGGTACAAAATAAATTTCATTTACTCGAGGCAAAAAACAGTATTTCCGTGACAGCCCCAGGGTAAGGCCTGCGTTTCAAAATGGTTCAGACCTGTAAATGCCAGAGGACAGGTGTGGGGGCCAGAAAGTCTCCAGCCAGAACGCGGTAGCAGTTCTCCGCAGCCGGCTCCGCAGCCGGCCCGGTGCCGCGGGCTCTTTGCGGGAATGGCGTTTCAGGCTGCGCTGTCGGCCCCGCGCGCACCGGGAGCCGCCCGCGGCCGCGGTGGTCCCGCCGCTCCTGTGACCTCTACGGCGCGACCTCTCCGCGGGCCGCTCCGAGGGACGGCGCGGCGCCTCCCCGGCCCGGCCCGCTCGAATAGCGGCCCCACGGCCCCTTCCCGCCGCCGTCCCAGGGAGGGGGCAGGAGGAAGGAGAGGACCCGCGAGCGCCGCGGGGACGCCTTTCGGCCCGAGCCCCGCGGCCATGCCCCCTCGGAGCGCTGCCAGGGCCCGGCGGCACCGCGACCTTGCGGCCGGGCGGCCGCGCCTCAGGCGCCGCCAAGCTCCGGGCCGCGTCCCGGGCGCCGCGGAGCAGGTCCGGCCCGGCCCGTCCCCCTGCCTACCGTGGGCATCCACGCGGTCGCGGCCATGACACGCCCGGGCACCGCGGCTGCCAAAGCCCGAGAGCTCCGCGCCCGCCGCTAAACCGGAACCGGCGCGTGGGGAGCGGCGGCCCCGCCCCGCCCCGCGAAGCCCCGCCCCGGGACTGCCGCTGCGGCAGCGCCCGCGGCCCCTCAGCTCCCGCCCGCCGCTGCCCGGGCCTCTTCTCCCGGCCCCTCCGCCCCCGCTCGCCGCGGTGCGGGCCTTCCTCCGCGGCCCTCCTTCCGCGGCGCGGTGGAGGTGCTGCCGGGGAGCTCCCGGTGCGGGAGGCGACGGGGCGCAGGGCCTGGTGCCGCCGGAGGATGCGGATCGTTTATGGGAAAAAAATAGCTGCTAAGAAAGACGCCAGAATTTTGCTGAAGTAGATAGAAGCCTCCTAAGCCCATGTACTTTAAAGTGTTAAAAACAAAGCTGTTGAAATCGGGGCAATTTAAGACTTCTTTTTGCCCTCATTTCTGAGGCGCTTGTCTCGGTGTTTTTAAAAGCTGCTGTCAGCTGGAGAAGCGGCGGGGCGGGAGGGCCCCCGCGGGTGCAGCGCCAGCCGGGCCGCGCCGCTGCCCCGCGGGGCGCGCTCGGGCTCGTCACTCGCGCTGCGGGCGGCGGCAGAGCCGGGGTCTTCTGCAGGGTGAAGCACCGAGCTACGAGTTAGGCAGTTTGCCGTCTTACCTCTGGGAATGGCCGCTTTTATAAACTTCTCCTACCTCTCTTACACTTGGCAACATGGAAATTTGAGGTTTGTCTCAGACTAATTGCGTACCAGTTTTAGAGTTAGTAGATTACTTACAGACTTTCCAGTTACTTAGCTCTGTATTGGTGACTATATACAAAGTGAACAGATTCGTATTGCTTTCTTGTGTTTGTGATGGTATCTGCATTGTTAGGTTGCACTTGGATTGAAAATTGGGGGGAGGGGAGATAATGTGGAGGATTCTTCTACACATTTTCAACACCCATTTATCTATGTCTTGTGGGTGTTACCATAATAATGCTACAGTAATAAGGCATTAACAGTGGCTGGTTTGGATCTGTTCTGGGAAGGGCTGCACGAGACAATTATAAGCCCGTGAGTAGTTATTTTGCTTAAGAAAATAATACCTGTGAGAAGACAACAATTCTGCCTTTCCCCTAGTGATCACTATATTGTCACTCCCTTTGGGAAATTGATTATATTACATTTAGCCTGCTAAGGCAACCATTACTTTTATTATTATATTGTTCCTGAGGCAAGACAATACCTTGTGTAAAACACCTTTTTTTTTTTTTTTAAAAAAAAAAACTAATTTCTATTTATTATGGATAAATTAGGCTTAACAAAATGCACTCGGAAACCTTCCTTTTCTAGCACAGTGTATTTTTAAGCGAGATAGATAAGATCATAAAATCAACACATTTTCACACCAGGTTTTCCTTTTTGTTTATTTTCTTTCTTTCTTAGAAAGGTTCTGGTCCTCAGTGAAGTCAGCAGCTTTTCCTAGTTTGAGAGAGGTGAGTCTTGCATGTTTCTCAAGCTGTTTATTCATTCCTCAAACAGAGCTCAAGCCCATGAAGCCTTCTCTCACAGGATATCACTTCCAGACAAATTTAGTGGGGTCTGAGCATGCTCCCATCCACCATGTGCTGGAATAGCAACTTTTTAACCCGCTGCAGTAGCAAAAACTGAAAGTTTTCACATATTTTAGGTTTTCATAACTGTGTGTTTACAGTTAATTTTTTTATTTATAGTTCGTGCAATTGTATTGTTTTGTAGCTCAGTAGCATCTTTAAGGAACTTCTTTTTTTAACTCCAAAGCAGCTGTATAAGGTGAATGTTATTATTTTTCTTTATTTTATGCAAACAGAATTTTGAATAGCTTTCCAGTAAATAAAACAAATCCCAAGAACTCGGGGGATTTTTACAGCATCAGTGGAGGATAGAACTTCTCCCATTGCAAATAGTGATCACAGTTACTCTCATCTGCAGTAACAGTGGGCCCTAAGGACTTGTGCAAGGTAACAACAGAATAAATGTACAGGCAGCCCCTCTGAATCAAAACTGTTTTTTGCTAACAAAGTAACTCCTTATGAACAGTTATTCTGCAATGAAACATCTGTGTGAGAGGGAAGTTCTTGGAATACTTGGTGTAATGGGCATGAAATTTCTTAGGTTCTTTTCTTCCCTATTAAAAGCTGTAGCAAACCAATATGTGAAAGCAGCAGATATGGAAACGTGATTGTTAAAACTCTGTGTGGATCCTCTTGTGGTAAAGTGGTTGTTCAGAGTACCTTGAGTCTTCTTTGGTGCGGGGTTAGAGTTTATACTTAAGCCACCTTCGCATTCTCACTGCATAATTTACAGAGGCAACTTGAGGTACTCTGTTGGAGGCCATTAAACTTCACCTCTCTTAATAAATCAGATCAATCACCTGCTGTGACAGCCAGGGCTTGCAGCACTTCACAGCAGAGAAACCTGCACCGAAGTCTGTGTGGAGATGCCAGCATAGTGTGTCCCACTGCCTGAGCTGTGGCAATGAATTCCTGCAGCTGTGGTCAGCTGAGGCCATCGCAGCTGACACCCATCTTGCTGTCCAATACTACACTGGGGTGCATGAGTAACAGTGTATTTCCTGCTCTGGGATTTAAACTTCTAAAGCAGATGAGCAGGGGCTATTTAACTATCATCTCTGGTACAATGGGCACTGAAATGGCAAGACTATTCTAGATATACTGTCCTCCTTACAAAACTTTATCTGCAACCTATTGCAAGATGTTTGTTATCTAATAGCTTAAAACTTCTTGATTTGGCAAACAGCTTTTTAAAAACTGAAATACAGTGAAATGTGGTGGTACTGGTAGTATTTAAGGTCAGTTCTTGCTGTGCACATTGAAAACTATAGATTTGTTGCAGCAACATGCTGGCAGTAAGTTTAGTTAACACCCAAGTGGTAAATAAACTAATCTGTGATAAACAGAAACAGATAGCAGTCCAGAAGAGTGAACTGGAAGATCATCTGAACTTTGACATGTACAAACAAATAGGAGTGAAAAACACTTTGTGTATTATAGAGTCTTTAAATTTTACCCAGTTAGCACGGCAAGGTAATTGTGCATTGAGTTGTAGTTACCACTGTGATATGCTTGAGAAGAGCTAGCTGGTATAGTGTAAACCTTAGCAGTTATATCTGAATCCTCTGGCTTACATTGTAACCACAAGTAAAGCCTACCTAGTTAATGCTTTCCATTAAGCTCTGCTGCTATTTTACTGCTGTTATTTTGGTTCAAAGGATAGAGACTTTCTGATGTGTGTGTCATCTAGGGTATAGGGGAAGCAGCCAGGGATAGAAAAGCAGGTGAAAAATGAAGAGATTGGATGTCAGCTTTTCACCGTAGAAGTGCTGTTAAGCATACAGAATCACAAGACTAAAAGATATGGAGCCAAATCCACCCCTGCTGCCAATTAACTTCTGTATTACATTAGAGGTAATTTGGCCATTTATATTTAATCTGATTTTGCATAGATGGGCAGCTTGAAGTAGGTGGCTGTGAATGGAATGCCATTTCATGCAAATCACTTGTCTGAGTATTGGCCTGGTCTGATTGAGAGCAGCTGTTATCTCTTGCATTTATTTCAGTAGCACCGGATCAGTACGTATACTTTATTATAGATATAACCACTAAAGCCAACGATGGAGCTCATTCAGAGTTGAGGACAGGTAAGAACTTTCAGAACAGTGCAAGTTCTTAGTCTCAAGGGGCCTTTATGTATTGTTGGTTTTTTGATTAAAAAAAAATGAAATACTGTATTTTGCAGATTTTTAAAAATTATTTTTAATGTTCTGACTTACCTGTGGAGAGCTTTTTGGAACATAATAGGAATCCAATGCCACTACATACCTGGGAAAAGTTAAAAAAAAAAGCATTAGTGGCTGGGAACAGAGATCAGTTTGGCCATGTGGCAGTCAGTACAACTATATGATATTTGAACAGATATTGCTGCTGTCTTGGTTTGATGGTAAATAATTCTGTTTGTATTTTCCTTACTACTGTAGCTTCTTCCCTCCTATTCTGAAACTGCTGTGATATGCTCTATTGCTAGAATGCATTTCTTTGATGTTACAATTCTGATGTTTGCTTATTGCTAATAAGTCTTATTGCCAACATTCTCATCCCAAGGCATTTATTTTGTGTATGGGATATACCTTGTAATTTTTGTAGCTCAGGGCAGTGGTGGTTTGCAGCTAATCAAACCTGCATTTCCAAATGTTATAATTTGAATAAGCCATCTCTTACAACAGTCTGTGGTTCAGCACTTTGTAGAATGTTTTTCCTATATATCCAACACACTTCATAGGATATTTTTACTATATATACAGTATATTTGCTTTTACTATTACTTTTAAACGTTTGTTGTTACATACTTTTAAACGTTTGTTGTTACATGCCAAGGTAAAGTGAACTCCTATTATCCAATCCTATTATCAGGCCAGGATCACTACAAGCTGTAGGGAAAAGCACACAATAATTCTCAAAGTGTTTTTATTAAACTTGCTATCTTGAGGAGAAAATGATGACCACTGGCAGACTACAAATAAGGAAGTTGGAAATTTTACCCTGTTCTGTTCCAATGTGCCTGAATGGAAAGTGAGCTTATAATGGGTCCTTCCCCGTTGCCGTCCTTTCTCACTCAGACTTCTTCCTGCTGTTGTTGTAAGAGCTTATCCTTCTGCAGATGTTAGATAATATGATTTTGTCTGTCTGCTTCTCATAGATGCTCTTTTATTTTTTACTTTCCCGTCAGTAGGGTTGTGGTGCGCTAAAACACACAGTGAGCCCTCTACTGGCACTTTCTGCTTTTGCTTTAGGCTGTGGTAGAGGTTTTTCTTTCCCAGCTGTGCTTTCTTGAGCCTAATGAGGCAGGATAGCGTCTGTTTAACTACTTTAACCTTGCTGACTTTTTAAAATTTAGTTAATGTGCGAAGGAGTCCATGTGTTCCCTGCGGTAACCGGCAGTTTGGTACCTTTGGGGGTGAACTCACATCCTCGCTGGGCACGTATTTCCTGCGGAGCTGCCGCGGCACTGGTGCGGCGGTGGGGCCGTGAGGACCCCGGGAGGCTGCCCCCGGGGCAGGTCGCAGAGCGGGCTGGGCTCTGTGTGCGGTGCCGTGCGCTCCGCTGTTCCCAGGCTGCTTGGGGTGCCTGGCAATACGGCTGCGCTGCCCAGCGCCGCGGGCTGACGCAGAGCTGCTCCGAAACCTGGAGGTGCCGCGAGGAGCGCCCTGAGTGAGACCCCGAGGCAGGAGAGAGCTGCGTTCTGCCGGGAGCGGCTGCTCGGGGGTTGGGTTATCAAAGCTCTGTATGCCTCTTAGAAAAGCATCTGAAAAGGGGCAGATTGGTATCCCTGTTTTTGCACGACACCTGCCTGTGATTTTAACACATTCCTTCCTGGCACACTCCAGTGAAGCCTTTGCAAAGATTTCCCAGACTGTGTCCTTCCTCACTGGGCAAGTGCAATCCAAACCAGTTCAATGCAGGCTCTGGGATTTTTTCAGCACACTCACGGACTATACGTGCTCTAAATGCCTACAATACAGAGGAATCCAGCTACTTCTAATGGGATGCATTTGCAGAGAGAAAGAATTCCTTATTTAAGATGGGTAATAAGCAAACGATATTTACTGATGAACAGCTAGATGCCTACCAGGTAAGATATCTTGATTTGCATTAGGGGATGAAAGGGAGTAATCTACGTTTGTTTATGATTTGGGTTTTTGCTTGGTTTGGGGAGTGGCTTTTTTCCAATATAATTGAAAACTTCCTTTATAACCTGCATCTATATATTCTACTGTTCCTTCCAGCAGCTGTAATAATATTCTAAGGCTGAGTTGTTGAATGTATTCATTTAATTCCCTCATTGTATAGAGGGAGAAGGGTCACATCCTCAGTGTCTGAACTAGGAAGCAAAATAAAGATTGTGACTAGCTTGATAAAAGTGTAGCACCTTCTCTTCCCGGTGCCTTTTGCTGACAATAGAGTGGAAAGCAAAAAAAAAAATCTTGTTTAAATTCACTTTTCCTAAGGATAAGTCAGAGAAACATGCTAGTGTAATTCCAGAATAGGTGTTGTTATACTTGTATCCACTCCTGGAAAGCAGTTTCTCACCTCATCTTAAGTAACTGTGCATTTTATGTCAGGGATAACTTGGTACTTCATTATTTACTTAACATTGCATAAACTGCTTTTAAAGAAGGTAAAAAAAGAAAAAGGATTCCCCGATTTTAGTCATGTTTCAGCACACTGCAAATCTCGCTGAAATGGATTTCAGAAAGCTGTCTGGGCATCTTGAACAAGTTTCTGAAAATACAGTGAAGCAAAGCACTGAGTAGAAATGTGCTCAAGAAGGAGGCAGCTGACTACTTATAAAAAGAGGCAGCCAGGGCTGGCTGCATTTTCTGCTGCTGTTCTCCTACATGAAGTGACAAACATTGAATTAGCAGCACAGGATATCAAGATTTAGTTTATCTTGTGATAACCAAGGGCCAAATACAGACCCTTAAGGGACTGGATAACTTAATAACATTTTACCTTTGTGATCTTTACTTAAAACTATTGAAGTAGAATCTATTATTTTAGTTACTAATTTTATTTTGAGTCACTGCTTGACTTGAAATTGTCACAGGTGCAAATATTGAGCCATGGAGTGAGGCCAGGTGCATATGCTTAAATGCTTTCAACCGTTATCCCACACTGAAAGTAAGGCATAAACTAAGTGCTTTACAAATACCTAGTGGGTTTTTTTGTCCTTGTAGGAAATATGACAGTGGACCTTCTTCATTTCCACTTTGTTACACTTCTCACCAGCAGTCTGTAATGTATTAATCTAAGGTAATGATCTTAGACTTAGCAGTCCAAGACCCAAAAAAGCTTTTTTTGGATCCCTGCTGGGTAGGCGAGAAAGAAATCAAAGATCTGCAAAGCATAAGTCTTCCTACTAACAATAGAAGTGAACACAGAACAGAGCACAACTGCAGTGAAACAAAACAAAATCCAAATGTAATTAATGTTATCCTCTTGACATAAACTGGCAAATGCAAGAGCTGAAATGTCATCCCTAATTCAGTGCTCTTCATGTAGAAATTGCCTCTCTCTAATGGCTTTTGCAGCCCCTGCCTTTCATAATGCTGGGTAATTGATCTCAAAGTCTGGCAGGAGTTTGGCCCAGTGGATTGAGTCGCCTTTGGGATTTCTCTGTTACAGGCAGACTTGCAGTTCATTAGTGTAGAGCTAGACAATTTTTGACTAGTAATAGCACTTGTTATGTTTGGCAAGTACCATAAAATAACAGGTTTCAGGACAATAACTGACCTGCAGAATTTGTGGGGAAGGAGCGTTAGCCTCATGCAGTGAAGAATCAGATAAAGACACAATTTTGATGGTGATTTGCCTCTGATCTATTTAGTTTTCCATCTCTCTTGAGTGTTTTAAACAAAAAGATCCTGGGCTGACTGCTGGAGCCACCCACACAGAGAGCTCTTGTCTCTCCACGGCATCCTGGAGGGGTCAGCAGTTTGTAAGTTGAGCTGTTTGAGTTGGAATTCACCATCTTACCTGCCACCTTCTCATTTGTGGAATTTCTTCAGAATAGGAAAAGGAAGAATGGGGCGATGTTTCCATAATTTTTTTAGTCCAGGTTTTTCATGTCTTGATCCAGCAGCTGAGTTACCAGGGTCTCTAAACTGTGGGCCAAAGTATAACACTGTACCACAGTCCACTTTGCAACAGTCTGTTGTGCACATCTGTACCCCAGTGACCAGGAAGGCATCTACATATAAATTGCTTTTATAAACTGATCATTGAGCCTTTTTTTTTTTTTCCTAAAGCAGTTTATGTGTCTGTGAGTTAGTTCTGTACTCCTTACAACAGTGGTCCAGTGATACTATGAACAGTAGTACAGTGTTCATAGTATCAGCATTCAGAAGCAAAAGTGTCAATCTTTTTTTTTACTTCCTCACAGTTCCTATTAGTAGACTATTCAAAACCTCACTCACCTTATGGTTAGACTTATAATTTCTTTATTGAAATATATTTCTAGACATTGTATTGTCTGGTTATATTTTCTTTTATTTCTGTCTTTCATACAAATTGCTTTGAGCTTACAGCACCTAATATTGTTTAAGGAGGAAAACTTTTATAATTTTTAAAAAATTCCTTGTGTTTTATGTGCTTGTTCCATGAAAGACACTATGAGGTGAAAAAATAATAAGTTCATGTGCCTAAAGTGTGGTAAAACCTATGCAAGTGGCTTTAGCTTTAGAGAGTGAAAAACCACCTGCTTGAAAAGCTAGCATGCATAAATCTCAGATCATTAGTGTAATATTAATGAAATAAAATAAATAAAATTGTTAGCAGAACTTTTAACTTTAAACTAAAGAATTGTAAATGTGGTCATCCACAGGATGACCTTGGTGTTTCCAACGGACATGTTTTTTAAATGCTCTTCATTAAGTCTGGTAGCCAGTTGAAACTGTTTATACAAGAGACCTGTAATAGAACTTGATAATAGTAAACCATTCGGCTTAAAAAAAAAAAAATTCAAGTAGGTAGATGTGAAGTAAAGAAAGGAGATAAGGAGATTTGCAGCTTTCCAGTCTAACACCTTGTGTATAACACCTGCTCTTAAGATCATATCAACTGTTATTATGATAGTGTTCTTGTTGGCAGCTCTTTACATTTTCATTAGATTAGTGAAATGTTTTGCAAATTAGGCTTTTGCTAGCACTCAAGAGATTCACATAATTTAAAATACTGGCCTTGTAAGAAAAGGAATTTTACTAGGCATTTATGATTCTTATGCCCTTAGAGTTCTGGCTATGGTTTTTAGGTTTCTTTTGTGAATGGGGCTTTTGGTTGTTGAGGGTTTTTTTAATACAGAAAGTGTGAAACTGAGGTCTGGTGAGGGAAAAGGTAAGTGTTGATAGCCAAGAAAGATGGGTTTCATTGCAATAAAATAACATTTTAAAATTAAGGTTTTAAAAGCTGCCTACAGATTTTGGAGGTCAAGTCTTATATTGAGAAAAGAAAATTAACTGAAATTTTAGGGTGTTTTGATTGTGTGCAGATACTTGAAGCAATGGAAAATACAAGTATGCTGTAAAGCAACTTATTTTTTAATTCAGAGCCATTTTTTCATCTTGATGCTTAGCATTTCTAACTGTGAAACAATTGTATTGAGTAGGAAATGCAGAGAAACTTTGTACTTTGGCTGTGGACAAACTCCTACACTGTTCAATCTCATTTCCTTTTCTGGGATTACTTGAATCAAGAGATCTGAATTCAGTATAAATTCAGTGATCCTTTTGTTTGCTTGTTTTATTTCCCTTCTAGAACCTAGAGATTATAAGGCATATTACTGGTTTTATTGCAAGCTATTTGTATTTGTTCATGAATAGTATTATTTAGTCTGCATTATTTAATGCAATCTCAAAACAAACTGATGTTTACCCTCACAGTCTTATAGGCAATATTGCAATACAATATAGTATGATGAACTTATGACTTTCTTCTTTTACACAAGAATTTCTCTACTACAGAGCTGAGTTTTTTGCTTTTATCAAAATTGATGTCAAAGTGCAATTCAACTATATTTAATGAGAATTGTGCAAAACCAGAATTAAACAAGTTATGTTATGATCCATCAAGAAACACCATTTGTAAAGTAAAACAAGTTCATCAAGATGTCTTTTAAAAAGCCATCCAGACTTCATCCGGGGTCTTGGAAAATTAACCCTTTGCAAGAATACAAGAAGTGCATTCATAGGTTCCTCAGGATCTTGTATAAAAAGTATTTTCTGTTTGATACAGTATTGCTATTATTGTGCAAGTAAAAGTAGCATAATAATGGGGCAAGTTTTTTTGTGAAAATATCCTTTGGTCAGGTTCTTGTTTCATGTTACCATCTGGTGCATCTGTAGATTGAACAAAATTACTTTTGTTGGCAGTTTGCTTTTTTTCAGTCCTTGCTAATGTCTGACCTGTTTTTACTCCCCTGTTGCCATATGAATACGTAAACCAGTTCTTACAGACGCAGATTTTTTCCTTCTGAAACTCAGTGGGTGTTATGGTTGGTTTGGGTGTAATTATGAAGTATATATGATAACAAGTAAGGATCAGCTGTGTGGTAAAATTTTCATTGGTGTTCTGATGCAAACAGCATTTTTAACTCATTGACTCTGTTAACTCTTTATACACTAACAATGATGAAAATACATAAATATCTTGCAGACTCAGTCTTGCACAACTCCATGCCAGTCTCAGTTGAGTGGAATGCAGAACAAAAGTACTGCATTTGTAAAACATTACTAGAACAAGGGTTAATAATAGATCTTAATAAGAGTTAATTTGCTTCTGTCTGGTACCAGATTCTTGGTTGCTTCACAGGATGATATAGTGTTTTGATTAAATGCTCTTACACATTTTTGTACTTTGGCACAGTACAAAATGTCATTTGTGATTTTAAAAATGAAACCTCTAAAGTAATTTGCTTATTTGCTTTAAATATTACCTTTTAAGGTCCTGCAGTTTCCAATAGTTAGCATATTTTAAGAGCTGCTCTCTCAGATAGCTATATGGTTTACAGTATCTGCATTATCTTTGAGGCAGGTTTTTTTTTTTAATTTATTTATTAATTTTTAATTTGGAGTGATTGTATAAGACTGATGACAGCCTGGTCAGAGAGCGAGAAATCTAGACAAATTTTCCCAGAATTGGCCTGGGAGACTTAAGGGAGTTGAAGATAAACAATGATAGCTTATTATCATAAACAATCTGCAGGTGGTGTTTTCTTACCCTGTTTTCTTGTTTTTCTCAAATGTTTTTTATAAGAAAGGGGTCTTGTTAATTAGCCAATCAGGTGAAGTGTATTGATTAATTGTCCAACCAGGTCTATCTGTATTGGAACAATATATAAAAGAGGATCTGAAGTAAAGATGTGCTGCACTGCACAAACCAGCCTTCTGGAGAGTCAGTGTGGTTTCTTACTCGATAGTGACAGACTGATTTATATTATTTTTGTATTTATAAACATTTCCAATGAAGTTGTTGCAGGATCAAAGTAAACCTGACCTTATGAAACTATACATATACAAAGCAGAATATATATAATACATAATATATAATAATATAATACATAATATATATGTATTGTCTTTAATGGCTTTCAGAAATACTGTTTCACAGCATTTTTGAGTATTTCTATTCTTTCATTCTGTTGTTCATTTCCCCAACTTTTGTTTTGTAGAGGAATGTTTTGCATACGGCCATGAAATTAGCTTTGTTTTAGGGCTGTGCTTTATGCACCATACTTGTTTCTGGGAGTGGTAATGGGTAACCTGCCATTCACTGGACTCTGCTGCCATTCATAAGCTGTGTGCTGCTCTCAGGAACTGGCAGTCCATCCCCAGAACAGCCAGCACAGGGGCTGACCGGAGCCACACCTCCTGGTGTGCTGGACGGACATTCTGCAGACAGTTAAGTAGCAGCATTGTCAGAGCATCTCTCTCTCCTTTCTTGCTTTGTTCAAATCACTGTAGAACTCCATACAAAGCAGAACCAACCAAGGAGTTTGAAGTCAAGTCCTGCAGATGACTGCACAAGGTGGTGGACCACCATATTTCAGTCTGTTCTGTATTAAATCTGCATTCATATGACATAGGAAATAAAATAATAAAACTCAACAGCATGTGCATGCTGCTCTGCTATAAAAATTGTGTTTTAAGAGCAGAGACTGTTAACTGCTCTTTACAAGCAACGCTGAGTGACTTGTAAAAAGTCCAATTATCAGCCATGAGCCAAGCTACCTGTGGAACCTAAATGCACCAGCTGTCTGCCTCTTCTCTCTGCAAAGTATTTTAAGACACAGTTAAGCCATCTAAATGCTAAATTTGAGAATCAAGTTCCATTATACAAGGTCATGATCTCATGGAAATCAATGGGAAATTTATTTTCTGTTTGCTTGGTTTTATTCAATTTGTTTCAAGATGTTAAGTAGAAAATTGCAGATTTTAGTGGTATCTTACCTCCAAATAACCATCAGTGATCCCATGCTGGACTACTAATTTACTTGATTATTAAGGGCACCAGGACTGACTGGAGTTGATCTTGGAAAAGGTGCATGTTTGTTCTCAGGGGCTGGAATAGATGACCTGTCAAGGCAAAGCCTCTCTTCTCAAGAAGCTAAAGCTCCCGAGGGCCTGCTGTTAGCAGAAGTCTTTCAGGCCATTGTACAGCACTAGAAATAAAGGCAATAATTCCCAGGATCAATTCTTGCCAGTAATGTTGAACTGATAAGAATTATGAAAACTCTGTTAATATTTATTTGTTTCGTATTCAGTTTCTGCTTTCCTAGCAGGACTCCCAGACATTTTAGTGTCCAGACAGAACAGACTGGTTTCTTTTTGTGCTCTTAGTAAACTCAGATACAGTCCACAAAAATAGCAAATGTGTTCCATGATATCGCTGGCTTACAGGAAAATCAAAGTTATCATGTGCATAAATTATAAATGCTTCCCAGAGCCCACTTCACCTTTCCTTATGAGAGAGTGAATTTAACATGTTAGTTTACTATTTATTGTCCTTCATTATGCATTTTTCTGTATGAATGAAGTAGCCAGAAGAAAATTGGATGATTCACCTCCATGTTTCTTTGGCCAAAAGTCTTTAATTAAATTGGAATTAAATTGCTGAAGTTCCAGCAACTATAAAATGTAATTATGTTAGATCTTTTTTCCATCATGATTTTAATCCAACTGAGGGCTGTGATTTCACAAAAAAAAAAAAAAAAAAAGGAGGAAAATTAGCAAATTAACTCAGTCCTGCACTCCTTTCCTGCCATCAAGAGATACTTGTTTAACCTTCATCTCTTGTACCAGTACTGCCAACGCTATATTCTAAGTCACTTAAAGGAAATGATCCAAGCTGAAAATGTGTTCATTATTGCTAGGTTCATTTGCAAACACATTAGTTCCTTCCTTTAGAGTTCTCTGATGCAATTATTCTGCTCATCAAGGTGAAGTCTGCATAAAGGAACAGGCAGAAATAAAAAGGTGGGAGAAGCAAGAGAGATGGCTGGACTTCCCTATCAGAGGTCATGTGGAGCTGTGGTTTTGCACTTGCCATTTGACACCAGACAGGCTTTTTTATGGTAAATTGTTTCATAGGTGGTATCATCTGGCTGGATCAAGAGTATGGGCCAGGTCACAGTGAGTTTGTGGTGCTTTGACCCTGAGTAGCTTTAAGATCTCTCTTAAGTGTGAGACCATTCTTAATTTTTTTTTGCATCCTTCATCCCTGACAATTCTATACAATTGGCAGGTGTAATTGAAATAGAGCTATCAGTAACAGTGGTCAGGTAGGCAGTTGCAACTGCTTCTGCTGTAGAGGTTTTCAGTATTAGTGAGGTTTAGGTTGCATTAGTAAAAAACTTATTGATCAAAAAACAGGCAGGCAGCATTATTTGTTGTCAACGTCATGATGCAACTCAGAATCAAATATAAAAAAATGTGTTGGCTGTCAACAAAAATGGTTTATTATCTGACCTTATTTGTCTTCCAATAGCATTTTTGCAGGACTTTAGCAAGGTAAAGGGTAAGTTTTCTTTTTAATCTTTGTCTCCATTTGTATATCGCTTCCCTGATAGCTTTCTAGTTAAGTGGCTACTGTTTTCCCCAGCCTGTATAATTACAGATGATTGCTGCTGAGGGCATTACAATAATTTGTGAGATTACACCTGCCCTTTCGTAGTAAATGAAGCATCCTTAAGTGACAGTTCGACTGTGCTGATTGTGTGGAATTAAGGAAGACTTCACCAGCTGGCTCCAATGTCCCTTTGTGCAGTTGCAAACAATGTGACATCAGTGTCAGCAGCTCCCAAAGCTCTTCCTTCTGCACCTTGTAACTGCACAGTCCACTGAAGGAAGAGCTGCTGCTCCAGGCACTTTGTATGGAGGCGAGCAAGGCAGCTCAATAATTGATACCTGTGGGACTGATCGCATTCCTGGGCACCTGAGACAGGCTGTTTGCTTCTGCCAGCAGGGATCCTTTGCTTCTCCCCTCCTTGGAAGAAGCAGGCATTTAGCCCTAATGAATTTCAGCTTGAGAAAAAATACTTTTTCTCTGGTTGACTGAAGAGCAGGACTTGTAGAGACAAAGTACTTGCATGTACCCTTTAAGTATGACTTACCAAGTCTGATACTGTTATCACAAGCTGATTTTCAAAGATGATATATTCTAAATATCTTTCCATTAAAGGAGGAAAACTACAAAGACCTGAATGGTTAGGCAAATGCCCTGTCACATCACATGGGCCTGTGAGAGAGGTGGATAATCAGGAAGAATTCTCTGTGCTGGTGGTTGTCCCTTATATATACACCCTCAGGAGCTGGCTATAAGATCATGTTGCATATTCTCTGAATTGAAGAATGATGTTCTCAACTGATTATCAAATATTTCATTACCACTAGTGTTCCTAGTCTTGGATGCAGGGCAGAATTTCCATTAAATATATACTAGGTAAGAGTGGAGATTAGGGGATTGCTTTTGACTGGGATGGGACTGATTATTGTTTACACACAGCACCTGATTTTTTTTTTTTTTTATGACTGAAATAGAAATGCATGAAATGCAAACTCTGCTGCTGCTCGTATTCTGGTTCTTTGGTGAAGTGTTTGGATTCTAGTATAACAGAGGTGTTAGTGAAGTGAATTAAACCAATGTCAATTCAGTCACATCACAGAGCCATTTAGAATGCAAGTGAATGCTTGTATGCTCTTTTTTCAGCAAGCTCTACTTTTGCATTTTAGTTATTTCTAGTTCCGTGATAGCACAGGGAGAGCTGAGTGGTCTGCTGCTGTTCAGGGCAGGGGCTATGCAGTTATCCATGCTCCTAAAATAGAGGAGTTTGCAGCCTTCAGCAAAGTGACACTGTGCAAACTGTTTGTTAGCAAAAAGGGTTAATAACTAATAAATAACCACCAATTAAGGGTTAATAACTAATAAATAATAAATAATTTTATTATTAAACCAGTTGTCTCCAGCAGGGAGATACTTAAAGTAAGAAGACAATTTTTGTCATCAACAACAGATTGTTGTTTGTAGTTTTCCATATTCTTTTATTGAATACTTTTGGCATATATCTTCTATTTTAGATTTAATTTTATTTCTAGTCTGGTCATTCCACATTGGAGAAGTAGCTCATCAACCTGTTTTTTTACTCCTGAACTATGACATTATCAGTATCTTTCTTTTTACTGATAGGCCTGTCCTTGAAATATTTCTGTTATTTTATAGTGTATATTGCTTTCTGAGTCAAACGTTGATGGCACCCAAATGGCATGTTTAATGTTTCTCTGTCAGATCTGAGTTTCCTTCCAAAAGACTGAGAAATAACTCTTTGAAATTGTTTTCAATATTTCTATAGTACAATGAAACATTTTGCTTCTTTAACAGGATTGCACGTTCTTCACTCGGAAGGAAATCCTTCGGTAAGTAAATGGTTTCAAATTTCTCCTTCGTGGTCCATGTGGAAGGAGCTAAATCTTTTTATCTGACTTGTGAGGAAACCAGATAAAGCCTGTTACTCTGCAGGAATTAATAGTATAGAATAGAGTAAGATTGGATTTAAGATACACTTATAATGTATAATTGTCATAAGGTACTGATTAGCTTAAAGTGACTATCATAGACTGTTTTAGGGTTGAGCCAGGGACTTGTATGAAAGGAATTGGCTGCTTTTCTGCTCAATTATACCAGTGAGGGCACATCCTGCAGTCAATGTAGAATACAGAGGTGTTTCTCCATATCTGATGTAAAGTTTTAATGAGCAGGAGTCAAATGGGTTATGACCCTCTGGTTAACTAGCAATTACTGATTTAGCATCTCCCTGTCTCAGTGAAGGGGCAGCCTGGTACTGCTGGGCACTTACTTACCCTGAAGGATGCTCACAGAGCTGATATGGAGGAAATGCAGGTTGAATCCTCTTTAGGCTGAACTGCATTTCTTGTGCAGCTGCTGACTTCAGTGAAATGATCAACAAGGAGCATCCTTACAAAAAGAAAAAATCTCTGTCTGTCTCACCATCCATTTCCATGGCTGTTAATGACTGTTGTGTAGGTGGGGATGAAGGAATGAATATGGCAGCTTCAATTTAGATTGCTATAAACTGATGTAAACCAGCATGAGATTGCAAATAGGTGAAACAGGCTGAGTGTTTTCATCTGTCCTTACAGGGAAAGTAATCTGTCAAAACCCCAAACAACAGTAAATCTGTTTTCTGCTGGTTTAATAAGCTGAATCAGCTTGCTGAAGGTTCAGATGAGTGCCAAAGTTGGAATGAGAGCCACAGCGAGCAAATCCAACTGAAAATGAGGAGAGCATTTCTCTACCAGTAAGATGTTAGATTGACTTACACAGTGACTTTAGAGTGCAAGGCTTTGGTGTCAGCAGCAGCTCAAGTCAACATAAATACAGGCTGTGGTCAGAGGAGTTGAAGACACATATTTTGATTAGTAATCTAAGTGTGGATAACGTGCAAATTATTAGAAAATAGTATAACTTATTAATTTAAAGTGAAGAAAAGTTTAACGCAAAATGCTGAAAATGGATCTAGGAAAAAATATAAAGTAAGACTGCAGCAGAGGCAAATGTGCCTGGTGAAAAATAGGAACTATAGTTCACCACTGGTGTTTGACAGCTGTTTATCACCAGAAAACCGAAATACACTTCTAAGTCTTGGTTAAAGATGGTTAATTTTTGGAAGTGATGATCACAGCTATGAGCATTCAGTCATGGGGGCAAGAACATATTAAAGAATGTTGGTTATTGTAGACATATTTATGTTATCACTCACTCAAAACATTATCTAAAATATTCATAGGAAAGTTGACAAATTTTTAGAGCTGTTACTGGTTGCTTTGGTGGTGTTAGGGCTTTGAAAACATGCCCCAGTTTTCTTAAGGAGAATGTGGAAATTTAGACCAATGTGTGTAGCTTCAGGACACAAGTCTTCTGCATGGAGAGATGCCAGAACACACTGGTAGTCAATCAGTCTGTAAGTGCCTAGAACTTAATACATGCTCAGAGACAGCCACTGCAGATTTGTTAAAAGCAAATCTTCCTGTGAGTATCTGCTTTTGTAAGTCAGAGAAAAGAAGCAGCTGCAACATGTCTTTATTTTGGTAAAGACTTCTACATATTCCAGGTTGTGTTAGTCTTTTTCTACTTGTGTATGTGCACTGAACTCTTGGTCAAAATACTCCTGAACATAGAAAATTGGTAAGAAACATTGAGGTGAAGTGAGTTGCAGATGCTATGAAGATCAAGATTAGCTTTTTCAACAGTACTCAGTATGTTAGAGAAACCACTAGAGTCAAAATGAGCAAAAGAAAATTCACACACTCAAGTCCTAAGAATTGAGAAAAAATTTGCAAGCGCAGAATGGAGTGTATCAAAAAAACGGGCTGGAGGGGTTAGGGATCCTGAGCAAAGTGAGCATCATTTTAACAAGACTACCTCCACAGTGCTCTTGCAAAAAAAAGAGAAATGCATTTCTAAAATGCATTAGCCTCAGCAGTGTTTAGAAAATTCCAGTCAGCAGTACTGTGACCTCTATAGGAATAGACTGCCCAATTTTGGGCATCACCATTTGAAAAAGATTTGTTATCCTGGAAAACATCCTGTAGAGAGAAACAGGAATAAAAAGAAGAAAAATGACATGAAGAAAAGTTGGAAAACCACTTTAGTTACAATGAATCTGTTTGTATAACGTGCCTCTCTTGTGATTGTAAATGGGAACAAATGGTCGAGTTGTCTCCCATAAGGCATTATTTCTCTTACTCAGTTTTACAAATCTGATTTTCTGGCAGACAAGCTTTTACTCTAGCAATAATGCTTAACCGTTCATTATCCCATCTGTTTCTGCTTCTCCCTGTACAGTTTGGCACCCAAACAAGCACTCAAATGCAGGTGTCTGTCCTAGCCAAAATGCACAAAAGTTGTCAATTCAAGTTGTTTTACTTGAGAGTGGCTTAACCTAGTTAGACAACTGTCAGGGGAATATGGCACTAAATGACCAAGCTGGACACCATTTAGGACGTCACCAAGCCTTTGAACCTTTTGGTAGAAGAAAAATAGTCCTTCTGTTGCCTTCCCTTCTCCGCCTGTTTTGGGGCTTGTTCTTGATGGATGAAAGGTTCTAGCCAATCCAGCTGAATGTTGGATTTTAAATCTGAAATCTGCCAGAGAATTAAGCAGTGGTTTCCTTTGAGTATCTGGAAAGCTTCCTTATAAGGGAGCAAATGCAGCAAACTGCTTGGGAGGCAGCTTGCTGTGGAGCAAGTCACTACACAGATGGAGGGAGGAGTTAGAAAACAACTCCTGTTTTTCTTTTAAAGGATTTGAAGTTTTGTATGCAGAAAGGGGAAATGCCCTATTGTCAGCTTTGGAGGAATACACATCAGCCAAAAGAATGAAATTAGGGGACCTCTATATCCTTGGGAATCTTCCCGAATTTTAGGCAAGAAGCTACATGCACAAAGAACACATATCCTGAAGCTACTGTTTATCTTCTTGTTAATTATTTTACTATTCTTGTTGTTAAAAATGTTTCTGTATCCTCTATGAATGAAAAAGAAAAAAGGGTTTTAGGCAGTCCCTGTATTTCCATACCATAGACTTTTCCTGTATTATATTTGAGTCAGATTGTACCTGTTTTGCTAAGGCTTGTGAGAGGAGAGAATCCTTGTCAGTGTTGATCTGTGTGGAGTCTGGAGTGCTGCTGTACTGTGTCCCTTTCTGAGCTCCCCAGTGCAGCTGCTCCAGTGTCTGGCAAAGGGCCATTGAGATGGAGAGGGGTCTGGGGACTCTCATATGAGGAAAGGCTGAGAGAGTTGAGATCTGCAGGCTGAAAAGGAGACAGAGGTCCATGCCAGGAAAAGGGGCAGTGTGTACAGACAGAAACACAGGAGGTTCTGGCTGAACATAGGGAAGCACTGTGAGGGTGACCAAGCACTGGAACAGGCTGCCCAGACAGGTTGTGGAATATCCATCCTTGGAGATACTCAAAAGCCATCTGGATGTGGCAGCCTGCTCCAGGTGCCCTTGCTGGGCAGGAGGTTGCACCAGTTCATCTCAGGAGTTCCTCACAACCTCAGTCACTCTGTGATTCTTGGAATCCCCAGCAGAAAAGATGCCTGTGAGCAGGGGTTTGTGTGGCACTTCAAGGAAGTGTTCGTAGCTATACTCACTATGCATCATGTAGGTCTGGGAACAGTAGGGTATGTGTATTGGAAGTCAGAGTTTTCCTAACTATTATTAGATTTAGAATAAATGTATTATAAATTGTCCACCAAAAACATTTCTCACAACTTCTTTTTAATTTTACTGTAGATGATCTGGGAGGATATTTTTGTAGTATTCTCTTAAATTAATTTGTGCTGCTTCATTTTGCAATGCAAAGATGAATAAATACTTTACATGCTAACTAAAACTAGCAGAAGATTCATCTATCCACTTTTTTCTCATCTTATTATGCTGCCTTTTTAGAAATTTGATTTCAGTGCCCAGTTATTGTATTTTATTGATATAATGAAAATAACTTTTACTGGAAAGCATAAAAGGGAAAAGGCATATCAGTAACAGAATTCCTTCAACTTTCAGCTCTTTCTATTTGTTTCTCACTGTCTTTTGTTCTTTATCTGTTTGTCAAACTGTGGCAATTCAGTGAGTTTCAGTTTCTGACTGAATTTCCTTGTATCATGTTTCCCGTCATTTTGGTTTCAGTTTCACATGGTAGACCACCTTCTCTAACAGACTGTTCTAAGCTCTTGCAATCCTTGGAAGCAGTAATTCAGTAAGGAATTGGAGCAGCATAGAGATTTATGCCTCCATCACCATGTGTAACATTTAACATTGTTGCAAAAACAGTTTGTGCAAGTATGGTATAAATCTAAGACCCTCCAAGTACTTCATCAGTTGCCCCGAAGGCCCCTCCTTCCTTAGTTTCTCAGCCCCAGATTAAGGAACCTCCTTCCTTTTGAGCTATAGCAGCTTTTTCTCCGTGTGTGGCAGACTTGTAGGTTTTAGTCTGTCTGGCCATGTTCCCCAGCTATCCATTAAAGGACTGCAGGACAAGAGAGCATGTACAGTTCACTGATTTGCATCAGTACAGGGCTACAGCCTCTGTAGCAAGGATTGTAAATCAGTTCCTGTCAGTGCATTCTGTCCTACATTCTGTGCAATCCCATCTTGAATGCTGCTGCTTCTTTTACTTTCAGCCATCTCAGGTGCTTGGAAGGGCTGATTGCTGAGACCTGGCTCTTTCCAGGGCTTTATGTTGACTTGTCAACTCTGCTGATCTCTGGAGTGGTGAATTCTTCTCTGTCTTTCTCCAGCTGTTCCATTCAGCTCTGGCTGGACAGGAGCCTATAGCTCTGATTGTGGTGAATAACCAAAAGTACAACTGAACAGCAGCTGTGCACTTCTGGTCTTGCTGCCTGCACAGGTTGTTCCATCCTGTACAACCATTGTGTGGTTAGATCATGCTATAGCTCCTGTGAACCCGTGGTGAGACTGTGCATCAGCACTCACTGCCTGCTTTCATTGCTCTAGTTAAGCAATTTGCTGGGGTTGTTTTTCTGAACATGCACAACAATCTAGAATTTACTCCTTGAGATGGCCTTGAGGGTAACATACAAGTCTTTGAATGCATTCCTTTTACTTAGGAATAAATAGGATATATATTGCTGAATAAAAATGTTTTCTCCTTACAGCATAAATCAAGTGACTGTTGCTGTGGGACCCAAACTGGGAAGATGTTTATTCATTTCTAAAGGCCACTTTAAAGCCTCTACTTATTTTTAATCAGTGAGCCATTGCAAGCTTTTATCTTTTGTTTTTAGCACTCCTTCAGCGCAGAGTTCCTGTTAAAAAGGCAGCTTAGCCAGCTGTAATGTGTTGTCACTGCATTTAATGGTGGAGATGAATGTACACCAGGCCAAGGAAGAGCTGCTCTTTGTTTGGTACACCCACTGGTGACCTTGGGTACAGTCTGACTCCCTCCCAAAGCTCAATAGTGAATTTAAATGGCTGCTGCAGGGTGTAAACTTGGAAATCTCTTTTTTCAGATCTATTCAGGTAGAGCAGGAGGCTCTGTTGTAAGTTTGGAGACATCCCAAACTGTATCCAACAAATTCCCATGGTGTTATCCTTGTTGACTCTAGGATGCTTCATCATTGAGAAGTGGGAACAGACTCTGACCTACTTTTTTTGCCATGTAAAAAACCCAAAGTAGTAAAATGAAAGTTATCATGAATCAAAAGTGGGCTGTTGGGACAAAACTGTGTTGTGGGTTTTTTTCTGAACACAGCACTTTTGGTTTTCACTGGTTGATGGGCAGCTGAGTTGATTTTAAAACTACTGCTGTCTACAGGGATAAGTCTTGTTCTGTCTTTATTGATTAATTTAATAGAAAAATTATACCCCCATTTTTTTCTGCTGCTCTTACAACTGCTTCAGTAACCTCAAGGAGCTAACTGTGATAATGTCTTTATTGTCAAATACATTGGTTCCCTGAAGCTCACTGCCTAATCTTAAATGTTAGTGCTTATACAAGGAACGTGAGTAGCTGCTGGGCTTCAAATTTCTGCAGGGACAGATCAGCAGTCTGGGTTTAGACCGGATTAAAATGATACAGAATCACAGCCTTAATCCTTGAATGTTGTACATACATGAAGCATAAACATATATGTTTATGTGGGGACAGAGCATCATCAGTTAATGAAATCTGCATTAAATGTATCATCACATTCCCTCCCTCTCTCATTTGTGGCAGGAAAGACACTGCCAATTTTTCATTTCCTACTTCCACGCAAAGTTAATAAGGAGTCCTGCTGACAAAGAGAGCAGGAATAGGAAAATGCTTCTGCATGCATCCAGAAGAATCTTTTAAAGGAAGTACAGCTGCAGGATCTGTAGTAGTTATTGCTGCAAAGACAGTGAGGATGGTCTTGGGCTTCTGAATATACATGATGGTCTCTGTATGATAATGGCAGCTTTTCCAAATCTGTGTGTTCAGACAGCACTGCAAAACCTTACATTACCTTCCTGACAAGACATAAATGTTTCTGTGTCAAGGACAGATAAAGAGGCTTGAGGTTGTTTTCTGACATGCTTTTTGTGAAGGGCATGCTGAGTAAAAAGGACAAAAAGCCTTTCCTCTAGGTCACAACTGCTCTTATGTGTTCAGGCCACCTGAAGAGCCTTCTGCTTCTCCAAAACAGGAGAAATATCAGAGCCTTTACCTGAGCTTTGTTTCTTCTCTCTTTGTAGTTAGGAATTAATGTTATTGAGAGATGTGAGAGAACAATCAGTAATGACAGCAGCATTTGGGAAGTGATTACTGATTTGTCACAGTGCACAACACTACAAGGTGTAGTGAGGTATTGCATACAAGCATGAGTATGGGTGTAAACAACCCCGATATCTACTGAGCTTTACATCGTGTTACAGAGTAATTGATCAGACATGTATTGTTTCCTTGCCAAAAAGTAAGTACTCTCCCAATGCAACATAAGTTATTCAACTAAACTGGAGTTTTGGTGGACCTCCAGCAAAAAGGACTGTGTTCCTTATGACAGGTGTTTTTCTTGGCATTCTGTTAAGAGGCTGAAGCAGGTCACAAAATCCAGTATTTGATACTGGCAATCCAGTTTATTATAAAACAGTACATAGTGTCCCCGAAGAACCTTCCAGCATCAAGATCTTACAGAAGGAAAAGGTATTACTGTCTTGTGTGGTTGTTAGATTGGCTGGGGGGGGGGTAGTTGTTTTTTATTCTGAAGGATAATGGAGTAAGTGCAACATACTATATGTTTGGTATAGGGAAATCTTATGGCTTTTTTCACGGTCTTAAATGCTAATCATGCCATGTGATAAGGCTATTACAAATAGAACTACTGGATCCTTGCAGATAAGACCATGTGGAAGATGTGTTTTATTGCTGTAATTTAGTTTGCAGGAGTTAGAGCCACTTCCTACAGACTCATTTGGATGCTTTAGTGTGAAATCCACTTAGGTTGGAAGCTCTTACATCCACAGATCTTTGACCGATTTGGTGAATTAACAGCAGAGTTAGTTGGGAGGAAAACAGGATATGAGAGCTGCCCTCAAATCTGCAGTTAGTTACCTGCATGTTTCTGTGTCCAGCACCTGCCTTCCAGACAATTCTGTCAGAGTCTAGTCTAGAGTTGGGAGCTGTATCCATCTTTCAGCCACCAAACAATATGGCTGAACTTCAGTATAAATAGGTTGTGATTTCTGTGGACAAGATAGTGAATTCTGTCAGCAAGCAGTGACAGGTTTACTTTGCACTGATATTGCATGTTATAAAGAGACAAATCTAATATTAGATAAAGTAAAGAAGGAGATCTTTGCAGTTAAAATAAGCAGGGATTGTCAGCTCCTGAACTTCTGAATGTTGTCCACAACAGTGAATGAGTGCTTAATTTTCTTGAAGACTAGAACACCATTTCAGTAGTCTAGCTTTTTAAAAAGTAGGTAACCCATAGATGGACTTGGAACTTTAAAGTTTTCCTTCAAGTTTTTCTTTTTAAGTGCTTTTAAGTTGCTTTTTCTGTTGTATTTAGAAGCATCTTCTTAGCTGCTGTTTACAATGGAGAAATCAATTGCTAGAGAGGGAAACAGCTATTGCATCTTGAATTACACAGTATTTATGAAATGTCAGGATGAGCTGTGGTAAGCAGCTGAAATGTGCTGAGATAGTGGATATCCAGTTTCTGGTATGGCACAAAATATTGCTGTGCAGGATGAAGACATCAGTTTACTACAATCATAAAAAAAATGTGTTTCTGTGTTTCATTTTATGTGGTCTTTGTGGCACATCATAATCATAAGAAAACAGGTGCCTGTAGATTATTTTATCCTAGTTTTTATTTACACACAAGAACCTGAAGTAGGCCAGTTGGGTGCAGTGCTGCTGCAGGTAAAGCTAGGGAAATGAAGGGGTTGCCGAGGCATTTCTTCCTGTATTACTGTTTTGTTTATATTCTGCAGTTAAAACACCATAATTGTTAGTATGCCTAGTGAGCAGGCAGGATTTTTTCGTTAAAAGGAAAATAAGTCACAAGATATGGCTTTATAGTGTATACAAGTAGTACATATGCCCTACTGAGAGATCAGAATACCCTGTGTTAATACATAGGGCATAACAAAAGGGGCACTTTCTGTCCTCAGCAGTTTATGAATGAGGTGTAAGACTTAACTTCCACATATGATAAGAATTGCATTTTGTAGAACATGCCTTGGTTCAGGCCTTCTGTGCACATACCTGGCAGTGCCTAAATCTTACATACACATAATGTGAAACTCTGCTCAGTTACAGACCTCAAGAAACACGTGGCTGTTGGTAGCAGTTACGCTGGATGCTGCATCAAAGCTCTCTTTTTTTCAGAAACACAGGAATTTGGTGGGCTCAGACTAGTGCACTAAAACAAATTATTAGAGCTGCAAGACAAATTTGTACCTGATTACTGTCTGAATGGAATTGGTTATTTAAAATTGGTTACTGGCTGTTTGTTTCTGCTTGTTTACAGGTTGCATGGCCGATACCATGAAATGGCACCAAATGTTGTGCCCATGGACTATACAAAGGACCCAGATGTTAAACTACCTATGCAGCTTATAATAAACATGCCTGAGCTGAAGGTATCACTTTTGACTGCTTGCAAACTGTATCTTAACTTCTGTAGCTCGTCTGCCAGACTTTTTTCTAAAATTGATATCCAGAAGTGCTGTGGCATGCTGAGGTCTTCCCCTTCCTGTTATTGTTCAAGAGCAAAACTGGCCCCAGAAACTAGAAAATACTCAGGTGAATGTCTTTCTTGTAGAGATAGTTAGGGTTGATGTTAAAGAAAATTGATAGGAAATAAATTTAGCCGTCTTTGCTCTTTGTGTTTATCCCCTGCAGAAGCCATGTACCCACAGGGATCTGTGTGTGAAGAGCTGGTTAGAAATCTGAAGTTCCTATCTCAGTCGGTTAATAGGAAATTTGCTAGCAGTGTGCAGAATATTGCTAATAAAAAGTAAAGGTTTTCCTCTTTTTTCTCAGTTACCTGAGTAAATATTATTTTTCTTAATTATCAGGAGTTTTCATTTTCATAGGGACATTACGTGGTAGGAAGTGGAGAAACAATCCATGTGACTGCAAATGAGAGAAGCAGTAGGTATAAGGCAATCAGTGAAAAAAAAAAAGACACTATTTGTTTTTTATTCTCAATTCAACAATTTAATGATTTATGGTTTTAACAGGATAAATGTGCATTTAGCACTTATTTAGCACTTATTTAGTGTTTAAACAGTTCATTGAATGAGGTTGTGTTTTGTCACACAGTCTATTTTTTTATGTATGCTAGTCAATTGATATCTATAAATTACTATAATGTGGAAACAATTATGCATTCAATCTGATAGTTGTGTGAAGCATTAGTAAGATTTTTAAGAACAATGCTATAAAAACCTTGTAATTGATGCCTTTCCACTTAATTTTAATGATCTAGAAATTCTTCCTTAACATTGTATTTTTTTCAAATATCTGATATTTTACAAACAGAAGCCATGCTTTAGAAATTCAGTTGTAGAGGAGGCTAAATCAACATGAAGTGAAAAACATTTGAATTAGATTTCAAGTTGAAGTTCAGAGAACTCTTTATTCCTTTAATACCACAACCACACTTGCTGTAAGTTTGATTCTGGGATAACATAATTTATTGAACAAGAAGCATGTTTTGTTAATGTATGTGTGTTAAAAAGTATTCGGCCAGCATTTCATATAAATGGAAACATTAAACACATACAAGTATTTAATTCAGTAGAAAACTTTGGGAAAATTTTTATCCTTCAGTTATTCTTTGGACTCTGACTTAGCAAATGCCTATGGACAGCTTGGGTTTCTGAAGAAGCTGAGAAATAATTTCGAATTCTTTTTCACAGTAAACATGGGCTTCTTCAGCAAAATATATTTATGCTTTGACTCCTCAGACTTTAACTGCTAGATAGCTGAGGGTTGCTTTGTGACAAATCAAAGCTAAGCTTAGAAAATGAAGTGGGAAATTATGATCACGCAGAGCCTTTTTGGCTTCAGTAATAGAGGACTGAACACTTAAGGAACAGCTCATTCTGTGAGAACCTGTCGAGATGGAAGGCCTGGTACTGAAGCTGACATACAAATAAAAAATTTTATACAGGAGCATATTTAGATTGATATACAGGAGCATATTACACTAGCTTAACAAACCTAGGTGGTAACGCTAGACTTCCTAGGAGGCTTCCATGTATGAATAATAATCATGTATGGATCATATTATGTCTACTGGCACCACAAGTCTGTGAGGCTTTCTGACTCTGCTTTAGAAAATCTCTCCAGGTAATGGAACTTGACTTTATGAAAGTAACAGGACAAACTCACTGTTGAATTTTTTACAAATTCTCTCTCAGGTCTCATAAGTCTGTGGAAGAACCTTAGAAAAATTGGTTGCAAACCACTCATTTTATTTCAGAAATTCTAAGAGATCACAGAGTGAAGTGTTTTCAATAGCTACTGAGCTTGTTTCCAGTAGAATCCCAGTAAGAGGAGACTAGATAATATTCCGTAACTCTTTCAGAGCATTGACACTAAAAGATGTTAAAATGCCTGGGGTCTTTGTTAAAAACTGGGATCCATCTTGCTCATGAAGCATCTTGTGGCCACCTGTGCAGACAGTGGTGAGGGGGAGAAAGTCTTTCCTCAAGAGTTTATTTTTGAAGCGACCTACGTACTAACTTCAGCTCATATACTAAGAAAAAAAATTTTAACCTTTGCAACTTGACCAGACTGCCTAACAAATCATTATGGTGTTTTCTTTCTTTGGTAAATTTTCATCAAGGTGAAGACAAAGACAACATTTACTTCTTAAAATAGAAATAAATGACCTAAATGTCTGTTGAATTCTAATAAAATTAGTGCTAATTTCAATGCACCTGGCTTTTTTCATATACACATTACATTTCTAGTTACTGGCAATGTTGAGCTCAATACCACTGCAGGTTCTGACAAATGGAGAGAATCAATAATGCACTTTTCTAAATTAGATTCTGCTAATATAAAGAAAGAGCTTTACCTCATATATTAAAGCTTTGAGCCAGGTGTTTTTTGTTTCAAGGGAAAAAAATTGCTGATGGTCATTCTTTTTAATTGGTAATGAATTATGCACTAACTCCTGATTCTGAAAAGTTGAAAGTTGGGACAATAAATAAATAAATAAATAAGGGGAAGGTACTTTAAGTTGATTAGGTCTACCATTACACTGAAGTTAACAGAGCTACTTTACTCCATCAGTTTCATTGCAGTCTCTGTTCTCTAATTTTCACAGTCTTGGTTACACAGGCACCAGTCTAATAAATTAATTTTGGGGCATTGAAACACCTGTGAGATTGCAGTAATTAATATAGCAAAACTGTAGCCATGATATGGACTGCTCAGTGTGGGACCAGGGAGAAAGCAAAAGTGATATTTTTTCAAATTAAAACTTTTCAGTCACATTATTGCTGTTATTGCCACAGAGCTGCAGGTGGAAATGTAACCTGGTGCCAGAGACCCCTGTGGTTGGTAGCAGTGGTGGGTGTCCATACCCACATCCCAGACTGCCTCTTTCCTAGGTTGTGTGCTCTCTGTGGGCACTGCAGTGCAGAGCAATCCTTCTCTCCAGAGCTGGGCAGCAAAGGGCTGCTGGAGGAGAACCATTTTTGTTTCACTTACTTTACAGTCTGTTGCTTCCTGCGTTTTGGCTCACACAGGAACTTCATTGATCCTTGCAGGCCTTGTCATAAGCTGCACTAGGGAGGTAGGTAGTTCATAAATCTACTGCTGAAACAGGATGGGCAGCAGGCACAGGAATCCGCAGGAGCCAGCAAGGACACGCAGGGAACGCGATGCCATTGCACATTTCAGAACCAATGAAATGGTTAGCACCCTATTTGTAGTAAGTTTACAAGTGAATGCAAGTGAGTTGCTTCAAAATAAAAATACTTTCCACAGTGTTAATAGGATGAGGTTTTAAAGTTATTTCAGTCAGTCTTCAGGTTCAGAGCTTTCTGTGCATTCGGCAATTGACACCTGGGCTTTCCGTGTGAAGGGCAGTGGGTAATGCCAGAGCAGGGCTATCTTCCCAAGCCCCAGCCCTGCTCTGGGCCGATTTTTGCCTCCAGCTCATCTCAACATCCTTGCAGCATTCTCTTAGTTGTTCCTAGTTATAGTGGGGTGTTTTACTCCCTTCAGAGGATCAAAACTTTACTCCAAGCACTCTCCTTGCTTCTCTGAAGTCTCTTTAGCTGAGCGTCTCAGCTGTGTGTGCTCCAAGTGTCATAAGCAAGGGCTGTATTCTCTGCATCGAACCCCAAGCCTGCACCTCCCTGGTGGCCTGCAGCCTTGTCTGTACACTTCCCTGTCACAGTTAGGAATCAGTTCTTGTCACAATGCCTTATCTTCCCATGAGGTGCTGATAAGTTCTGTAATATTTAAGCAATTCTGTATACAGCTTGAATCTTTGGTTTTTTGGCTGTTGTGACTTCAGTGAACAGTTGTCGTTGAATTTCATATGCTTCTGCTTTCTGACAGAACAAAATGGTCTTTTTTATTAAGATGTAAACATACCAATTTAGCTCTGTCTTAGCCTTGGTTTCTGCAGGAATTTCTTAAATAGTACCCTGCAGGCACTGCAGAGAAGGTTGATGACATTCATATAATCATAGACACATAAAACCCAAGCTATTGATTTTGAGCAAGAAGAAAATTAAGAAAAAACCCTGCAAAGAACCTTGCTTTTTTCTGCTTCAGGAACAATTTGCTGTTGCACTTATTATGCTTCCCTTCTGAAGCACCAGTCTTTCCTATGGAGCTTTGGTAATGAACAATTTAGCTACTTTTAGATTAATATTTGTCTGATAGCAGTTCTTTTTCTTCTCTTTTGGAATAACTTCTCAAGTTTGAGAAAGGCTAGTTTTTACCATAGCTGAAAAGGTCCTGATTAACGATCCAAAAGGATTCTGACTTGCAATAGTCTGCAAAATGGACTGCTTTGTGGTTTTAAATATATTCTCTAAATTCATTGGGGACTTATGTTCAGATACAAAAGGGAAAGCCAACACTGTGTTTCTGTGGATATGAAAATTAAGTCGCATTTTGTAATGACTCTCCAGTATCTCCAACTTAATTATCTTGACCTGTCTTTGAACTTCACTTGCAACCTGTTCTTTCCAAAATGCAGTCAGCCTGTGAGAATAGGATTGGATGCTTGAAATTAATTCCTTAAACTACAAAACAGATAAGCCAAAAGGCCACCTGAGTACTTTCCTAGAGTCTGGGTTGGAAACTAGAGGACAGAAAAATATAACAGGTGATTTAGCTGCAATGCCAGGAGTAAACCCTCAAACAGTTTGTTAGAAAACTAATGGTTGTGTTTTATTGTAAGCTGTTATAGGTTTGTATGTTGGAACAGATGCTGTGTGAGATTTTAAAATGCACAGAAATGCAATTATCTGAGTAAAAGAAGTGTTTCTTGCAAAGATGGATTGCACATTTAGGATTCTTTCACATCACTGCAGCAACAACATCAATCTGCAAAACAGCAGAGTTGTTTTTTGGTTGTAGCAATTCTTTGTTTCTGTCTCCCCTCTTATTTTTATCATGAGACCACAGAAAAAGCTTTTTAAGACAAGTGCAAGTTTCTAGTTTTTAATAGGAATCTCTTTTCAACAATTAGTGCTTATGGGAAAGCAATCTAGGAAAAAAACAATATTATTTTACCGTTTACTCCCTTCCCCCATGGCTCTTCCTTTAAATATGATGGAACCCTAATCTGTGTTCTTTAGAGTAGAGGTAATGAAATTACAGAAAGGATGTGAAAAGTATCTCTGAAGGTAAGCTAATACTTTCCATTGTGTAAGCCACAGATATACTGCATGAAGACACATAATATGAGAAAGTTAAAGGAAAGAAATCAATATGAGGAAAGATTTTATTTTTCATTTCGGTTTTAGAGATCCATTTGGAAAAGAGTTACTTAAGAAGTATGCTTAGGTTCATTTAATTCGTTCTTAATTCATTTGTATTTTCAAGATCTCTGACATACCAAATAAATAACTCATCTTATGCAACTGCAGTATGCTTATTGAGTCAGTGAGATCCTGCCCCAGCCTTTCTAAAGCACAAAGTCCTGGGCTTGATACTCACTGCTGATAGGGATATTTGCATCTGTCTGCTCCTAATTTGTTATCCAATGCTGCCTCTAAGATGTCAGTTTACTACTGTTACCATGACACTTCTCATCGGGTTTGTTCCAAAGAAAGCTATACAGCATTTTACAAATGAAAAATAAATTTCTAACATGTTTTGATGACCATTCTGATGTTTGGCATTTTCAATTATTAAATATATAACACACCATTTTTTGGTGTGCTTTTAGGAAGAAAGTGGGCCTTTGCATATATTTCTGCCCAAATGAATCTCACTTTGGCTTATTTATAAACTGGCAGTTTGAAACAACAGAACCAGTTGTTCCTCCCTGCATGTCTGTGTGTGCATATCCCACAAACAGGTAAATATGTATTCCACAAATATTTCCAGGCATTTAAGTGAGATACTTTTACCTGAGCAGTACCCACAGATGCACACCTGCTGTACCTACACATTGTTCACAAGACATGAGTGATCACTGCATATCCTTTTACAGTGAGGCTCTCTCAGCCATCTGCCTGGGTCTGGTGTTGTTTTTCATTCTCATGCTCTAGAGAGATGTGACCCTTTTGCTTTTTGAAGCTGCTTTTTTTTTTCTTTTTTTTTTTTTTTTTTTTTTTTTAGGAATACCTATTTTCTGTTCTATTAAATTTGGTTTTGTCTGGCCTGGTTTTGTCTTCATCTGAACTGTGAATTCATTAATCTCCTATCCTTTTAAATCCATAGGCCTGTTCCCAATTGTGGATTCCTTCAGTCATCCAGCCTTGCAGAAGAATGGAGAATTTGTATTTAGCATTGACTACTTTAATGGGCTGTCATTTGAGCCTAAGGCTTTGTGGTCCCTACTTCACCTGTCCATAAAAACAGCCTTGGTCTTGGTCATTACTTTTTTAGTCACCACAGTGATGCTAAAAATGCATTCTATAGATGCTTTTGTTCTATGTGTGAATTACCAAGAAAGAATTCAAACTGAAAAAATAACATTTTCTGGTCATTTGTCTCTCAAATATAGCTGGCTTTTGAAATTTCATTTCAAATAATAGGATGGTTTATAAATACCTGTTAGGTAATTAAATTTACAGGGAAAAATAAAGAAAATAAATGGAGATATGATTGAACTCCTGAGCTTTCACAGTTTCTTTAAAGGCCAAACAAAATGCTGCATACATATTAAAAATAGTGAACCTGATATGCCAACACCACAACTGTATATATTAATGGATCAGTATGTTAATCAGTGTCTTGGCTTCAGAAAAGATCTGTAGCACAGCTTTAATGAGATGCTGTTCACAGCCCAAGTGATGTTTGTGTTCTGTTCATGTTCAACTGAATTGAATTGGTTTTCCAAGTTTTATTGATACAGCTACAAATTAGTGTTGGCATTTTGTATAGCTCTTAGAAAGATGATGGATTTTTACTGTAAAAACATTTATTTTGGATTTCATAGTGATAAATCAGGTTTTCCTACACTTGCTTGTGTGTTTATGGTTTTAGAATATTGTCTTATTCTAAGGTGCTAGAAGTGATTTCAGAATAATCTCCTGTGGAGATTACATTTCATTTAACTCTCTGGAATTTTTAGTCAGTCCAGCCACAGGTTGGACATTGACATGTATCAGTGATAGTAAAAGGCCAGAAGTGGTACTATGCAGCAGCAAGGACTGCTGAAAATTCCTGCTAAAGCATACAAATGTACATTTTTTGATGCATTTTTTGGGGGGGAAAAAAAGAAAATCTGTCTTTAAATAGCCAACTTTAGAATTAAATATTCATTATTAGGGAGTCTGCAAGTTTTTTCATCTTCCAAATACCAGTCTATGTATGTCTTTCACAGGAGAATCCCTTCAAAGAAAGGATTGTAGAGTCTTTCTCAGAAGATGGAGAGGGGAGCCTGAGCTTCAATGACTTTGTGGATATGTTCTCCGTGCTCAGTGAAATGGCTCCCCGTGAGCTTAAAGCAATCTATGCCTTTAAGATTTATGGTACTATGTGGAGGGGCTCTGGTGTGCTTTCTGTGTTTGGAGTAAATGAGTGGTACACTTGGTGATCTTCGGTTCTTCTGTTGTTTAGATTTTAACACAGATAACTTCATTTGTAAAGCAGACTTGGAAAAAACCCTCAATAAGCTGACCCGGGAAGAGCTGACAGCGGAGGAGATCACTCTGGTTTGTGAGAAGGTGATAGAAGAAGCTGACATGGATGGTGATGGGAAATTAGGATTTGCAGATTTTGAAAACATGATTTCCAAGGCACCAGACTTTCTCAGGTATTATTTTTTAAAATAATTTTTTTAAAAAGAGAGTCTCTTGCATACTTGCAGGTATTGTTTTGGGATATCACTTTGCAGTCTAATACAAGAAGTGTCAGATATAAGTATTTTACTAGAGAGCTGACTAGGGGATGACTTCTTACCTAACTCACTTTACTTTTCTAGGGCATATTCCAGTTCTTTCCTAATTTAAGACTAAGAGCTCAATGACTTAATGATCACCTTTCTGGCTCCTCCACCCGTCTTGGTGCAGTTCAGGAAAATATTTTGATCCATTATGAGCTCAAAGGCAGCCTATAGCAAGGATTAAGCCTATAGCAAGAATCCCAGCTGTCTGCATAGGAATGTGTGTAAATATTGTCTACAAATATACGTGGAAAGGCTTTGATCTCTTTGCTGTGAAAGTGTTTTTTGAAGAACTGTAAATTGTCCTGCAGAACACAGAATAGTATTTCTTTCACAAATGAAACTTCTGAGGAAAGCGGTTAAAAGCAATTCAACAATAAAGCAGGAGCACGTGATTCCACTGAACCTTGAGAAACATCACCTTCTGAAGAGGAGACACTCAGTGTGAATGTCTTTTATACATTTCTGGTTTTCCTTGACTAATCAAGTGTATCAACAGAAACCCCTTTAGAACAAGATATGTATCATCATTATGGTGAGGCTCAGCTCAGTAGGTATTCTAATATTTTGTTTACAGATATTTCCAGCTAAGAAAACATCTTCTTTATACTCCTATACTGTAGAATCTGCTGGGATCAGGTAGAGTTTCCTTTAATCAATCAAAAGGCTGTGCTGCTCCTACAACTCTAGTAGAGAACGGTGATCAAATATGAAGAATTGAAGGCAGATCTGAAGATTCATTAGAAGCTGCAGTTTCAGAAGTCTCCTGTGCCATGACTGACTTTACTGCTGTGTTGTAGAGGCTTGCAAACTGCTAACTGAGAATTCCAAGCTGAGAATGCTGTGCAGTCAGTCATTTTCTGAGAAAGTTGCAGAGAAGAATGTTTGGCAGCGTAGCCATTGGAATGACTGTCACAATTATTTTTCTTTTCCAGTTAGGTGATGTTTTGGGAAGATGAGGAAATGAATGAAAATTACTAAGTGCTGGCTATTCAGCAAGGCAAGATGATGAGTAAAAAGTGGGATGAAGTGAGATGTTTATTATAGATGGGTAAGAGATATTGGAGACTACCAATAAAATCAAAGGATGATGCTACAAAGTATTGAAAGACTGAGTGTCCAGTTGCTCAGTCTAAACACATGTACTTGGATCCGTATCTGTGACAAGATATCTCCTTTAGGTTTAAGATGGCAATGTGCATATTTAATGTGCATGGCATCCCTGGCTTCCAGAGGAATCGTAACTTGCCCCTGCTTTCAGGTTCAGGAGTTTAACTGGGTCATGGGATTAATCTCTGATGTCCTCAGGCCTAAGAGCTCCAAGTGATAAAAAGAAGGGTCTCCTTCCACCTCCTAACCAAAACACTGGTATAGAGCCTCTGACCAGACAGTTTCTATATAAGAGCAGCTTTTGTGGGGATAACAGTACAAAAACCCCTAATTTCTTAGCTGGAAATATATGTTAAGAAAATATTAGAATCCTCTGAAGAACCTGATGTTTCTTATGGTTCAGCAACATGTGTCTTTGAAGCTGTATTGGAAAATGAGAGTGTAATGGCAAAAAGCCTCAGAGTTGAGAATGTGTAGGTTCTCTAGTTTGGTTTCTGTTTTGCATTAACAGCTGCAGGAAAAGAAAGTGATAGGGTCATAAGACTACTTTTATCCAAACTGATTTACATGGAAGATTTGATCTGCCTGTGTTTTACTGTTCATTTTGTCTGTAAAGGTTTGTTTTGTTTTTTTTTCAGGACATTGTTAGTTCTATTTTTCTTGTATGCACTGCATCACAGACTGACATACTTGTTAATACTGAACTTCCTGTTCTGAAGAACTTACCCTAATTTTTAAAATACTATGTAAATACTGCATTCCAAAGATAGATTTGACTTTTGGAATGGGTTTCATTGAAGTTTAATGCCACAATAGGTTCACCAAAGCCTGACTGGGATTGAACGTAAACAAGCACTCTCTGGCAGGAGCCAGTGCCTGCTAGCATGTGACAGACTTTGTGACATGGGAAAGGAGTGCAATTCCTGTAGTTGGCCTCTCACCACAAAAAGCCCAGTTCTTTGTGTTGTAACAGTCTTGGACACATTACTTATTCGTTTACTGAAACAATGCTTTCTTACCTCTTTGTGAACTAATCTCCAGCTCTGTTCCTAGCCTCTCATTTTCTTCTGAGTTTTCAGCTGTAATGGTTGTCTTAAATGATAGCCTTGGGCTAAGGGCAGTAATCTACTACAGAGCATGCAAAGCACAGGAAGTGTCTGAATAGCAGATCACCAACCCGATATGCCAGTGGAAGACTGAAGTAGCTTCTTACTATTGCAAAAAGATATAAAAACATGCTTTCACCTAAAATAAATTGGCCATTCAAAATCTTAAGCAGACATGTGGAAGAAATACCAACCCATCAATGTCCAAAGGCAGTAACAATTTCATTTGATTTTGCTTATCTCCGCTTTTTGTGCCCAGTTGAATGCATTCCAGAATTTAAATTCAAGGAAGCCCAAAGATCTAATTTCAGCTGCTCAGGAACTGTGAAAATGGAATGCCTAGGAACCTAAGCAATAGCCACATTGAAAATTACTGCCAGTGAGCAATTGCAAATGCTGGGTAACTGCAGTTTGCAGGGATTTTGCTGTGTTGCCATGGGCAGTCAATATTTCTGAACATCTGATCCCAGAATACCATCCTGGCATGTGGTATGAGAGCCTTCTGAAAATGCTGAATAACTTGCAAGGCCCCAGATGATTTCTCTCTGTAGTAAAGAATTTCTTACTCTGTTCTTTTCCTTTGGTCCCCACTGTTATAAATGAAAATTTGTCCAGCCAAATTAAAAATGAAAAACATAAAATATTTATTTTACAATTAAATTCTATCTAGCCAGCCACAAGGAAAGAACAGAGCTGAGCCCGGGGTCAGCCCTGGGTGTGCAACAAGGAGGTCAGCCTCAGCAGAGGTTTTCCTCTATGCCCACACACCTCCATCCTGGCACAAGTGGTTTTTATAGGGAAAATTCCGCCTGAGGCCAAGATTTCAGCAGTCTTTTCTTCCATTCAGAGTCCATATGTTAATAAGATTTTCTTTCTTGGTGATGAGGAAGAACAATTCAGTGTCCGGAGTTGTTGAATCCCTCGATGACATTTAGGGAAGGCTGCATTCACATGCATCTGCCCGAGGATTTCCATGATCTCCATCTCGGGTTGTTCACGCCATGATCAGCCCCCGGGGTTCCCGGATCTCTCCAGACATGGCCCATCTCCTGGCTGGGTTCTCATATACAACAGGTCTCGCCTGCGAGGGTGGGGGAGGCTTCTAATACAAATGAGCATAATCTAACAAGTATCCAATATTACATATTTCATACAAGGAATGGCGCGAATTATGTTTACCACACATAACACCACCAAAGACACCTCTTCATGAAAGGGGGAAATGTAGGAATCCAGGCAGTTAAGTTTTATCCCTGGCTTTACCATTGTTTGAGCAGGTGATCTTACATGAAGCCACAGAACACTTTTTTTTCTCTCTGCTCTCTTATGTGGGACCAGTGCTCACCTGACTTGTGACAAACATTGAGAACTTTCATCCAGCTGCAAATGATCGCCATCAGCAGCATGAGATTTGAAGTTACCAAGGAGGAATATCTTCTTTACTCTGTGGAAAACCTTTGAAGGCCTGATTCTTATAGCAATATGCACTTTGAAGCACATGTTGGGTTTTTTTTAAGCTGTCACATTATCACGCCTACTTAACATACACAGCAGGCATTAACTTTGGCACCATGATCCAGGCTTTGACCTGCTATGAGCTGAAATTCATCCACTCTAGGTTGACTTATTTTCCTTATCATTCCTTTCTCAAACCTTTACTTAATGACCCTGTCTAGGTTTAATCTCCTACAGACAGCCTTTGCCAGCTTTATGCTGCTGTCAGGCAAATGAAGATGCAGTAAAGTCTGTTTCGTGATTTGCACTGCTGTCGTCAAGGAATTTTTTCCAGAGTAGAAGAAAACACTGTTAATCATTAACCAGAGAACATCTATTGCAGTTGGCTGTTATCCCAGAACCTGAACTAAGCTGTAAATGATAAGGACAGTTACTAGTTCAGAAAATTGGATCCCAGTAGTTTTATTTCACTCAAAATTGTTATCATTAAGAAGCTGCTTGTAGTTTAATGGAAGCATTGGCAGATTGAGCTGGCACTAGCTAAGTGTTCTGTTCTACAAGACTGGTTGCATTTTCCACAGGAAATTGTTTTATAAATCATCCTGGAAGTTTCAGCTGATTTGAATGCCTGAGGGTGAAGCCTGCTGTAACAATAGGTAATGGGGTTTGAGAGGAATATGGCATTAGTAATACCTGGGAGCTGCCAGAACCAGACAGGGAAACAACACATTAAACAATGGAAATAAAGTATTTCTGAAACTGTTGTGGGCCTTTGCTTAGCCACTAGTTAATGTTGTGACCCCAATCCTATCAAATGCTGAAGTAAAGGAAGCTCCCTTAAGGGAATGTGTATCTCATAAGACTGTCCCAACATGCAGATTAATTAGTTCTTAAGGACTAATATTAGAGCTAGTGACTAATTTGCAAGAGATGCTTAGCAAAGAAACACTGGAGGGAATAATCTTTGTCAGTATTTTTTCAGAGTATTTTAGGTGCTTCTTAGTAAAAAGCTGACTCTTCAATAAATCTTCAATAATTCTTTTGTTTAAAAAACCTTCTTGCCAGTAAACTATTTGCTTTGTCTCACAGTGTTTAGGCTGGTGTGCCAGGCTGCTATACATAATATCTTTTACTGTCACCCAGATTGAATAAGCTCCTAGAGACAAGGTTCCTAGGGACTATGGTGAATATGAAATTTTATCTCCTCCAAATGTATGCCACAAGCTTCCTTTAGTGAATTTCTGATTCAAATCTAATAGCTGTAATTAAGTTAGAGTATTCTTTTGGTAAAACAAAATCCAAAAAGTGTATCCAGAAAGACTGCAGCCTCTCAAATGTTCCAAAAAGGTTTTCCTTCAGTGTAGGCGACAAACTTACAGAATTTACATACAAAAATACATAATAATCTCTTCTAATTTCAGTCAGTCAGAAAAACAGTTAATACTGTCATGACATTGAACAGGTTACTGCCTAAAGATAGTGGGGTTTCAGCATGCCCTCTTTAAATTGTCTCTCCCTGTCCTGCTGAGATGCTCGGGAGCTCTACTGAAGCTTGGTGGCAGTTGTAAGCCATGCTACTTATGTATTAAAGAGTAAATAGAGGGTAACAACCAGAATCTCCTGGCCCAACAAGAAAAACAACTTTACCTGCCTAATTTGTCTTGGTTAGGACCCAAATACTGTGCCATAGCAAAAGTACCATTGGGAAACACTTAGCTCTGCTCTGATGCCTTAGGTTTTAGCTTTTATATTTTTTGGATTCTGTACTACTTTAGTGTTTGGTTCTGAGCTTCATATTAGGGGATAGTGAGCTTTCTTCACAGGGCAGGGAGACAAAACAATTCCTTTCCTAGGCTGGGACCAAGATCAACCAATCCAAATTTCAGGCCAAAGAGCATAAACAATGTGGACTGAAGAGAGAAAAAACAAGAGGGATGGGACTTCATGGGATAAAGCTGGAATTGGACAATTAACTCCAATATGCAAATGGGCCAGAATTTATAAAAGTGAGAGACCTTGTGGCCAGTTGTCCGTTTTGGTTCAGCTTGGGCATAGCCCTGGCTGGGCTTTTGTACTGCCAAGGGTGGATCCACTGAGGTCTTTTAATAAATCCCTGCTTTATTCTTTAGCTCTGTCTAGCCTCTGGGCTAGGCCTGCTGCAGTGCCAGGTTTCTTCAGCCCGACTGGCTCCCGAGGCTGTCAGCAAGTGTGGGCTGCCCCCAGATACCGTTGAATCCAGGGCACGGCTGTGGGGCACAGCTGCTCTGTGGGACGGGTGGACTGCATCGAGGGCAGGGACAAGGAACAGCGAGACATCTCCTGTATGTTTTCCAAAGGTGTTTATTCCCAGGAGAGTCAGGGACAGAAAGACACTGAAAAAAGGCACACACCACCTGATACACGGGGGAGGTCTTAGGGGTGGGTATGATCTTTAACCAATTGGGAGAAACCTGGGGAGGATCACAAGGTGGGGATACAATGTTTAAACCAATAGGGGATTACAGGGGAGGAGAAAAACAAACCAATAGGGCCTCAAATGATACAAAATTGACAGGGAAGTTTCTAGAGAAAAGGGAAGGGATTGACATTCATTGGTAGGAGGAAGAGGGAACAAAAGGGCAGGTCTTTGGGGGAGATGGACAACTAGGGCAAAACCAACAACACAGTGGGGAAAGGAACGATCCAGTGGTAATAAAATATGCTATAACAATACAAAATAGGGGAGGTTATAAAACTGACTACTAGGACCAGATTACAATCAAAACCACACACCACAACATAGGTCAGCCTTCACAAGGCATCACCTCTACAGCCAGTAAATTGGGTAATTTAGACTTGATTTAATCCAGTATTGAGCTTGGGCCCTGAGCTAACATTTTCAGAAGATGGAATTTTCTCCCATAAGATTTAAATCTTCTCAAAGCATGAAAGAAGAAAGTGATTTTTTTTTCACACAGCACCTTCCTTTTTGTACTTAAAGGAAATTTTTTTTTGCATAGTGAGAAATGTGTTTATATGTCTTAAACTTTTCCTTTGTTTTGCAGTACTTTCCACATAAGAATCTGAAGATGTTTCTGCCAGTCCAGCCTTTTTGAATCTCAGGCACTCCAGGGACTTTTGTCCTCTAACGAGGGCTTCTTAGAACTCAGCAAAAACTACTGAAAGAATTCTGTCCGCAAAGAGACAGAAGCATCATGTGATCTACAGGATATTTGGAACAGACACATTTTTATGTTCTCTGCTGGCCAAGCACTCAGCACTCTGGCAAAGGTGGTTGTATGTTGGATCATGGTATTTCTTTTCCCCCTCCCTTTTTTTTAACAGTCAGAATGAGAATATTATTGAAGGTATTTCCACAGAGTTTTTATATTTGTGAATATTTAATACAGCTCTTAAAAGTGAAAAAAAAAAAAAACTAAAAACTGAGAGATTAACTTTGGTGTGTTTTCCAAGAGTATTTGAAAGGAAGCATGGGCCTTAAATAATGAGATGCCTCTATCACTGTGTTGTCCAGCTGGGATCTTGCATGGAAAATATCTGAGGTGAAAGAATTGCAGTCAAGATCAAGCTGCCAGTGTTGAAGACAGCCACAGCCCAGGTCTGCCTTTCAGCCACTAAAATGGCGGCTGCTGGGTTTGGTGCTTACCTTCAACCAATACTTAATGGATTGTTGTGTCCTTAGAAAACTTGAAATATTTGCCTTTTGTATATGATAACTGTGTACATGATTAATTTCTTCCCAAGATAAATGTTTAAACTGTGTCCTTATTCTCAAAGGGGCTCCTGCATTTTACTCATTCTATGGGCTGATAATGTTCTTGAATGGAGGAACATGGTCATCTGTAACTCATGAAGAAATTGAAGAAGCACAGAACTATTATTAAGAACATGAAAAGATATTTTCTTTTGAAACAAGCTATGCAATCTCTCCCATAAAATGCATGAATACAGTTCTATCTTTTTTTTTCTTTCCAGCTGGAAATCAGCTAGATCCTTTTGTTGGGGTATTTTGTTGTTGTTTTGGGGTTTTTAAATTTATTTTTACTTCCAGTATTGTTTAGGTACTGGGACCTGAAGACAATCATATGTGTATTAATTACTGTTCTAACAGTCAATAGAAGGGCTCTGTCACATGGCTTCTGTATCAAGGTCATCACAATTAAAACTTTTGAAGCATTCTGTTGTGCTTGAGAATTTTTAGGCTGACCACATACTAATTTCCTTTCTGATCGTTATTCCAATTACAAAAAGTTAAATCTTTCAAAGGATGAAATGTGTTACATAGAAAATGGTTAAAGTGGAGAACCTAACCTGTTTATCATTTCTGTAGGGGTGGTGATGCCTATCTACCTCGGAAACTCTTCTGTGTGGTGAGCTTGCAGGGTAGCTTGCTGTTCAGATTTACACACTATGACTAAAGAAGAAATATTTCTCTAGCAGTATGTGTGTACATTAAAAGTTTCAATGGAAATTTGGATATTCAAGGTATACAGGACAGACATGTTTAAGACTGCACAGTGAAAATGACAGTAATAATATTAATTTGTAATAAGTATCTTAGACCTATCATGTTCATTAATGTTTATAGCATTTTAATGCTTCCTCCTACTGATTTCTGTTTAGATAAAGAAATTGAACTTGAATTCCCTTACCCAAGTTAAAATTAAAAGAAATCAATCCTCATATTCAGTTCTGATTGGGCAAAAAGAGATTCAAGCCTGTTTTTCATTTTGAGCAGATTAAGTTAGATGTATCGGCTGATTCCAAATATTTGCAAGGCATTGGCATTAAGAGAGATTATGTTAAAATTACTTCCTATTAATTGAAGTATCAGCCTAATTTTTAAAAAAATTATTTCAAGACAGACATTTAATCTTGGAAGTCTTGTGAGATGTGTAGGAATATATGATTAGGATGTATTTGTAAAATACCAGGTTGCAAGATACGGGATCACGTTATCTGGACAAAAAGGATCTGGTGCTGATGACATAGATCAGTTCCTTTTGGCATCAACATTCTTCTGTGTGTTATGATTGTTATTAGCTAAAATTCCAGTTTTCCTGACACTGTGTGTCGTTCTTGGGTTATATCATACTCCCCTCTTAAAGAACGAGTGGCCTTGGAAGTCCTCAGTGTGTTGTTTCCCTGGGTCCTCCCTGACCTAAGTGTCACAAAGTCCTTAGGAGACACATGAGCTTGCAGCCAGATGTTTGACCTTGGAGTCGTCTACCCGAGTTGAGAAACAAAGAGAAAAAGAAATTAGGAGCATATTGTGGAGAAATACTCCTGTTTATAGAGATGTGTTCTTGCAAACTGCAGATACAAATGTGTGTAGCTGTTTTAACTGCCTTTACTTTTTTTTTTACTTATGTTCATTTCCTGTAACAAAAACGAGAGCAACATTGTGTCCCTGGCATTTGAGAGAGATCTGTACACTCAAACTTTCAGCACTGCCTAGTGGTGGGTGAGTATTTCCAGCACCTGATGGCAAAGGTGAGGGATAGATTTCTGAAGAGCTTTGTATTTGTGCTTTCACAGTTGTCTATAGCTGGATGTCTTGCAACTGGCAGTCTTCTTACAGCAAGATTGTTGAGTGAGTAGTTCAGTGGGATGCAAATTTCATCCTGTCATGTGGTACCAAACCTGCTGGACTTTGGCAGTTGTATAACTGCCACAATCTAGTAGATTCTCTAGCAAGTGTTTCTTCAACCAGCCTTACTCTAAAAGAACTATCAGGCCATGTGGAAAGAAACTGAAACGGTAAAAGAGGTTTAGATTAAAAGTTTTGGATTTGGCCCAAAAGCAAGAGGACATACACATTGAATTGCAGAAAAGTGTTAAATATAAATGGACATTACTATATTTCTTCCAAAATGGACAAAGAAAAATGAAAACCATTACCTAAAGCTTGTATCAAAACAGCTGTGTGTGTGATCTTTCATTTATATACAGTTAAAACATCCTGGGGACAAAAAGAGAGTTGTGAAAGTTAATAAATAAAAGTTGTGAAAGTTAATAATCAAAATGTAAGAAATAACTTGGTTATTTTAATTGATTGTTGTTTTAAGGAAATACTGTAAGCCGAGATTTGCAACAGCCTGCAGGCCAAAATCTGATTTGCATTACTTCCACATTAATCTCCAGTAACTGCTGACTTCAGTGGAATTAACTCATGTCTGTAATTAGATCTGTGTTGGGGAAAGTACTTGAGGTTTTGCTCCAGTTCTTTGTGCCCTCTCATGCCCTTTTAATGTAATCTTAATATGCTGAATGGTCTTTTCTTAACCAATAACCACACACTCTTCTTTGTCAACAGGCTCACTGTTGGAATCTCTTGCAATTTCTTGCAGTCACAGAGGAACAGTCTCCTTTCCTTTTCTCCCCAGGACTAATCTTTATCTCCTTGTCCATGTTAGAGGCACTTACAATGAAACCTCACAAGGTGGCACCACACCACCATAGCAAATCATAACTTCATAATTTCATTTAACAGTTTAAATGTCCCCGAAATACAGGATACTCTATAGAATCTACAATGCCACAAACAAAAATATGAAACTGTGATTAATTACTGATTTTAAAACTGTACATAATTACAGAAAAAGTTTTGTGTTTCTCAACAGGATATCAATAAAAATACGTTTTAATAACCCTTAAAAATTGAAATGTATGTTAAAAATGAAAAAGGGATTTTCTTCCTGAAACTGTAAAAAACACATTAGAAATTCTAGACACTTGGATAGGTTCAGATTATATTCTAAAATAACAGAATATAAAGTAGAGTTTTTGTTGTGGATGGGAAATACTATACTTGTGAGTTCAGAATCCCCAGTAAATCAATTTGAGCTGAAATAACAGCAAGATTAAGAAAATTTTATAATATTATCGCTCAATACACCTTGTCTGGGACAGACAATAAAGTGAAATTTGATGAGGAAGACGTTAAAGATAATAAAATTATAATTGTTTATTTCTTCAGGAAGAAGTGTGTCTGAGACAAAAGTATAGAACACATTCTCCTCTTTTGTCTGTATCATTTTGCAGTTTTGTGTGTCTTGTAGAGATGTTAGTGATACTGAGTGACTATCACATTCTCTTTCATGGGGAAAGAGAGGAGGCTGTTCTTGATAGAATTCAAAGAGCATCAACATTTCAGATAACAGTGCCTTTATTTAACTCTAAATTCTGCCATCCTTGTCTGTAAGATATTTTCCAATCTGAACTTCATGAGAAATTCCCCACTGCCCTTTCCCTTGGACTGCCTCATATTGGCAAGAGCAGTGAGGAGCCCAGGTGTGCCAGCCCTGGGTGCTATGCAGTTGCAATGTAGATGAGTCCTTCCCTCTGCTCTTTCCCAGTCAGGAGCTGCTCAGAGCCAGAAGTTTTCATGCACAAAGCCCTGACTGCGTTGTGCCATTCTGCAGGTACAGGTTCTGTGGCTGTTGAGTGCATGCTCACAAACCTTGCAGCACAAGGCACCATCTGTACCTTGCTCTCCAGTTCTTGCACAGGCAACCTGGGGCCAGATGTGCCTGCAAATGTAGGGCAGAGTGGTTTAACTCTGCTGAAGAGGGTTGTGGGCACCAGGCCAGCCTCCTCCTTTTGCAACTGTAACTTTTCTCCACTGAAATCAGTGAATGTGGCAGCCTGCCAGGAGCAGGCTGCTAGTTGCTGTGGGCTTAACCACGACTTGGGCAGTTCAATAGGGATCAAGCTTGCCTTGTGCTCTGCACACTGACAAGCTCTGGGAATTGGTAGCTGCTGGTTGAAGGGGTGGTAGTTGAAGACTTTGGTCTGGTCCCCCATGTAGAGCTCTGAGCAAGCAGGTACAAGGTGGCTCTGTTTACTTGATGGAAGTGGTTTATAGTTTAGTCTGGGAAAGTATTCATCTGTCCAGAAGCCAGATCCAGCTTTATCATAGGCCTCTCATCTCCTTGGTTATGGGTGTTATGGTTATGGGCTCTTTCTCACATCACCCTGGAGGTAGCACTTCATGGATAGTGAGTTCATGTGGATCATTAGTAACCTTTTATTAGCAATCTAATATTCAGGGTTACTTTAGTGGCACTTAGAAATAAATCGATGTTCATCACATTTTGCCCCATCTCAGCTGAAAGGAAATGATCTCTTACTTAGACATCTGCTTATAGAATCAGAGGATCACAGAAGATGCTGAGTTGCTGTCAGGACCATTGAGTCCTACTCCTGGCCCTGCACAGGACACCCGAAGAGTCACTCCAGGTGCCTGAGAGTGTGGTCCAAACCCTTCTTCAACTTTGTCTGGTTTGGGTGCTGGGACCACTGTCACTGCGGACTAGTCAGCCCTGAGAGGAAAAAGAATATTGATATTTTAACCAAAATGATATTTTGGGTTTTCTGAAAATGATTATGTTTCTTTTTTTCTTTATACAGATAAAAAGTTCTGCATACAAAAAGCTGTAGATTCAGAGAGAATTCCCTCTAGAAGAAGTGTGAAACTGAAAGACTGTTACTGTTCTGCCTAAATAAATAAGTTAATTGATATATATGTTCACAGAAATAAATTAAATTCCAGGAAATTCAGTGAGGCCTTTCATATGTTTAAAAAATTTTGTCTCTTTTATGGCCATTTTAATGACTATTGATTTTCTAATGTTAGAACCAAATATAATAAGAAAGTATATAAAAATTCTCTATTGTAATTTCATGCATCCTCATAATGACAGTAGCATTGGAATTTGCATTCACAAATTCCTCTTACTACATGCCTTTAAGATTTGGTTTTCTGCAGAATTTACTTGCAAATATTCCTAGTGAAATGACTTAGTCCCATGTGACTAATTCTGAGTATTTTTTTCATTTCCAGTTACCTTCTCTCACTGAAATAGCAGAGGGAATAATTGATATCCAGCAACATTAATGTGTTTTGAGGTATTTTCATTCCAAGAAACTTGCCAAGTTACACAGTGGGTTATTAATGCCGTACGCTCTGCCTGATTGGCTTAGAGGAGGCTTTTTCCTCTCTGTGATAATTCTGTAGTAGGCAGATATCCCTGGGGGCCAGATCTCCACAGGACTACTACTCACTTTGGTAGGCAGGCTTCAGATCAGGTCCTTAAATAATATTTTGCTTTATTCAATCATGGAATGCATAAACAAAATATCAAAACCTGCAGATAATAAATTATTCTGTTTCTGAAGAAATACTAATATGCAGGCAGAGATGGAAAACAGATTTACTGCAAGTATTTTTACTGTCTCATTCTCTATGAGACAGTACGTAAAATGGAAGAAAACATTAAAACTTTGTATGACAGATAAGTGAAGTGGATTGTAATTATCTTTAGTATTCTCTTTGATTTTGAAGAGCTTATTAAAACATGAATAGCTAATCTGAGAGTACTGAAAAATGCAAAAAAAAAAACCTTGCTTAGCCATTTCATCTGTATCTGACACATTTTGTTTGAAAGTCTAGGCTTTACTACACTAAACAAAAAACATTGGAGTTCTCATAAAGAACACAGGCATTAGAGTCCTCGCTTTATTTTTATTTCCTTTAAAACTGTACAGAACTCAGCTAACATTCCCTCTCATTTGCTTGCTTGAAATGAGGACATGTGTCCACAAAGAGGCTGAAGACTTCCCTCTAATGCCACTGCCCTTGGCATTATGAGTAAGCATTTAACCGAACAAGTTCTGGTAAAGCCAGAGGAAATACTTCAAAGAGTATCTTCATATTTCTGCCCAAACTCCTTCTGGGAAGAAACCTGAGATTTGTTATATCCTTTTGAAAATATCAGTGTGTCCTTTGAAGATTCCCTCTTAATGATATATTCAGCAGAGATGGGGTAGAAAACCCAGTGTTTCTGCAGTTCCTCTGCTGTAGTCTGGAGAATAACAATGCAGGGAAAATTGAGCCTATTATCTGAGAAGAGCCTAGCAAAAACCTTGACATGGTAAAATGAAGCTGAAGGGGTTATGAGTGCTGATGAAACACAGGAAGCTTGATTTAGTGAATTTGGAACCCTACAAAACCTTCTACCTTTCCTTATCCTATTTGTCTAAGATATGAAGCAGGTGGGAATTATTTAATTGATGTCTGATCCAATAATCTACAAATGTGGTTCTTTGTGGCCTTTAATTCTTTTTATATTTCACTAAAAAGGGGGAAATGAAGGGTATGCCAAAGGAAAGAGAGTCAAAGGCATGTCCCTGGACATCTAATGATTTATTCTGCCCCCAAGCAGGATCTTCAATCACCTCCACAACTGCTTTACATTTAGCCAATTTCTAAACTTTTTTATCTTAGAAGGCCATTATAGGGGCAGGAGGAAAAGAAAAGCCTGGCAATAATTCATAGGTGATTTCATTTTTGTGAATGGGATTTCCTTTCTATTTAAGACCATCTTTTCATATTTTTCTAATAATGGTGGCACTGGAGTAGTGTTGCTGGCTGCCTGTATTATCTTTTTTTTTTTTTTTTTTTTTACTCGTGGAACAAATATCCTTTCTTTAATGATTTTTGCTAGCTTGCAATAGAAGTTTGGGGGGTTGTTGTCAGCTGTGATTTATAATTGTCTGTGATGAATAGCAGGGACTTATGATTTGTTTGGTATGCATCTTCTATCTGTGAGCATAATGAGCTGCTAAAAAACCAACTTGTTTAAATATAGAATAAAAAGTATTCAAATACTAGTACCAATGAGCATGGAATTTTGGCCTGATGCTTCTTTGAATGCACATGGTGAGTGAAAGCACATGAAGAGAATGGAAATAACTACATGTATGTCTGGAATACTCACTACTTTGGGATCGGGAGGATAGAAATTCCTCTTCATTGCATTTCTGTATTTAATCCAGTTGAAATGCAAAAGTACAGAGTACTAGTATATTTTTTTAAACAGAGCTTTTCTGAAGTTGACAAATACAAGACACTTTTGTCAAAATTTCAGCTTATGGAAGACGAGTCCAAACTGCTGTGTCAGCCACTATTTTTTTTCATGAGTGCATGGCTGCAGATACTTTTATTCTGAAGGGTTGTATTTTGTCCATCACTGAACAGGGAACAAGATGTATAGTTTGTACTCAGAGTCTGTCAAAAAGCACAGGAGAATATCTAGACACTATGAGAAAGAGTCTTTTCTTGGTTAAAAACTTATTCCATTTTAAGTACGATTATTTTGTCTGCTTTAACATTAGTGTAATTCAGTGTAATAAAGTGTAATTAAGTTTGTCCCAAAAAATGGTTGTTTTGGGGTGTTATTTCTGTTCTTTTTTTACTAAAGCTTCTTTATTCAGCTGTAGCCACAAGTGTCTAACAGTACCTTGAGGATGTCTGAACAGAGAAATAACAACTATCAAACCATACCTTGGTACAAAATACTACCAGAAAGCCTTGGTGCTGAGGGTATCCTCAGTCCCAGCAGTACAGCCACAGCAGCACAACCTGTACAGTACAGGTAGAAATTGTGCACCTGTACAATTAGGTACAATTACCCTGCCAAAACATTGCACCAGAACTATCAGGCCAGAGCTGGTTCTGCTTCCGTGTCAGGCTGTATTGTTCAGTGGATCCCTTAATTTTATTCTTACCAGATGTTTTTTGTCTCTCAATCTACGTGGTATTAGAGCTCTCCACAAGAACTGCCCATATCCCACCCTTTTTCCTCAGGTAAATTTATCACTCCTTCAGGAGCTGTGTCTCATTTGGGACTGAAGAATCTGGGTTGACACTCAGTGCACTGACAGTAAATAAGCCATCTTAGTTGTTCTCATTACACCTTACTTTCAGTTCTTCCAACAGCCTTCTCCCAACACCCTTCTGTCATCCCTTTCTGCTTCCTTGGCAGAATACAGTACTTGAGCTACTCCTTTTCTCACCAAAGGGCCTGCTTCTGCAGGAAATAACTGGGTTATGTCAGTACACAGCAGTCTTGTGACTGGGTAGCTGTTCTGGTAAATGCTTGAGGTTAACTCGGTGAAGGCCTTAGAAGATTCCAAACAAAAGTGATTGCTAGAGCTGTTAATTGCTTTGAATACAGTATCCATTCCCTCACCATTGTGAAGCCTTCCCCAGTACCCCAAAAGGCCACAGAATACAGTGCTGGTGGTATAAACCTGACACTCCTCAGACTGAGCACCCGTGGACAGTGTTTTCTGACAAGTACAATTGCAGGTTTGGCATATATGATTCTGGTAACATCAGATACAGGAGAATTCCCTAGATATGAGGGCATAATTTTCTCCTCACCTTTTCTTAGATAACACTACTATTCAGTGTCTGCCTCAGTGGGGCAGGACTTGGGTGAGTTTGGCTCCAGATTTAATGTTGTGACTTACTCTTGGATCTGTATTTCCTCAGTTGTCCATGTGCTTCCTGTCTTTCTACAAAGCCAAAACCAGGAGTTCCAAAACAGAAAACCACAGGAAAAGCTGCTCTGGTAATGTTTGTCTTAAGCAGATAGAAATAGCAACAGAGATTTCCTGCAAAATAATTTTCATGTGACAAATGTAGCCTGGATTCTAGACCAAACAGTCTGGCTAAATCTCTCAAATTTGAGTTTGGATTGTATCTGTTATAGCTTTTTCTTTTTTAAAAAATATGTGTCTTTCAGTTAACTATCTGCAGGGTTTCTAAATCCCATTCATCTTTGACAAATACAATTATCCTTTACTAGAATATTTGATTTGTTTCTTGAAAAGTGATGAATAAACTTGTCATATAGTTAAGAATTCAAGAATTAGACGGTTTTGAAGAAAGCTTATGTGCAAAGAGCTGGTGTGACTGATGTAACTTTTAGCTAATACGTCTAAGTGTGTTAAGCAGTTCATGGTCTACACCAAAAGAAAAGTTCCTGTCCAAAGAATTTAGGCTGGAATTCATTCTGTTGAAGTTCAAACACTGCAATGATTTGCTCTCCATCATTATCTGCTGCTTTCCTAATAACACTAGATGGAAAATTGAGGGAAGGGATTTCTCACTCACAACATACCTTCCATCTGTGGGTTATACTGAACTTGCCACTGCCAATGTTAAGCCTCGGTTTTATATCTACAGACTAGGGAGAGGAATAAGCTTGCAGTGAGATGGACATTCAAACTGAAGATAAAATGGTAAGAAATAAGAAGAGCATGTTTGGATAAGAATTACAACAGTGGCTGCTGGTGGCATTGAGGGTTGTGTGTAAACTAGCTGTAAGTACAGAACCATTCACTGAGGCATACACATTGTCTGGGCTTGTTCCTGTCTGCAATTCCTAGGAAAAAGAACTGGAACAAGACAGTGAAAGTTTCTCAATATTCCCATGACTGCAATTATATGACATCAGCATTAAGCTTCAGCTATGAGCGCTTCTGTCTTTGAAGAGGTTTCTATTACAGTGTAAATGGAGGGAGGGAAGTGGTCCACGACTACTGTACATGGAAAGAAGGAAATTTAGGAGCTACTGAAGAAATGTAGTTTCATGGTCGCAGTTAATACAATGGAAAGGTGTAAGCCAGGCTACAGTGTCCCAAGAAATTAGTTAGAAAGTCAGGAAAAAGGCCACAGTGTGATTGATAGGTGAGAAAACTGGCTGAGCCTCTGAAATATGCTGAAAGTAAACACAACTTAAGATACTAATGTGCTGTATAACTGCTATTTAGCATCACCTAGTATCACCTAGTAAATATAGGTGGTCACAAAATCTTTACTGGACACTTCTTAAGTCCTCATTGTATGTATATATTTGGTTCTCCAAAGGAATGAAGTATGACATGGAAGTATATCCATTTATGTAGTAATATAAAGAAAACATCTATATAAATGGAAGTAAACTACACTGTGTGCAGCTGAAATAATTGTGCTTTATTAATTGTGTCATTATCTTTGGTTATATCTCTTACCCATTAATCATTAATCTCTACAACACTACTCAAAATTCTGCTTTTCCTCTTCAGCATACCTGCCAATCCCTGTAGCAGTTCTCCAGCCAGTAGGGATCCACATGGATGGTGACAGGCCAAGGACTGTGTGCATATGGATTGATCAGCTTCCTGCCACAGTTAAGTAATTCCTGCTTTTCTATTCATAAAGGCTCCAGTTTGACTCTTTCTCTTCTACACAGCTACCAACTGGCCTGGGTATATTCACAAGTCAGATTACAGATTTCCAGCTAGAAATCAATGCTGCCATTCACTGAATTGTATATTTTTGCTTTTTCATAGTGAAGAGTTCTTGCTAAAATGCAGTGCAATAACAGCAAAGAAAAAGTAAACTCTTGTATTAATGTTGTCATATAGTCAACTGGTGTTAGATGAGACAGTTAATTTAAGTTAAATAAGATCTTTCCTACTGAATCAGAAACTGCAGCTAAGCTTCCCTGTTTATCCACAGCTTGTACCTTTTTTCATTTTGAGAGGGGAACACAAATGGTGAATGTGCAAGAGGAATGGAGCACCATCTAGTGCTTAAAGAATAATGCTGGAGAATGAGACATTGTTAGCAGTTAAGACAGGCCATGTAATTGTTTGGCTGACTTGCTTGCATAGAAGGAAAGAGTATATTCTGGAAATGTAATACTGTGGTGTTCTTCATGGACCTTGTGGTGACTGAGAGGCAAGGAGATGTAGAATGACATGTCAGACTGTGTCAGAAACAGTCATTTGAAAAAATATTTTGCCTGTTTAGGTTAAAGAAAAAACTTAGAAAAGTTTTTTTGCATTCTCCACCTCCAAATAATTTAAATAGTAGTAGGCCAAAGCCATTCAGCCTTCGAAATAATGTGTGATAGAATATGCAAGTACTGTACATAGGCTGTAGCTGGGTAACAGTACTTACCTTGGCAGTGACAGTCATAGATAACATTTTGCAGATTTGTTAAAATGGAGTAAAAAGTAACAGTTTAGCCCACATCTCCACATGAAGCTTTGGGCTGACACTGTGTGGGAGAGGAATGGAGGGGGACAGTTGTCTGTGGATGTTCTGTGTGAGCTATGAAAAACTCTGGGGTTCATCTGTAGTGGAATCCCTATTTGTCAGAAGATATCAGACAAGGGACAGTCATTTTTGCTTTCTATGATACCCAAAAAGTAGGCTGGAAATAAATCCCCATAGACCGATGTTTATAAAGCAGGTAATTGTTTATTGCAGTACTGGTGGTGAGGGGGATAGCTCCACCTAACTCACCCATCCTTGCCAAACGCTGTGGTATATTTATACAGTAAGTATTTCTTAGTGTTACTGTGTCACTAAAACATCATCACATACATGTGGGAACTAATTTATTTAGTATGATCTCATGGTTATTAGACTTTGCACTGTGCTCGCTCCTCCCCAGTTTGGGGGTTGTCGGGGGTCTTTGGTGAAGGCTTCCAAGGTCTTCTTCCCATCTGAACTTTCCAACTTTGTCTCCGGAGCATGCACAGTTGCAGTGTTCCTTGGTCTGTATGGTCTTAACTGGCCTAAATTATTTGTTTTATGGCTAATTGGCTTTACATTTGCCAATTTCTCATTAGTACTATACTTATCTATCTCTAAAACGATCCACTTGGTAAGGTTTTTTCTACTTTTTTTTCTATTCCGCATTAAGCAACTAGTTAACTTTATATTAGCCATTGCATTGTATAGAAAGTTATTTATATCAGGTTTTATAGATGTACAATTTATGATTGAGGTTATACAGGTATAAGAAGCTATGATTCAGGTTATATAGATATATAAAAGTAATGATTTAGGTTATATTGACTTCAGGTTATATAAATATATCAGGTTATATTGATATCTTGCAACTCAAGATATATAAGCACCTTGTAACTTTGATCTCAAAGTTACATAGGCATCATCTGTTTTGTGTAAAGAAGCAGTGTATGCTCTCATCTACTCTAATTTTGGAGCTATGATCTCACTTTAATCAGAAGCACAATACAGATATGCTGCTTTATTTATCCATGTTTCCTGCACTTCTGTAAACATGACAGCATGAGCCTGGCACAGATACATAAGATGTACAAATACACAAGGTGTATTCCCTCTGCTTCCATATTGATGATGGATTTTCTTTTTCTTGCATATTTACCTAGTTTCAATAATAGATGTGGGCTTATTCAAGAACCATGAATGCTCATATTCATTATAAGATAAAGTCACTACAATTATTACAAGCTAGACCAGTCTCAACTTTTTGAGAGTAAATATATTTTTATTTTTTTATGTGAAGTTATCGGCCTTGTAAGCCAAAAGTACTATAACTAAAATACTAGTTAATTTTTAGGAGAGAAAACCACAGCAGAATAAAAAGGAATTTCAAGTATTTTCATGTTTGACAACCTTTGTGGTCCTTTTAGGAGTATAAAGACTGTCTCACTGTGTGTGACATTGGTTTGTCTGTTGCAATATGCTTAGTAGTTATGTGTACAGCAAAAGCTTCATTGGCCCTGGCCTCTGGGCAGGAGGGAAATCTTGTCTTGTGATACACTACTTTTATTTCTTTTCTAGACATTTGTTAGCAACAGAATGTCATCTATGCATCCTGGACATGAAAACATGGAAGGAAAAAGCAGGTAAAAGTATTGTTTTCATTTAATTCACCACAACAACTTAGAGATAAGTTGCTGTTATTTGCCAGCCCACATCTGGATCTGTTTGCGAAAAAGTGCATACATGAAATAAGGAACTTATTTCCCAGCAAGGGGAACTGTATACTTACATGAATCAGCTGTGAAATTAGGGGATTCTCCTGCTATGAGAGTAGTAAAGAAGCTAAACAAAAATTTTAAAATAGAAGTACTGACAGCAAAAGTTTTGAGGATTTGGGATCCTGTGATTCTTTGGTTCGCTGCAGGATGTACTCACTGATAGCCAGCAGGAGTCATGGGTGCTCAGCACGCAGAGAACAAGGCCACACTTCTCTGTACTGAAGAGATAATGTAACAGATCAGGGATCAGTGCTGGGGCACTTCAACTTGTGGAAGTGACTAAGATAAGAAAGCAGCAGCTGCTAAAGGGAATCAGTGTTTCCCCTGTGTAACTCATGCTCTGGCAAATGACACTTGCCAACAAAAAGCGTGATGATTACTTTGTATTTGGGGAAGAAGAGACTGAGCAGTAAATATGGAAGAAACATTATTGACTTGTTATTAAAGCAGGATCAACACTTCTCACTGTCCACATTTACTAAAAGAATCCTAAAAGAAAAATGTCTAGCCTTAATTTGCAATGTGTAATCTTTCAGTAGATCCCACTTATGTCATGTGAGTTGAGTGGGGAGGGAACTTCCACACCTCATTTTCTGTAACAAATCACTCATGTTTTCCTGCTAGCAGAACACTGGCTATCTCCTCACTTGGTAATTTTCTTATCAGTAGGTGACAGCCACAGGGAAGGACTTGAATGCTGCAGTTCCTTGTGCCAACATCCAAGTAGAACCCGTGGACAACCATAAAAATACTTAGGTGCATTATATCCTTTATATGCTTTACCATAGAATGAAAATATTTTCTAATGAGACAGTTACTTTTTCATGAGAAATTCAACAAGGCATTTGGAAATGAGGACAGAGTGAGAAGCTCTGGAAAATTTAGGACTTCTGGGTAACTGAAACTTCCAAACTGTCAAAATTCAGCCAGATGCTATTTCTTAAATAGCATTGTACTAATAAAAACACCATAGAGCATATCAGCTTTAGCAACTATTTTGACAGCAAACCTTCCTTGCTGTATTTAAGGATGAAAATGAAAGGCTGTATGTCATTAAACATGGCTCAGTCTCCTCCCATTTTTGGATGACCGTGCCACATCAGACTGTTTTCTGTATTACTACCAGAGCATTAGACATGTTTAAAGGGAACATACATATACTGTGCTCCAAACACTCAGATAAATGCAGTTACGTCTACCTCCCTGTGGTAGTCTGTTGTCCTCAAGCTTCATATGTTAGAAGTTCCTTATTATTATTCCTCATTATTAACACCAGAAGTTCCATAGAGCCTAAAACGTGCTAGGCGTTTCAGTGGAAAAAGCAAACAAACAAACAAAAAAACCTTGGTCTGTCGTCATTCACAAGCCTAATCCCTGTAAAATACAGCTTTTTACCCACTGATGTGCCTGCATTTTCCATATATTTTCGCACTCCTTCGGCTGCTGCTGCGATGCCGAGCAGGGATAGTATTCAGAAAAGGAGACTACATAAGACTACAAGAGAAGGGTTTTAATGTGATCGTAGACCAAGGTATGATCTGGAAAACTGTATTTGATTCGGTCAGAGCAGTGCTGGAGCCCGGCAGCACGAGAGCACGGGACGGGGCGTGCGGAGCCGGCAGCGCCCGCCCACGTCAGCAGCGGCCGATTTCCTGGGGCAGGGCCGCGCCGAGCCCGCGGGGCCGGGAGCGGCGGCGGGGCCGGGAGCGGCGGCGGGGCCGGGAGCGGCGGCGGGGCCGGG